>JABWTJ010000168.1:490492-930431 GCA_016801875.1 Solanum sitiens
CCTCACCACGGTCGTCATGTCTGTGACGGTCCGTCCTGCAGGTCCATCACAGAGTTCAGAGAATTGCTTTCAGCACTCAAATATAAGAATTCCAAGTGTTTGGAACGAGACACCCTCGACGGTCCGTCGTGCCCATGACGGTCCGTCGTTGGATACGTCGTCTCAGACAGTTTTTCCAGAAATAAAATCTGCTGCTCAAAACGACTAAGCAGGTCGCTACAGTAAGACAAATGGAGTTTTTTAAACTTGGATAGAAGTATTAGACTCTATTAAAGGATTTTCTAGACCACTTTTTAAAGGATTTAATGATTTTACTGAAGCATTAGACTATGCTAGGGGAGTCTTAGGTCCAAACTATTATATCTCTCCCTCTCTTATACAGAATCCAGAAAAAATCCCTCAATACCATATTCAAAAAGACAGACAAAATTATTTTTTGTGATCATTGTTCCTCAATGATCGAAGCCTTCAAGAGATTAAATTATAAGAACGAGGTATTGTTACAAGAAAATCTCCAGTTAAAAGAAAGAATTGCCAAGATGGAGAATGATGTAAAGACCAAAGACAACCAAATCAACATACATTAATGGAGAATGAGCCTTCATCTTTCTCACTTTTTGGCAAAGTGACAGCCATTAACGGATTTGATGAGTCTTTACCGGCCACCGTTTGAACCGGACTAGCTGTATCTCTATCCGATACAGTGAATTTATTTACATTCAGAGGGGAATGTACACCCATCTCATCCATTTTTCTTGGGGATGGATAACCCTGTATGTTGATCTGGTTGTCTTTGGTCTTTACATCATTCTCCATGTTGGCAATTTTTCTTTTAACTGGAGATTTTCTTGTAACAATACCTCGTTCTTATAATTTAATCTCTTGAAGGCTTCGGTCATTGAGGAACAATGATCACAAAAAATAATTTTGTCTATGTCTTTTTGAATATGGTATTGAGGGATTTTTTCTGGATTCTGTTTAAGAGAGGGAGAGATATAATAGTTTGGACCTAAGACTCCCCTAGCATAGTCTAATGCTTCAGTAAAATCATTAAATCCTTTAAAAAGTGGTCTAGAAAATCCTTTAATAGAGTCTAATACTTCTATCCAAGTTTAAAAAACTCCATTTGTCTTACCATGTATTACAACATAATATTTAAACTTATTTTCTTTATTTTTAGTGGAAAAGTAAAATCCTAAAGCATTTAATACAACAATTATATATTTAGTGTCTTTTTTATTATGAGCTATCCAAATATTGTCTATTAAACATTTCTGTTGTTTATCTAGCTGGTATATAGGCAAGTGTCTAAAAGTCAAATTGGATGATTCATATGCTATTAAATTATGTTGTCCAAATTGTAACCTTTCTATTTTATTATCCTCCATTTTATTTAGTGGTCTAAAATGTAAATTAGATAATACTGTCTGTTTATATAAGTCTGAAAAATCTGGGGTTGGAGGTTGAACTCCTTTGCCCTTGTCTTTGAAGGATGGTCTCATTCTGTAAAATTTAAAATTTAAACTTTAATCAATAATCTACTTAATTGATCTGCAATACTATTATCATTTCCTTTAATATGCTAAAAAATTATAAACTTATAAATTGATATAGTATCTAAAAAATTTAACCATCTTCTTCTGCTACTAGTTTTATCATTAATTTTCTGGTGAAATTTTACTATAGCTTCACAATCTGTTCTTATTAATATTTCTGGTTTATTTAAAAGATAAATTCTAAAGCTATTTAATCCGTATATTACAGCTAAAATTTCAACATCTATGCTAGCTTTATTACCTTTTTCTTTGAATTTTCCGCTTTGATAAGCACATATTTTTTCTTCTTTTTTAGAACTATATTTATGTGGTTTTGATTTTAATACTGCACCCCATCCGTCAAAACTCCCATCTGTCTCTATTATTAAATAATCTGATTCTAATGGCATATTAAGATCAAGAATATTTTTTATTTTTTCTTTTATGTTTTGTACTAATTTTATATCTTCAATATTAAAATTTCTTTGTCCCTTAGATCATGTCTTAGAGTATAATGGTCCTGCTAATTTTCCTAAATCTTTAATAAATGGTCTTGCATAATTAATTATACCTAAGAATTTTTGTAAATCCTTTAAATTATTTAATTTGTCTGGCATATCTAGAGCTTTTTTAGCTATATGAGGTTGTAGTTTAACTTTTCCTTCTCCTAAAGTGATTCCTAGAAAATTTATATAGTTTTTACATAATTCTATTTTCTTTTTACTAATTATTATTCCATTATTAACAAATAACCTAAAAACTGTTTGTAAATGTCCTAAGTGTTCTTTTATATCTTTACTAAATACTAAAATATCATCTAAATAGACTAAAACAAATCTTTTATATTCTCCAAATATTTGATCCATTTTTCGTTGAAAAATTGGAGGTGCTGTTTTTAATCCAAATGGCATAACTAACCATTCAAAATGTCCTTCAGGACAGGTAAAAGCTGTCCATTCTATACTATCTGGATGCATTTTTATTTGCCAATAGCCTGACTTACAATCAAATTTACTAAAAATTGTTTTACCTTGAATTCTATTTATTAACTCTGTTTTGTCTGGTAATTTATATCCATCTGTTCTAGTATTATCATTTAATATTTTATAATCTATAACCATTCTAGCCTTTCCTCTAACTATTTCACTATGATTTCTTACCATAAATGTTGCTGATCTATGTTTTGAAGTAGACCTTCTTATTACTCCTAATTCTAATAGTTCTTTAATTTGTATTCTAAAATCTTCTAAATCTTTTGATTTGTAGCTTCTATAGAAGCTGTTTTTATTATATATTCTGGATTTATTATATCTAACTTACATACTATTTGATTATTTTCCCAATGTTTTAAAGGTTTTTCTCCTATTATTTCTATCTGATCTAAGATTTTTACTATATTATCTAAATCATGTTGATTTCTTATTTGTCCTATAGTTTGGATTCCTGTCTTAAAATTATATAATTCTGTTTCCATTTCTATTAGAACATAGTTTTTATTAACTATATCTTCTTCATCTAATTCAAGTATATCTTCATATAATATATTGCATCCTGTTTTAGTACATTGTATATTATTTTCACAATTCTCACAATATTTTTCTTTATGTCTTATTTGAGTATTAATTTTATTAGTTAACACAGAAGTATAAGTAATGTTTTTCATAAAAAGTATTCCGTCATTAGTTATTAAAGTTCCTCCTTTATTATATAGTATAAAATCAAGTCCTAAAACAAAATCTACTCTTATATCTAGATCTCTTACCCATATTTTATCCATTTTATAGGTAGGTTTATAAAATTCTGAACAAGTATTTAAAAAACTAACTTGTGCTTTATCTATGTAATATTTATATATATTATGTGTTCCGTCCATTTGCAGCTGCAAGTGGTTTCTCTAAAGTCTTTATTAATTCTGGTGGTACTATTTTCTTATTTAAAATACTTTTTGTACATCCTGAATCTATTAATGCTAAAGTTTCTATTTCATATTTTCCTATTTGAAGTCTTGCTAATACTTTAACTGTACTTATATTTTTATCTTGATTACATATTAGAGTATTAGATTCTTCATTCATTAATTCCTGATTATCTAATGGTAGTTCTTGTTCAATATTTTTTCCTTCTTAATATTCTTTCTTCTAACTCTTTAACTTTTGCCTCTAATACTGATACCTTTAAATTTATTAAAGGTTCATTTGTATGTACTTCTTTCCTTTTTTGAGTTATTATTCCTAACTGTGTTTCTATACAACTTATACATCCTTCTATAAAACATTTGTTACATTTAGCTCTTTTATATTTACTTGGATACCATTTACACCAATTACATGGATTACTATCTAGTCCTGTATCTTTTTCAAAATTATGTTCACATTCTATTATATTCATAAAATTAATTTGTAAATCATCTATATTTAAATTTTCTATTCCTATTTCATTAATTAATTCTTCTTCTTCTGAATTAGAAGAATCTTCTTGTTTATTGTTTTCATCTATATCAATACTTACAATAGAGTAAATACTTTCATTATCTGATATATATTCATCTACATTTAATAATGCTTCGTTAAATTCTTCTACTAATTGAGCATTTCTAGTCTTTGCATTATATCTTTTAGGACAAGTGTTTGCTAAATGTTCTATACTTCCACATGTAAAACATTCTAACTTATTCTTATAATTTCTGTCTGTTCTATATTTTCTAACATGTCTATCCCTATTTAAATATGGTTTTCTAGCTGAAGATTTTCTAAGAAAATATCCTTTTTTATTATATCTCCTATTATATTGTGGATTGTATTTTTTATATCTTTTCTTTTTATATTGATTTTATCATAATTTTGAGTTGTATATGTAATGATCCGCTAGGTCGTTTTGAGAACTAGGACTATTTTGACTCCTTCCGAAAAATTTAAAGGGGTATTTTAAACTATTCAGTAACTATAATTATTTAATTAAAGATATTTTTCTAAAATATTTAATATAGTGATTAGTTAATGGGCCAAGTGTGTAATTTGTGTATTTTTTCTTTACCACTCAGCCATATAATTAAGTTAAGTTAGTGGGATATCCCACTTTCAATACTTAATTAGCTATTATAAAGAAAAAAAAGGGAAGATGAAACGTGGTCCCTTCCTGGTTGAATTAAATTGTTATGGTGGAAAAAGAAATCATTAGGAATGATTATTTTCATTATTAAAAGGCTAAATTGGATGGAATTGAATTGTGTTCTATATAAAAAAAAATGTAGCGTCATTTGAGAAACCTTATTTTGGGTTCTGCCAAAAAAAATTCTTGCTATCCTTAGATGTTAGACATATAAAAAAATTGAAGATCTACAAACTCACTTACTTACGAATATTGCACAATTGGTAGATTGGAAACGTCCGAAGCCTTGCGAAAAGGAAAGGAAAAATCTTGAAGATTGGTGAAACGAGTTCGGCTCTTGAGGTATGTTAAGACTTTTTAGACTTGTTGAAGGACGTTTTCCTAATTAAAGATTAAAAAAAAAATGAAATAGATAAGGGGTAAGGGCGAAAGATGGGGGTCTCGTATCAATGGTGTGACGGGCATTGGTACGAGTACCGGTGTTATAAAAGGGAAAGTTACTAATATAGAATGTGGATTATAGTTTGAGAATGCCAAAGCATATGGGCATTAGCTGATGTATTATTGACTTGAATTTCTTGTGTGATTGTGTTTTCTTTATTACACCCGTATAGTTGTGATAACTAAGGTGATTATGTATTATGTTGATACTTGATTGATTGAGGTGCATCATCATCCCCTTATTTGAAATAATATTGTGTACATGCATTGACATGAGTTTGAGTATAAGTTGGGCACGTGGAGATCGTCCGTGCTGGGGATGGTGAGATGTTAAGATTGTAATTTGGGCACGTGGAGACCGTCCGTGCGGAAATTATTGATTTTTGTGATTGTGCGTTGAGATCGTCCGCACAAACACATGGAGATCGTCCGTGTCGGTATATGGACCTCGCGAGTCCCCCATGGGTCATGAACTCTCGATGTATTTCCGAGGAGTATCATGTATATACGGTTGAGAGAGTACTGGGTATTCTGAGACATGTCATTTCATGGTATCATATTGCATTGCATTTCATCACATCCTTCATTCTCGATGATTATGTGTTTTATTTGATGGTTGGAAATTTCTTAATGTTTGATTACCTTTATTTGATGAAACTTGACTGGTTATAGACTTGTATAATTGAAGAATAATTTTTTCTTATATAAACTCCCGTCACTACTTCTTCGTTGTCGGTCAATGAGATATACTGGGTACACGTAGTTTCGTACTGATACTACACTTGTTGCACTCTTTGTGGTGCAGATTCGATTCCGAGTAGGGGCACATCTCGTGGAGCAAATTGAGTCCGAGCTTGGAGTGTCTTGGAGTTGTGGTGAGCTGCTTGGCTATTCCGTGGCCCACACCTCCCTCTATCTTTTATTTATTCTGTTATTTAGTATTTAGACAGGATATCCCTTATGTTAGATTTGTCATTTTAGTTTCAGACTTGCATCGTATTTTAGAAGCTCTTGTACTTAAGACACCAATTCTTGGGGTGGTATTTTCTTCTTCCGCATTTCGTACTTGTAAGGAATTCAATGTTGGAGATTCTTGCTAAGTGTTTGTCTTTTTACTCATTGTTGGTTAAGTTTGGTAATTATGTTGGGTTGGCTTACCTATTGGTAAGGAACATAGGTGCCATCACAATTTGTAAATTTGGGTCGTGACAAATTTGGTATCAGAGCCCTAGGTTCATCTGTCTCACGAGTACAAGAGCAATGTCTAGTAGAGTCTTGCGGATCGGTATGAAGACGTCCATACCTATCTTCGAGAGGCTATAGGACATTTAGGAAATATTCTGTTCTTTTATTCATTATCGTGCACACTTGACCTTGTTGAAATTCTAATCTTGATATCTCATTCTCTCTCAGATGGCGAGGAATCGTACATCTGCAAGTTGTGGTCAGGATCCTATTCCTGTGCCAGCTTCTGGGAACACTATCCGAGGTAGAGGCAGGGGACGAGCTCGAGGTCGGGGTAGGGGTCGTATTGCAGCACCTGTGGAAGGTCAAGTACCAATAGCTACCCAGGGTCGTGATAGGACCGTACCTCCTGATGCAGAGGCTATTCATGGGGATGTGCAAGATCATGTCGACGGAGATGGGCCAGCTCAGGCTCCACCCAGTACTATTGTCACCCCAGTGCTTCAAGATACCTTGGCTCGTATGTTGGGAATCCTAGAGGGGATGGCTCAGGCAGGAGCTTTGCATGTCACTTCTGATGGCTTACAGACCCGTGTTGGAGGTCAAACTCCAGATCCGATAGTTGCTCCAGATTCTCAGACTCCCAGGACTCAGCCAGCTGCCGCTGTAGCTCCTCGTTTGGATAGTATGGAGTTTCCAGATATGACATCACATTTCGTGAATATGCCTTCTATGACTATTGATGAGCAAAAGATGTTTGGGAGGTTCAGACTAATGAATCCTCCTACTTATACTGGTGACTTAGCTGAGGATGCATATGAATTTATAGTTAGTTGTCATGAAAGGTTGCATAATCTTGGATTGGTGGAGTCTCATGGAGTTGACTATACAGCTTTTCAGATGATTGGCTCTGCCAAACAATGGTGGAGGGATTATATTAGTAGTAGGCCAGCTGGATCCTCTCCACTATCCTGGACTCAGTTTACTCAGGTATTTCTATCCAAATTTGTTCCACGCAGTGAGAGGGAGCGCAAGAGGGCCGAGTTTGAGGGTTTGCAACAAGGTGGTATGTCAGTTGCAGAGTATGAGGGTAAATTTCATGCCTTGGCTAGGCATGCTTCGATGATACTTCCCACAGAGGCTGAGAGAGTGAGAAGGTTTGTTAAGGGGTTCATTATTCCAATTCGTCTAGGAGTTTCTCAGGTTGCTGCTTCTGGTGTTCCATTCCAGAAAGTGGTAGATGCTGCTAAGGAGTTGGAGATGATTCGGCGTGAGGGATTTGAGCAGCGTGAGGGCAAGAGGACTCGTTATTCAGGTGATTATGGTGGTGGTCTGCCTAGGAGTCGGGGTTACGTGGGCAGAGGTTATCACCCTCAGTCTAGCAAACCCATTCATGCTGCTATACCAGCGTCTGAGGCTGGTTACGCAGGGTATAGCTCTTCGAGCTCATTGCATACTTCACAGGGTTCATCTTCTAGACCTATAGTTCGTGGAGGGCATTCTGGTCATTCAGGTCCCTCTCATCAGCCTACGTCTCGTAGAGGCTATTTTGAGTGTGGTGATATGGGACACTATGTGAGAGACTGCCCTATGACCAGACGTGGTGGCTTACATCAGGGTTCTCAAGCTTCGACTTTCAGGGCTGCACAACCTCCAGCTAGGGGTGGTGCACAGAGTGGTAGAGGTGGTTCTTCTTCTGTTCGAGGTGGTGGTCGTGGAGATTCACAATCTGAGGGAGGTCGTTCTCATTGTTATGCCTTTCCAGGTAGGCCAGAGGCTGAGGCTTCAGATGCTGTTATCACAGGTATTATTCCGATTTGTCATCGACCAGCTACTGTATTATTTGATCCAGGCTCTACTTATTCTTATGTGTCCACATATTTTGCTCCTATTCTGGATATATTATGTGAGTCCCTTGAATTGCCGATACATGTTTCTACTCTTGTCGGGGATTCTGTAGTTGTAGATCGGGTGTATCATTTATGTATTGTTACCTTGATGGGGTATGACACTCATGTGGATTTAAAGATCTTAGATATGGTAGATTTTGATATGATTCTTGGTATGGATTGGTTATCTTCTTACCACGCAATTTTAAATTGCCATGCCAAGACAATCACTTTAGCTATGCCTGGAATTCCTACAGTAGAATGGAGAGGTTCTCTTAGTCACCCTCCTAAGGGTGTGATATCATTTCTTAAGGCTCGTCAGTTGGTACAGAGAGGATGTTTGGCTTACTTGGCACACATTCGAGCTACTAGTGTTGAGACTCCTCTGCTTGAGTCTATTCCAGTGGTGAGTGAATTTTCAGAGGTATTCCCGACCGATTTACCAGGTCTTCCACCAGATCGTGAAATTAATTTTTGTATTGATGTGGAGCCAGGCACTCGGCCTATTTCCATTCCTCCTTATCGTATGGCACCGGCTGAATTGAAAGAGTTGAAGGAGCAGTTGCAGGATTTGTTGAGCAAAGGTTTTATTAGACCAAGTGTATCTCCTTGGGGTGCTCCAGTGTTATTTGTGAAGAAGAAAGATGGATCTATGCGTATGTGTATTGACTATCGGCAGTTGAACAAGGTAACCATCAGAAATAAGTACCCGATACCTCGTATTGATGATTTATTTGATCAGTTGCAGGGTGCTTCAGTTTTCTCCAAGATTGACTTGAGATCTGGCTATCATCAGCTGAAGGTTAGGGCAGAGGATATCCCTAAGACAGCTTTTCGAACACGTTATGGCCATTACGAGTTTTTGGTGATGTCTTTCGGATTGACTAATGCCCCAGCAGCTTTTATGGACTTGATGAATGGAGTGTTCAGACCGTATTTGGATTCCTTTGTTATTGTATTCATAGATGATATATTGATATACTCACGCACTAAGGAGGAACATGAGCATCATTTGAGGATTGTTCTTGGGATTCTAAAGGAGAAGAAGCTTTATGCAAAGTTTTCAAAGTGTGAGTTTTGGCTTAGTTCGGTAGCATTCTTGGGACATGTAGTGTCCAAGGAGGGTATCATGGTGGATCCTAAAAAGATTGAGGCGGTTAGAGATTGGGTCAGACCTGCTTCAGTTACTGAGATTCGGAGTTTCTTGGGCCTTGCAGGTTATTATCGACGGTTTGTTGAGGGTTTCTCATCCATTGCATCTCCATTAACTAGATTGACACAGAAGGAGGTGACTTTTCAGTGGTCTGACGAATGTGAGGTTAGTTTCCAAAAGCTCAAGACTTTATTGACTACTGCTCCGATTTTGACCCTACCCGTGGAGGGAGAGGGTTTTGTTGTATATTGTGATGCTTCTCGGATTGGTCTTGGTTGTGTATTAATGCAGAAGGGAAAAGTGATATCTTATGCTTCAAGGCAATTGAAGGTTCATGAGAAGAACTACCCTATTCATGATTTAGAGTTGGCGGCTGTTGTGTTTGCATTAAAGATTTGGAGGCATTATCTTTATGGTGTGCATTGTGAGGTATTCACGGATCATCGTAGTCTCCAGTATATATTCAATCAGAGGGATCTCAATTTGAGGCAGAGGAGATGGTTGGAGTTGCTCAAAGACTACGATATGACTATTCTTTATCATCCAGGCAAGGCAAATGTTGTAGCAGATGCCTTGAGTCGGAAGGCGGTAAGTATGGGTAGTCTAACCATGTTACAGGTTGGCGAGCGTCCTTTAGCTAGGGATGTCCAATCCTTGGCCAATAGCTTTGTGAGACTTGATATTTCAGAATCTGGTAAGGTGTTGGCTTATGTGGAGGCTAGGTCATCCTTGTTGGAGCAGATTCGGGCTCAACAGTTTGATGATGGTGATTTATGTAAGATTAGGGACAAGGTGTTAAAAGGAGAAGCCAAGGCTGCAATTCTTGATAGTGAGGGAGTTTTGAGAATTAAAGGTCGTATATGTGTTCCTCGTACAGGTGATTTGACTAGATTGATCATGGAGGAGGCTCATAGTTCGAGGTACTCTATTCATCCGGGGGCTACTAAGATGTATCGTGACTTGAAGCAGCATTATTGGTGGTGTCGGATGAAGAGGGACATAGTAGATTTTGTATCACGGTGTCTGAATTGTCAGCAAGTGAAGTATGAACACCAAAAGCCTGGAGGTGTGACACAGAGGATGCCTATACCTGAGTAGAAGTGGGAGCGTATTGCTATGGACTTTGTGGTAGGATTGCCACGTACCTTGGGTAAGTTTGATGCTATATGGGTCATTGTGGATCGACTGACTAAGTCTGCACGCTTTGTACCAGTTCAGACTACCTATAACTCAGAGAAGTTAGCCAAGATCTATATTCGAGAGATAGTTCGTTTGCATGGGGTTCCTATTTCTATTATTTCAGATCGTGGCACTCAATTTACATCTCATTTCTGGCAGTCTATGCAGAAGGAGTTGGGCACTCGGGTGGATCTTAGTACAGCCTTTCACCCTCAGACTGATGGTCAGTCTAAGAGGACTATTCAGGTTCTTGAGGACATGTTACGGGCGTGTGTGATTGACTTTGGTGGTCACTGGGATCAGTTCTTGCCATTAGTGGAGTTTGCTTACAATAATAGTTACAATTCGAGCATTGAGATGGCACCATTTGAGGCTTTGTATGGTAGGAGATGTCGATCTCCAATTGGTTGGTTTGACGCATTTGAGGTTAGACCGTGGGGTACAGATTTGTTGAGGGAGTCCTTGGACAAGGTCAAGTTGATCCAAGATAGACTTCTCATGGCTCAGAGTAGGCAAAAGAGTTATGCAGATAGGAAGGTTCG
This sequence comes from Solanum sitiens, assembly GCA_016801875.1. NCBI lineage: Eukaryota > Viridiplantae > Streptophyta > Magnoliopsida > Solanales > Solanaceae > Solanum > Solanum sitiens. The sequence continues at coordinate 501,525 of JABWTJ010000168.1, forward strand.
TGATTTGGAATTTATGGTTGGAGAGAGGGTTCTACTTAAGGTTTCACCCATGAAGGGTGTGATGAGATTTGGAAAGAAGGGCAAGTTGAGTCCAAGGTATATTGGCCCTTTCGAGATTGTGGAGTGTATTGGTGAGGTGACGTATCAGTTGGCTTTGCCACCTGGTTTGTCAGGTGTCCATCCTGTATTTCATATTTCGATGCTGAAGAAGTATCATCAGGGTGGTGCTCATGTGATTCAATGGGATTCTGTGTTACTTGATCAGAATTTGACTTTTGAGGAGGAGCCCGTTACTATTTTGGATAGGCAAATTCAAAAGTTGAGGTCGAAAGAGATTGCTTCAGTGAAGGTTCAATGGAAGCATCGTCCAGAGGAGGAGGCTACATGGGAGATCGAGTCAGACATGAAGAGTAAATATCCTCAGCTTTTTGAGCGTTCAGGTTAGTTCTTTTCTTGTTCCATTCGAGGACGAACGTTTGTTTAAGTGGTAGGTGCTGTAACGACCCGCTAGGTCGTTTTGAGAACTAGGACTATTTTGACTCCTTCCGAAAAATTTAAAGGGGTATTTTAAACTATTTAGTAACTATAATTATTTAATTAAAGATATTTTTCTAAAATATTTAATATAGTGATTAGTTAATGGGCCAAGTGTGTAATTTGTGTATTTTTTCTTTACCACTCAGCCATATAATTAAGTTAAGTTAGTGGGATATCCCACTTTCAATACTTAATTAGCTATTATAAAGAAAAAAAAGGGAAGATGAAACGTGGTCCCTTCCTGGTTGAATTAAATTGTTATGGTGGAAAAAGAAATCATTAGGAATGATTACTTTCATTATTAAAAGGCTAAATTGGATGGAATTGAATTGTGTTCTATATAAAAAAAAATGTAGCGTCATTTGAGAAACCTTATTTTGGGTTCTGCCAAAAAAAATTCTTGCTATCCTTAGATGTTAGACATATAAAAAAATTGAAGATCTACAAACTCACTTACTTACGAATATTGCACAATTGGTAGATTGGAAACGTCCTAAGCCTTGCGAAAAGGAAAGGAAAAATCTTGAAGATTGGTGAAACGAGTTCGGCTCTTGAGGTATGTTAAGACTTTTTAGACTTGTTGAAGGACGTTTTCCTAATTAAAGATTAAAAAAAAAATGAAATAGATAAGGGGTAAGGGCGAAAGATGGGGGTCTCGTATCAATGGTGTGACGGGCATTGGTACGAGTACCGGTGTTATAAAAGGGAAAGTTACTAATATAGAATGTGGATTATAGTTTGAGAATGCCAAAGCATATGGGCATTAGCTGATGTATTATTGACTTGAATTTCTTGTGTGATTGTGTTTTCTTTATTACACCCGTATAGTTGTGATAACTAAGGTGATTATGTATTATGTTGATACTTGATTGATTGAGGTGCATCATCATCCCCTTATTTGAAATAATATTGTGTACATGCATTGACATGAGTTTGAGTATAAGTTGGGCACGTGGAGATCGTCCGTGCTGGGGATGGTGAGATGTTAAGATTGTAATTTGGGAACGTGGAGACCGTCCGTGCGGAAATTATTGATTTTTGTGATTGTGCGTTGAGATCGTCCGCACAAACACATGGAGATCGTCTGTGTCGGTATATGGACCTCGCGAGTCCCCCATGGGTCATGAACTCTCGATGTATTTCCGAGGAGTATCATGTATATACGGTTGAGAGAGTACTGGGTATTCTGAGACATGTCATTTCATGGTATCATATTGCATTGCATTTCATCACATCCTTTATTCTCGATGATTATGTGTTTTATTTGATGGTTGGAAATTACTTAATGTTTGATTACCTTTATTTGATGAAACTTGACTGGTTATAGACTTGTATAATTGAAGAATAATTTTTTTCTTATATAAACTCCCGTCACTACTTCTTCGTTGTCGGTCAATGAGATATACTGGGTACACGTGGTTTCGTACTCATACTACACTTGTTGCACTCTTTGTGGTGCAGATTCGATTCCGAGTAGGGGCACATCTCGTGGAGCAAATTGAGTCTGAGCTTGGAGTGTCTTGGAGTTGTGGTGAGCTGCTTGGCTGTTCCGTGGCCCACACCTCCCTCTATCTTTTATTTATTCTGTTATTTAGTATTCAGACAGGATATCCCTTATGTTAGATTTGTCATTTTAGTTTCAGACTTGCATCGTATTTTAGAAGCTCTTGTACTTAAGACACCAATTCTTGGGGTGGTATTTTCTTCTTCCGCATTTCGTACTTGTAAGGAATTCAATGTTGGAGATTCTTGCTAAGTGTTTGTCTTTTTACTCATTGTTGGTTAAGTTTGGTAATTATGTTGGGTTGGCTTACCTATTGGTAAGGAACATAGGTGCTATCACGACTTGCAAATTTGGGTCGTGACAGTATATATTATATCTTTACAGAAATTCATTTCATTCTGTTTTAATTGTTTTTGTATTTGTAAATTAGTACATTTTTCTTGTAATATTTCCATTATATGTTGTATTCTATGTCCTATTGACCATTTTGCTTGAGGGTTTTGGGCTACTCCATCTCTTTGAGTACATCTATCTTCTATTTCTCTTCCTAAAGCTCCAGGTAATTTATTAAATAATTTTTTACCTAAATCTTGATCAAATGCATTTCCACTAATTGTACAATAATAGAAATAATCATTTAAAAATTTCTTTATATAATACCAATTACTTATACTTAATTGTTCTAGTTTTATTACTGCATTTCTTTGTAAAGCTACTAATCCACTATTTGGATCTTCTCCTGTTATTAATGTATGTTTATTTGTGAAATTATATGGGTTTGGTCCTAATGATACTAAATTCTGAAATTCTGATGGGAATTCTACTTTATAAGCTTTCCATAGAGCTTTAGTTGATTCTCCTAAAAATGTTTCTAAGTATTTATACATTGTTTCTGCATCAGTTTCTGTATAATTTTTTATAAAGTCTGCTACTACTATTCCTTTCCATAAGTCTATTACTGAATTCCATCTTTGTGGATCATGTGCAGCTATATTAGAATTTTTCCTTTACTTCCTCCTTCTTGGAGTATTATTGGTTCTTCTATAGGCATTCTTTTTCCCATAGGTTTAACTTCTGTTGTTGGAACATCTCCTTGTCTATATACTCTTCTTCTTGGTATATTTCTTGTACTATTATCTGCAGTATAACCTTGTTCATTTGTTCTTTGAAATGGACTACTAGAGCTTGCTGTTTCCATTAATTCTTTTTGGCTGAATATAGATTCTATCTCAGATATTTCACTATCATTTTCTTGTATTTCTGTCATTATTTTATTAGCTTTTTCTAATTTTTCTTGTAAATTTGTTTCTAATCTATAACCTTTATTATCTGTTCTTTTTTCACAGGTTTTAAAATGTAATGTTACCTGTTCTAAGTTTAAATCTTTTAATTTACATCCCTTGCATGTAAATAATCTATTTTTATTATTTTTACATATTTCTTTTGCTTTTTCTATAGCTAAATCTACTTCATAATCTTCGTCTAATATTATTTCTATATTCATACCTTCTAAAGGTAATTCTTCTATAACACTTTCTTCTTCAATGTCTTTTTGAGCTTCATAATTATAGTCTGTAAATCAAATTGAAGGTTCTCCTTTGGAATTTGTATATATTAAATGATTGTCTGGTATTAAGGCTTCTTTTTCTTTAAAATCACCTAATTTCCATTCTAATCCTGCATATTCTTCAGGATTTATTTTTATAGGTTTTATTAATTTTATTCCTTTATTTCCCATTACTTCTACTACATCTTTTATTTGTAATTTAAATCTAGTATTACTACTATCTGTCATTTTTCCTAAAAATCCTACACATATTAATAAATTCTTTCCACTATGCATTTCTTCATATCCTTTAGTTTGTATTCCTATTCTAATGTGATTTCCGAATTCATTTAAATTCATCATAAAATCTGGGCTTATATAAAAAATTCCTCCATTATTGGTCATATCTACTTCTGTTAATCCTATAATTGCCTTTTTTATGTCTGACCATCTTTTATCATATATTGTAATTAGTGTTTTTGTTCCTAAATTTTTTCTAGTTAATCCTTTAATTCCTATAACTATTAGTCCCATATGCATTAAGTCTTTTTTAACATGTTTTATTTCTTTTACAGATTCAGAATTTATGAGTGGTAAAGATACAGAAGTTTTTCCCAATACTGACAATTGTTCTTCTCTATAATGTCTATATAATTGAGATTTTGAATTTGTATTATATAAAACTTTTGGGTTTAATAAGTTTAATTGATTTTGCTGGAATATTTGTATATCTTTATCTGTATCTATTATTTCATCTAATTGTTGATTATTATCTTCTTTTGTCTTTCTATTTAGTATTCTTGACAGAAAATTATTACTTATATTATTCTGGGTGTAACTTGGTCCTGGTCTTTCTTGTCTTTTATCTCTTGATCTAGTTGGAAAAATGTCCATTTTTTCTGTTTTTTAATTAATTTTTCTGTTTGAGGAGTAATTTCTATCTTATTTAACTTTTCTATTAATTCTTCTACTCCAGTTGTTATGTTTTTACCTTCTGATTTTTCTTTTTTATCTATCTTATTATGTAACTATAATAAAAGTGATATTATTATATTATTCTGTTTTATGATTATTTGATCTGATTTTGAAGGTGGATTAAATTCTTTATAATCTAATGGAAGGGTTATTCTTTTTTCTATTAATGTTATTGCTTCTTTATATGTTTCTGTTTCTATTAGATTTATCATGAAAGAACTATGTCTTTTATTGTTATTAATTCTGTCTTTATTTCTTGTAATTTTATAATTAAATTATTATTAACTTCTTCTCTTAATCTATTATTTAATTTTTTAGTTAATTATATTCCTTGTTCTTTTAAATAGTCTAAATTTTCCTCTATCTTATTAAAAGTTTGTTTTTGCCTATTTTGGGTTTCTTCTTGTTCACTTAATATTTTTATAATTTTACTATTATGTTCTTTAATTTTTTCACAAAGGTTTATTATTAAATCAATTAAAGTATTATATTGAGGATCTTCTGTATGTAAACTATGGTCTCCACTGTCGAAATTACACTTTATAATGCTTTCTCCTTTAAATCTTTTAAATCTCTTTTCTATAGTTATTTGTAAATCTAAATATTCTAGACTTTTTAATGAAGCTATTTTTACTATTATTATTTTATCCTAAAGTAGTTGGTTTATAATATTCACTAAAAAAATTTATTCTTTGAGTATACTTATCAATAACACTCCTAAGTCCTTGCAATTCCCATTTTAGAGAGTTTATATATTCTTCGTTGTTTATATCATATTCAAAATAGAAATTTTTTGGTTTAAAGAATTCATTTTCGTATATATATATATATGCTTCTATTGCTTTTTCTGCTCTTTGTAATCTTTGTTTTTCCTTTATATCTCTATATAATATCCAATAATTAAATCTTATACTTTTAGCAAAAGGAAGATTTCTCATATATATTTTTTAATTGAAATATTTCTAGATATTAAATGTCTAACTAATTTCTTTTCTAATATTTTCGCTAAGAAAAATATATAATTTAATTTATTACTAATTTCCTTTTTAGAACTTATTGAGCTTGTTGTTTTTAGATCTTTTAACAATATATCTGAGTCTAAATATAAACTTAATAATTCTCTTTTCACTTTTTTATATTCTTTAGTATTTTTATAGGGTCTTCTCATATATTATCCTACAGAATTATAATAATAAGGATTATTTTTAATAATTTTAATTCTTTCTATTACTTCTTGAACTTCAAAATTTACTTGATTTAATCAAATACGTGAACCATTAGACAAAATCAAAATCAAATACGTGAAGAATTAAATCAAGTAAATTTTGAAGTTCAAGAAGTAATAGAAAGAATTAAAATTATTAAAAATAATTCTTATTATTATAATTCTGTAGGATAATATATGAGAAGACCCTATAAAAATACTAAAGAATATAAAAAAGTGAAAAGAGAATTATTAAGTTTATATTTAGACTCAGATATATTGTTAAAAGATCTAAAAACAACAAGCTCAATAAGTTCTAAAAAGGAAATTAGTAATAAATTAAATTATATATTTTTCTTAGCTAAAATATTAGAAAAGAAATTAGTTAGACATTTAATATCTAGAAATATTTCAATTAAAAAATATATATGAGAAATATTCCTTTTGCTAAAAGTATAAGATTTAATTATTGGATATTATATAGAGATATAAAGGAAAAACAAAGATTACAAAGAGCAGAAAAAGCAATAGAAGCATATATATATATACGAAAACGAATTCTTTAAACCAAAAAGTTTCTATTTTGAATATGATATAAACAACGAAGAATATATAAACTCTCTAAAATGGGAATTGCAAGGACTTAGGAGTGTTATTGATAAGTATACTCAAAGAATAAAATTCTTTAGTGAATATTATAAACCAACTACTTTAGGATAAAATAATAATAGTAAAAATAGCTTCATTAAAAAGTCTAGAATACTTAGATTTACAAATAACTATAGAAAAGAGATTTAAAAGATTAAAAGGAGAAAGCATTATAAAGTGTAATTTCGACAGTGGAGACCATAGTTTACATACAGAAGATCCTCAATATAATACTTTAATTGATTTAATAATAAACCTTAGTGAAAAAATTAAAGAACATAATAGTAAAATTATAAAAATATTAAATGAACAAGAAGAAACCCAAAATAGGCAAAAACAAACTTTTAATAAGATAGAGGAAAATTTAGACTATTTAAAAGAACAAGGAATAGAATTAACTAAAAATTAAATAATAGATTAAGAGAAGAAGTTAATAATAATTTAATTATAAAATTACAAGAAATAAAGACAGAATTAATAACAATAAAAGACATAGTTCTTTCATGATAAATCTAATAGAAACAGAAACATATAAAGAAGCAATAACATTAATAGAAAAAAGAATAACCCTTCCATTAGATTATAAAGAATTTAATCCACCTTCAAAATCAGATCAAATAATCATAAAACAGAATAATATAATAATATCACTTTTATTACAGTTACATAATAAGATAGATAAAAAAGAAAAATCAGAAGGTAAAAACATAACAACTGGAGTAGAAGAATTAATAGAAAAGTTAAATAAGATAGAAATTACTCCTCAAACAGAAAAAATAATTAAAAAACAGAAAAAATGGACATTTTCCCAACTAGATCAAGAGATAAAAGACAAGAAAGACCAGGACCAAGTTACACCCAGAATAATATAAGTAATAATTTCCTGTCAAGAATACTAAATAGAAAGACAAAAGAAGATAATAATCAACAATTAGATGAAATAATAGATAGAGATAAAGATATACAAATATTCCAGCAAAATCAATTAAACTTATTAAACCCAAAAGTTTTATATAATACAAATTCAAAATCTCAATTATATAGACATTATAGAGAAGAACAATTGTCAGTATTGGGAAAAACTTCTGTATCTTTACCACTCATAAATTCTGAATCTGTAAAAGAAATAAAACATGTTAAAAAAGACTTAATGCATATGGGACTAATAGTTATAGGAATTAAAGGATTAACTAGAAAAAATTTAGGAACAAAAACACTAATTACAATATATGATAAAAGATGGTCAGACATAAAAAAGGCAATTATAGGATTAACAGAAGTAGATATGACCAATAATGGAGGAATTTTTTATATAAGCCCAGATTTTATGATGAATTTAAATGAATTCGGAAATCACATTAGAATAGGAATACAAACTAAAGGATATAAAGAAATGCATAGTGGAAAGAATTTATTAATATGTGTAGGATTTTTAGAAAAAAAGACAGATAGTAGTAATACTAGATTTAAATTACAAATAAAAGATGTAGTAGAAGTAATGGGAAATAAAGGAATAAAATTAATAAAACCTATAAAAATAAATCCTGAAGAATATGCAGGATTAGAATGGAAATTAGGTGATTTTAAAGAAAAAGAAGCCTTAATACCAGACAATCATTTAATATATACAAATTCCAAAGGAGAACCTTCAATTTGATTTACAGACTATAATTATGAAGCTCAAAAAGACATTGAAGAAGAAAGTGTTATAGAAGAATTACCTTTAGAAGGTATGAATATAGAAATAATATTAGACGAAGATTATGAAGTAGATTTAGCTATAGAAAAAGCAAAAGAAATATGTAAAAATAATAAAAATAGATTATTTACATGCAAGGGATGTAAATTAAAAGATTTAAACTTAGAACAGGTAACATTACATTTTAAAACCTGTGAAAAAAGAACAGATAATAAAGGTTATAGATTAGAAACAAATTTACAAGAAAAATTAGAAAAAGCTAATAAAATAATGACAGAAATACAAGAAAATGATAGTGAAATATCTGAGATAGAATCTATATTCAGCCAAAAAGAATTAATGGAAACAGCAAGCTCTAGTAGTCCATTTCAAAGAACAAATGAACAAGGTTATACTGCAGATAATAGTACAAGAAATATACCAAGAAGAAGAGTATATAGACAAGGAGATGTTCCAACAACAGAAGTTAAACCTATGGGAAAAAGAATGCCTATAGAAGAACCAATAATACTCCAAGAAGGAGGAAGTAAAGGAAAAATTCTAAATATAGCTGCACATGATTCACAAAGATGGAATTCAGTAATAGACTTATGGAAAGGAATAGTAGTAGCAGACTTTATAAAAAATTATACAGAAACTGATGCAGAAACAATGTATAAATACTTAGAAACATTTTTAGGAGAATCAACTAAAGCTCTATGGGAAGCTTATAAAGTAGAATTCCCATCAGAATTTCAGTATTTAGTATCATTAGGACCAAACCCATATAATTTCACAAATAAAATACATACATTAATAACAGGAGAAGATCCAAATAGTGGATTAGTAGCTTTACAAAGAAATGCAGTAATAAAACTAGAACAATTAAGTATAAGTAATTGGTATTATATAAAGAAATTTTTAAATGATTATTTCTATTATTGTACAATTAGTGGAAATGCATTTGATCAAGATTTAGGTAAAAAATTATTTAATAAATTACCTGGAGCTTTAGGAAGAGAAATAGAAGATTGATGGACTAAAAGAGATGGAGTAGCCCAAAACCCTCAAGCAAAATGGTCAATAGGACATAGAATACAACATATAATGGAAATATTACAAGAAAAATATACTAATTTACAAATACAAAAACAATTAAAACAGAATGAAATGAATTTCTGTAAAGATATAATATATACTGTCACGACCCAAATTTGCAAGTCGTGATGGCACCTATGTTCCTTACCAATAGGTAAGCCAACCCAACATAATTACCAAACTTAACCAACAATGAGTAAAAAGACAAACACTTAGCAAGAATCTCCAAAACGGGTCTGTGAGCCATCAGAAGTGACATGCAAAGCTCCTGCCTGAGCCATCCCCTCTAGGATTCCCAACATACGAGCCAAGGTATCTCGAAGCACTGGGGTGACAATAGTACTGGGTGGAGCCTGAGCTGGCCCATCTCCGTCGACATGATCTTGCACATCCCCATGAATAGCCTCTGCATCAGGAGGTACGGTCCTATCACGACCCTGGGTAGCTATTGGTACTTGACCTTCCACAGGTGCTGCAATACGGCCCCTACCCCGACCTCGAGCTCGTCCCCTGCCTCTACCTCGGATAGTGTTCCCAGAAGCTGGCGCAGGAATAGGATCCTGACCACCACTTACAGATGTACGATTCCTCGCCATCTGAGAGAGAATGAGATATCAAGATTAGAATTTCAACAAGGTCAAGTGTGCACGATTATGAATAAAAGAACAGAATATTTCCTAAATGTCCTATAGCCTCTCGAAGATAGGTATGGACGTCTTCATACCGATCCGCAAGACTCTACTAGACATTGCTCTTGTACTCGTGAGACCGATGAACCTAGGGCTCTGATACCAAATTTGTCACGACCCAAATTTGCAAGTCGTGATGGCACCTATGTTCCTTACCAATAGGTAAGCCAACCCAACATAATTACCAAACTTAACCAACAATGAGTAAAAAGACAAACACTTAGCAAGAATCTCCAACATTGAATTCCTTACAAGTACGAAATGCGGAAGAAGAAAATACCACCCCAAGAATTGGTGTCTTAAGTACAAGAGCTTCTAAAATACGATGCAAGTCTGAAACTAAAATGACAAATCTAACATAAGGGATATCCTGTCTGAATACTAAATAACAGAATAAATAAAAGATAGAGGGAGGTGTGGGCCACGGAACAGCCAAGCAGCTCACCACAACTCCAAGACACTCCAAGCTCGGACTCAATTTGCTCCACGAGATGTGCCCCTACTCGGAATCGAATCTGCACCACAAAGAGTGCAACAAGTGTAGTATGAGTACGAAACCACGTGTACCCAGTATATCTCATTGACCGACAATGAAGAAGTAGTGACGGGAGTTTATATAAGAAAAATTTATTCTTCAATTATACAAGTCTATAACCAGTCAAGTTTCATCAAATAAAGGTAATCAAACATTAAGTAATTTCCAACCATCAAATAAAACACATAATCACCGAGAATGAAGGATGTGATGAAATGCAATGCAATATGATACCATGAAATGACATGTCTCAGAATACCCAGTACTCTCTCAACCGTATATACATGATACTCCTCGGAAATACATCGAGAGTTCATGACCCATGGGGGACTCGCTAGGTCCATATACCAACACGGACGATCTCCACGTGTCTGTGCGGACGATCTCAACGCACAATCACAAAATCAATAATTTCCGCACGGACGGTCTCCACGTGCCCAAATTACAATCTTAACATCTCACCATCCCCAGCACGAACGATCTCCACGTGTCCAACTTATACTCAAACTCATGTCAATGCATGTACACAATATTATTTCAAATAAGGGGATGATGATGCACCTCAATCAATCAAGTATCAACATAATACATAATCACCTTAGTTATCACAACTATACGGGTGTAATAAAGAAAACACAATCACACAAGAAATTCAAGTCAATAATACATCAGCTAATGCCCATATGCTTTGGCATTCTCAAACTATAATCCACATTCTATATTAGTAACTTTCCCTTTTATAACACCGGTACTCGTACCAATGCCCGTCACACCATTGATACGAGACCCCCATCTTTCGCCCTTACCCCTTATCTATTTCATTTTTTTTTTAATCTTTAATTAGGAAAACGTCCTTCAACAAGTCTAAAAAGTCTTAACATACCTCAAGAGCCGAACTCGTTTCACCAATCTTCAAGATTTTTCCTTTCCTTTTTGCAAGGCTTCGGACGTTTCCAATCTACCAATTGTGCAATATTCGTAAGTAAGTGAGTTTGTAGATCTTCAATTTTTTTTATATGTCTAACATCTAAGGATAGCAAGAATTCTTTTTGGCAGAACCCAAAATAAGGTTTCTCAAATGACGCTACATTTTTTTTTATATAGAACACAATTCAATTCCATCCAATTTAGCCTTTTAATAATGAAAGTAATCATTCCTAATGATTTCTTTTTCCACCATAACAATTTAATTCAACCAGGAAGGGACCATGTTTCATCTTCCCTTTTTTTTTCTTTATAATAGCTAATTAAGTATTGAAAGTGGGATATCCCACTAACTTAACTTAATTATATGGCTGAGTGGTAAAGAAAAAATACACAAATTACACACTTGGCCCATTAACTAATCACTATATTAAATATTTTAGAAAAATATCTTTAATTAAATAATTATAGTTACTGAATAGTTTAAAATACCCTTTTAAATTTTTCGGAAGGAGTCAAAATAGTCCTAGTTCTCAAAACGACCTAGCGGGTCGTTACATATACAACTCAAAATTATGATAAAAATCAATATAAAAAGAAAAGATATAAAAAATACAATCCACAATATAATAGGAGATATAATAAAAAAGGATATTTTCTTAGAAAATCTTCAGCTAGAAAACCATATTTAAATAGGGATAGACATGTTAGAAAATATAGAACAGACAGAAATTATAAGAATAAGTTAGAATGTTTTACATGTGGAAGTATAGAACATTTAGCAAACACTTGTCCTAAAAGATATAATGCAAAGACTAGAAATGCTCAATTAGTAGAAGAATTTAACGAAGCATTATTAAATGTAGATGAATATATGTCAGATAATGAAAGTATTTACTCTATAGTAAGTATTAATATAGATGAAAACAATAAAGAAGAAGATTCTTCTAATTCAGAAGAAGAATAATTAATTAATGAAATAGGAATAGAAAATTAAAATATAGATGATTTACAAATTAATTTTATGAATATAATAGAATGTGAACATAATTTTGAAAAAGATACAGGACTAGATAGTAATCCATGTAATTGGTGTAAATGGTATCCAAGTAAATATAAAAGAGCTAAATGTAACAAATGTTTTATAGAAGGATGTATAAGTTGTATAGAAACACAGTTAGGAATAATAACTCAAAAAAGGAAAGAAGTACATACAAATGAACCTTTAATAAATTTAAAGGTATCAGTATTAGAGGCAAAAGTTAAAGAGTTAGAAGAAAGAATATTAAGATTAGAAAAAGGAAAAAATATTGAACAAGAACTACCATTAGATAATCAGGAATTAATGAATGAAGAATCTAATACTCTAATATGTAATCAAGATAAAAATATAAATACAGTTAAAGTATTAGCAAGACTTCAAATAGGAAAATATGAAATAGAAACTTTAGCATTAATAGATTCAGGATGTACAAAAAGTATTTTAAATAAGAAAATAGTACCACCAGAATTAATAAAGACTTTAGAGAAACCACTTGCAGCTATGCAAATGGACGGAACACATAATATATATAAATATTACATAGATAAAGCACAAGTTAGTTTTTTAAATACTTGTTCAGAATTTTATAAACCTACCTATAAAATGGATAAAATATGGGTAAGAGATCTAGATATAAGAGTAGATTTTGTTTTAGGACTAGATTTTATACTATATAATAAAGGAGGAACTTTAATAACTAATGACGGAATATTTTTTATGAAAAACATTACTTATACTTCTGTGTTAACTAATAAAATTAATACTCAAATAAGACATAAAGAAAAATGTTGTGAGAATTGTGAAAATAATATACAATGTACTAAAACAGGATGTAATATATTATATGAAGATATACTTGAATTAGATGAAGAAGATATAGTTAATAAAAACTATGTTCTAATAGAAATGGAAACAGAATTATATAATTTTAAGACAGGAATCCAAACTATAGGACAAATAAGAAATCAACACGATTTAGATAATATAGTAAAATTTTTAGATCAAATAGAAATAATAGGAGAAAAACCTTTAAAACATTGGGAAAATAATCAAATAGTATGTAAGTTAGATATAATAAATCCAGAATATATAATAAAAACAGCTTCTATAGAAGCTACAAATCAAGATTTAGAAGATTTTAGAATACAAATTAAAGAACTATTAGAATTAGGAGTAATAAGAAGGTCTACTTCAAAACATAGATCAGCAGCATTTATGGTAAGAAATCATAGTCAAATAGTTAGAGGAAAGGCTAGAATGGTTATAAATTATAAACGATTAAATGATAATACTAGAACAGATGGATATAAATTACCAGACAAAACAGAGTTAATAAATAGAATTCAAGGTAAAACAATTTTTAGTAAATTTGATTGTAAGTCAGGCTATTGGCAAATAAAAATGCATCCAGATAGTATAGAATGGACAGTTTTTACCTGTCCTGAAGGACATTTTGAATGGTTAGTTATGCCATTTGGATTAAAAACAGCACCTCCAATTTTCCAACGAAAAATGGATCAAATATTTAGAGAATATAAAAGATTTGTTTTAGTATATGTAGATGATATTTTAGTATTTAGTAAAGATATAAAAGAACACTTAGGACATTTACAAACAGTTTTTAGGTTATTTGTTAATAATGGAATAATAATTAGTAAAAAGAAAATAGAATTATGTAAAAACTGTATAAATTTTCTAGGAATCACTTTAGGAGAAGGAAATGTTAAACTACAACCTCATATAGCTAAAAAAGCTCTACATATGCCAGACAAATTAAATAATTTAAAGGATTTACAAAAATTCTTAGGTATAATTAATTATGCAAGACCATTTATTAAAGATTTAGGAAAATTAGCAGGACCATTATACTCTAAGACAGGATCTAAGGGACAAAGAAATTTTAATATTGAAGATATAAAATTAGTACAAAACATAAAAGAAAAAATAAAAAATATTCCTGATCTTAATATGCCATTAGAATCAGATTATTTAATAATAGAGACAGATGGGAGTTTTGACGGATGGGGTGCAGTATTAAAATCAAAACCACATAAATATAGTTCTAAAAAAGAAGAAAAAATATGTGCTTATCAAAGCGGAAAATTCAAAGAAAAAGGTAATGAAGCTAACATAGATGTTGAAATTTTAGCTGTAATATATGGATTAAATAGCTTTAGAATTTATCTTTTAAATAAACCAGAAATATTAATAAGAACAGATTGTGAAGCTATAGTAAAATTTCACCAGAAAATTAATGATAAAAACTAGTAGCAGAAAAAGATGGTTAAATTTTTTAGATACTATATCAATTTATAAGTTTATAATTTTTGAGCATATTAAAGGAAATGATAATAGTATTGCAGATCAATTAAGTAGATTATGAATAAAGTTTAAATTTTAAATTTTACAGAATGAGACCATCCTTCAAAGACAAGGGCTAAGGAGTTCAACCTCCAACCCCAGATTTTTCAGACTTATATAAACAGACAGTATTATCTAATTTACATTTTAGACCACTAAATAAAATGGAGGATAATAAAATAGAAAGGTTACAATTTGGACAACATAATTTAATAGCATATGAATCATCCAATTTGACTTTTAGACACTTGCCTATATACCAGCTAGATAAACAACAGAAATGTTTAATAGACAATATTTGGATAGCTCATAATAAAAAAGACACTAAATATATAATTGCTGTATTAAATGCTTTAGGATATTACTTTTCCACTAAAAATAAAGAAAATAAGTTTAAATATTATGTTGTAATACATGGTAAGACAAATGGAGTTTTTCAAACTTGGATAGAAGTATTAGACTCTATTAAAGGATTTTCTAGACCACTTTTTAAAGGATTTAATGATTTTACTGAAGCATTAGACTATGCTAGGGGAGTCTTAGGTCCAAACTATTATATCTCTCCCTCTCTTAAACAGAATCCAGAAAAAATCCCTCAATACCATATTCAAAAAGACACAGACAAAATTATTTTTTGTGATCATTGTTCCTCAATGACCGAAGCCTTCAAGAGATTAAATTATAAGAACGAGGTATTGTTACAAGAAAATCTCCAGTTAAAAGAAAGAATTGCCAAGATGGAGAATGATGTAAAGACTAAAGACAACCAGATCAACATACAGGGTTATCCATCCCCAAGAAAAATGGATGAGATGGGTGTACATTCCCCTCTGAATGTAAATAAATCCACTGTATCGGATAGAGATACAGCTAGTCCGGTTCAAACGATGGCCGGTAAAGACTCATCAAATCCGTTAATGGCTGTCACTTTGCCAAAAAGTGAGAAAGATGAAGGCTCATCTTCCAGACGACGTTTACCTCTTTCTTTTACCCAAAATCTTAGACAAAAAACCAAAAAATCCCAGAAAAATAAAGACCTAGAATCTATTATAACCAAAACTGTAGAAAATTTATTTAAAGAACAACAAGAAAAAGACAAATATATAAACCCAAGCCCAATACAAAGTCCAAGACAAAATTCAGTTTCAAGCCCAAATAATTCAGATGATTTTTCAGACCCAATACAATTTGCTCAAGACCCAAACGATGATGACTCGGGTATGAGTTTTGATTCAATTGCTTTACATAACTTAGACATATAAAAAAAAATTATGTAATATAGTAGTTTTGTTTAAAAGAGGAATGCCTCTTTGTCAAAAAATGTGAGTCCCACTTTACTCACTACCACACATGTGTGGAAAAACTGTTGGGACGCGTCTTTACTTTATTTTAAAATAGATAGGCACTAAGTAAGAGATAAGGATAAGTATTAGACTTTTTGTATAAGACAGACAATAAGTGATAATGGTACAGTAATGAATCAGACAGAGGACTGCTAATAATGCAAAAGAAGGAATCATTTCACGTGCGATGGGGCCCAAGGAGTACCCGGCGGAAAAGATGAGATTCTTTTTCATTTTGAAGTCCGAAGTTTGAAGTTCATAATTGTGTATATAAAGAAGACATTATCAGAAGAAGAAGGTAGAGCGAAAAAATTAACAACCAGCAAATCCCAAAGCTTTCCCAAAGATCCTTCCTCTTCATAATTACTTAAAAAAAAAATAAAAAAATATAAGAATATTTTCAGTCCTTTGTTTGTTTTGAAATTTTTGTAAAGTTCTTTTGGAAGTAGTTCGGGTTTCCCGAAAGGGAAACCTCACTCTGTTCTAATAATGTAAGTTTTCATATTTATGTTTCTAGTTAACTTCCCATATATGTAAATTATGTTTTGTGTTAATACTTTGTTTAAATAGATTACTGTTAATTATGTTAATTATTTCTTTATAAATTTATGATTCTATCTGTTATGAATCTATATTACTTAGTATATGGTTAGTCTCTTAGCCTCTTAAAAGAATCGATGGATTAACCTATAAATTCCTAGGACATTGATAGGTCAGTTTGAATGTTCTTAAATGAACGATGAATGACCAAATCCGGGGTGTGGTTAAAGAAGATTACTTTTAAGAACAAAAGCTAAGGGAAAGAGATGAACAGTAATAATAGATTCATGAATGGACAGAGATATATATATATAAAGGGAAGAAAAACTAGAAACTAAAATGATATTTACTTATTAGAACAAGAGAGTGAAGGAGTACTGAGTAGGATTTTACAACTTGAAAAAATTACCTACTTCAAAACATAGATCAGCAGCATTTATGGTAAGAAATCATAGTGAAATAGTTAGAGGAAAGGCTAGAATGGTTATAAATTATAAAAGATTAAATGATAATACTAGAACAGATGGATATAAATTACCAGATAAAACAGAGTTAATAAATAGAATTCAAGGTAAAACAATTTTTAGTAAATTTGATTGTAAGTCAGGCTATTGGCAAATAAAAATGCATCCAGATAGTATAGAATGGACAGCTTTTACCTGTCCTGAAGGACATTTTGAATGGTTAATTATGCCATTTGGTATGAATCTATATTACTTAGTATATGGTTAGTCTCTTAGCCTCTTAAAAGAATCGATGGATTAACCTGTAAATTCCTAGGACATTGATAGGTCAGTTTGAATGTTCTTAAATGAACGATGAATGACCAAATTCGGGGTGTGGTTAAAGAAGATTACTTTTAAGAACAAAAGCTAAGGGAAAGAGATGAACAATAATAATAGATTCATGAATGGACAGAGATATATATATATAAAGGGAAGAAAAACTAGAAACTAAAATGATATTTACTTATTAGAACAAGAGAGTGAAGGAGTACTGAGTAGGATTTTACAACTTTAAAGTTTAAGAAATTGAAATTGAAATTTATTGACCAATATTTATTGAAAAAATTACCCCCCTCCTCTCATTATATATATATATATATATATATATATATATATATATATATATATATATATATATATATATATATATATATATATATATATATATATATATATATATTTATATATATATATATATATATATATATTTATATATATATATATATATATATATATATATATTAAGTCTTCGTGATTTTTCCCTTTTTATTATTGTTTAAATGTTATTCCATTAATTTACCTTTGTTATCTTGATATTTCATCATTTTCTTAAAAATTATATATATGCTAATGTTCTTTATTCATTGCCTTGCATGTGAAATCCACTTGAGTTCGTCATGGACTCATATCATCTCCCTCTTTGCATTTCAAGAGAGCCATAAAGGCTCAAATTCCTTTCATCAAGTCACCCAATCAAAAATCGGCGTACAGGTTCTGAAGTGAAAGAAATCAAAGTGGAAGAACAGGAAGAGAGTGGGCTATAAGGGCTCAAAATTTATTTCTTAGAATTTTGTATTTTGTTGTTTTTGGCCGCAAGCCCTTGTCTTGTTTAATTTATTTATTATTATTGTTAGAATTTTAGGACAGGTGAAGAAATGGGCCTAAGGCTCAAAATAAAGACGAAATGGGTCCAAATACTGGTCTAGGCAGACAGAAAGAAGATTTGGACCCAACAACTCTCTCCCTCTCCATCTCTTTACTTTATCGCTTGTTTATCTGTTATTAATTGTTGTTAGTCTTAGGGTTAACGAATCTAAATCACCGCAAGACGCTATTTTGTTTTAACGATTTAATTTAACCAAACCAAGCGAACAACTTGAAACAAATTTTACAAATTGTAATCTACTTAGATAGTAAAATAACACTTCATTGTTAAACGACTCTAAATATTTTCTGACTCAAAATTTAAGTTAGACACTATAGCCAAACAAAGTTAGTTGTCGGATAACCGCAAGTAAGCGGACGTCTAAGGTGTTTTTCAACCTTCCTAAGGCGTTAATATGAATCTCCGAACCCCCTTTAAGATATTCGATCGATTTGCTGTTAAGTCTTTTGAAAACAAAGGTTTTCTTAATTTTTCTAAAAAAAATTAAGTGACAACTCTCTAACCAATTCTTAAAATAAAATATTTATTCTTTCCAAAATAAAACAATAACAAAATTCCAAAACTAACAACACCCATAGTACTATAGTTTTAGTCTTGACCCAAAAACTGATCCAAACATGTAATCAAGTTCCTAAATTTTAACACCAATTACCATATCAACTCTTTCAATTTTCTCCATATTTCAAGCCTAGGATTAAGTTATAATTATCCAAACATTACGATCCTAATAGCTTTCATATACTATAATACACCCGTTATTTAATTATATATCTCAATATATCAAACTTAATTTATAATGTGATAATAAAATAAGAATTACTAAATATGGAAATCACTAGTTACGAAATCAGTGGTGACAATAGCATGAAACAAAGATATCGACTCCTTAAGTTAACTAGTTTGTAATATGAAATTATTATTATTATAATAATTGACAATTAATGACTTTGTTCCTCCAATTAACATTCACCATCCTAATTCACTGTAATGTAATATGTAATCAAGAATTAATGCATTAGAAATTCACCTCAATGTGCAGAAGTTCTTGTGCCGGCCGCCGCTTTACACAGGTAAGTATTTCTTCTTCCCTTTCTCTTTATTTCGTTTTTCTAGATTACTTAATTATAAAACTGAAAAAATTATACTATTTATTTTATATTAATATATATGGGCCAACTAGTATAGCATATTAACTAAATTATGGACTTAGTCCATTAGCCATCAACGAAAATTAATTATTTAAAGTCACCCGTCAACTAAACAATCGTAATTAACAAATAGCTCCAAAACTTCCAAATATAATTTTCTGGGCCATTACATTATCCACCACTAAAAACCATGTTTGTCCTCGAACATAAGGATGAAGAAAGAAGAGTAACCGACGTTATAAAAAGTCTGAGGTATGATCTTTCAGAGTCAATTTTTATCTTTCTAAGTGAGATCCTCTTTAAGACAATTTCATCAAGAACAACTATTCAGATTTGAAATTTCGAACCAAAATTTTGGTAAATCTTCTAATCAGGAGTGATTGCCAAGTCAAAGACTAACCCATGAACCCAATCTGAACCGAAACTCACTGGAACACAACACAACCATCAAGATGACTATTTTCACACATAACCATGATAATATTCTAAATCAATATTGACTACAGCCAGAAGTGAACCTGAACTAACCAACACACACTCATAATGCACAAACCATCTTATATCTTGTCAATATTCCCTTTTCACATCAGAATTTTTCCATGAGCGTAAGTTATAAAAATATGATTTTAAGACATAGAGTACTCATCAAGGGAGAATCAAACTTATATAAACCTAAAGAAGAAAATCATTAAGTAAACACCCAACAAACAATACACCTCAAAATGTAGAACCTCTAACAATCTTAGACAATAGAAACTCTTCATAACTCTTATATAAGTTCTTATAAGTAAGGTTGTGCGTGTAGAACTACTAATATACTTCAACTATCCCAACAACATCAAATCTATCATAATTGAAAGGACCAAACATGTCCAAGGATCCTATCATATAAAGAGGATATAAGAGGATCGGTACATCCGATCCACCACTAGGATATCATCCATAGATGTGGAAATATGTATGGGCGTAGACAACTAATCACACTCCAAATTATATTCGACATGAAGTAGGTGGTCACATAAAAATATACGAAACCAAAATCGAATAACATAATATAATTCCACCATAGCGCCCATATCAAACATTTCCAGTCATATGACTTCATCTTTTTGGTATTTAGATAATCACAATTAACCAGTCTCATCCCCTATGATAATTGCTCACATACTTGTTTATCGAACCCCACATACTTCTCACAATACTCCACTAAAGCTAACACTCTTGATAGAAACAAACATCATAACCACACCAATCATTTACCTTACTCTCAAATAATCACTAGTATCAAAGTATTCTTAGCAAACACATTATCACCTCCAAAAGTTCTTGAACTGTGACTCCCTCTCTTTTCATTTAAGCATTTCATGACAAATACATGTCACACCCTAGACTGATAGCACTAATTTCAGATCTAAAAGCATTTTACCATCGATATACAATAACTGAATCACACTCAATGTCAACTCCACATAATTTTTTAGATACCAAATTTCAACTAATATTCAAAACCATCATATACCTCATATCAGCACTAAAGAAATTCTTGGTCACTTCAATAATTCGAGATATTATAAGCTCATAAACTCTACTCACTATCAAATGTCCATGCAACACAACATGACAATATATATCGCCTCATCAACAAAGTAGCTTCAATCCCTTTAAATACTCATTACTCATGTAAAATTGTAGGTTCACACCGCTGAACATCAATACGTTACATATCATAATTTGAACAATCTAACTTGACATAACCACGTAGAGTCTTTCACACCTAGTTGTTTGTCACCCAACCAAAAACTTAATATTTATCAAAGTTTTTACCAAATCAGATCACATCTCACAGTCATATCTAAATACAAAGACAAAAATCTATACAACTTTCCACTCTGCGCTACTGGTCAAAATGAGAGGTCTTATTCCTTTGTCTTCTTAAATTCCTTCCATGACACAAATTTTAAGTAGCTTAAATTTTTCAATATACCATACCTTTGTTCTTTTCACTAACTCACTCATCAATCTTATTCTTTCGCCAAAAATCCTTGACATTTTTACCATATCTAAATAATTTTTTTTATATGAAACCCTTTGTTAGGTCCTTTGAAAATCAAAATAATACGCTTTATGGCTCAAACAATATACAGGTTCTTCCAAATGTTCAATATTCAATGTGATCGATCATTTCTTATCTTACGAATCCACACCTTCACAAAACATACTACCACAAATATAGACTCACAATGAAAACTTTGAATTCTGATTCCAACTGCGCCAGTTATCAAACTAAAAAAAACAACACAAAAACACTTATTACCACACTCACATTGAACACATATATACTTCTTTCTCTAATATTATTCAATTATTTTAACCAATCTTATTAACACATGACACTATTACCATGACTTGACCAAAACGATGAAATCACGTGTCTCTCAATCCAATTGCACTCAGAAGACACATCTTTGGTCCTTAAAATTTGAGTGAACATTCTTGTTCTTTCCTCTAAACGAAGGCTAAAATACATGCCACTAATTCTTTTCATTATGGGTTTAGCTCCTTGCAATTCTATTTCAGTGGTGTCCCAACATCTCATATAACTATCCATAACACCACACTATTTATCAAATAGTAGCACACCATAACCTTCGATACTCAAAAATCATCATTATCACAAAAAATCCTTTTAACCAACAACCTTATCATATAGTTGAATTCCAACCATAATTCATCATAAAACTTTATTACCATCATACTTAGTTTGCTTTTATCATCACAACAAAGTCAACCTTTCATAACACCTTAAAAACAGTTACCAATTAAATTCAAAGGACTAGCTCATTTTTATGTGCACTTTTACTAAAATCTTCAATTACCTATTCACACAAGTATACATTTTGGGGACTTTCTTTACACATAAGCTTGTCATCTAGTATCTATCCATTGATCCCTTGGACCTTAAGATAAAATCACTGGTTCTCATTTAGAGCACCATCACGATACACTTCTAAAATTAACGTATTAATATTGTATCAAGGACCCACCACTAAAATCTTCCTTATACACACTTTTTTTTTAAACCCAAACATCTACAAGAACAACCTGGTTGGTTTCTCAAATGTGAATATAACATCAAATCTCATTATACGATCATGTTATACAACTTATAACTCTTTAAGCAGTTAGTTTTCAACTCGACGATCGACATATCTGTTCCAATATACCACCAGTATGACACCGAAATTTATACTTAGCGAGAAGATCATATCCAAATTTGAATAACTATAAAATATCACCAAAATAGTTCTATATCTAGCCCAAGCTATATATTTCCTTTCGTAGGTCAAGTCAATATCAAAATTAACAAGTTGCATAACCCTAACCAAGTAAGCATCGATAATATTGTAGTAGAAATTTTAACCTCAATTGTTGCATCATTATTTACTATGCCACCCATTAATGTTATGACAACTATATCAACTGTATTTTCCAAGGTTACACAGTTCATTATCTAGCCATCATTTTAATCATTTCACTTTCAATTGTCAAACTACTCCAGATATTGCCTATACCACACAAGTACTAAACCCACTACTAGATGACTAGCCAAAAAAATAGTGTAAGACAATTATGAAGTCCTGTAAGCCATTGTTAAACTTAATCATTTATATTTATCCTCAAAGTGAATCATCAAACCATAACCTCACGCAATTCCTTCGAATCGTTGAACATTTCAAATATTATCACACAACATCTTCAGAAGTATATCACTTTAAACTTAGTACCATATCTAAAGTCCAATGACACCAACTACTGCCATAAGGAACTACGCATGAGTCAAGACATAAGTGAGAGAGAATGGAATGAAGCGATAAAAATTAAATCGGACCAAGGACACATGATAGAGATTCCAAAAGTGGAGATTTTTCCTAAAAGTCACTATAGCCTCTCAAAGATAAGTACAGATGTCTCCGTATCAGTCCTCGAGACTCTACTTAGACTCGAATTGTACACACGTGAGACCTATGAACCCGGGGCTCTGATACCATTTTTTCACGATCCAAAAATGGATGTGATGACACTCGTCTTATCCCAGCAAGACAAGTCATCCTAACACTCAAAACCATTACACTAAAATGCGGAAATTTTATAATAAGCTCAAAAATACCTCCAAAATCTGGTTCTCACGTTTACAAGCCTCTAAAGTCTTACAATTGAATCAAAAGAAATATAAATTTTATATGACATTGTTTCTAGAGTAGAACAAGATCATAAACAGGAGTAAGAAGGTCTGATGAGATGACAAACAGCTACCTCACAAATCTCCAAGAAGTCTCGAAAAAGAAGAGAATATATCACAAAGGTCCGGGCTAGTAACCTACAAAAAATTTTAAA
Organism: Solanum sitiens; assembly: GCA_016801875.1. Taxonomy (NCBI): domain Eukaryota; kingdom Viridiplantae; phylum Streptophyta; class Magnoliopsida; order Solanales; family Solanaceae; genus Solanum; species Solanum sitiens. The sequence continues at coordinate 525,363 of JABWTJ010000168.1, forward strand.
AGCAAGGAGTTAGTACCAAACCACACGGTACTCAGCAAGTAAACCTCTAAACATAATCTAAGGGGATGAAATATGGGTACTCCTACACCCCAACTGAACCTCCACAACAACAACCTGCATAAAAATCAGCCCAACCTAACAACTCATAGTTTACAGCGCACATAGTTCAACAATAATACTTAGGCAAATTACATATCCTCAACAACAACACTTTGACAAATTACTTGTCCTTAAAAACATCACTTTAACAAATTATATGTCCTCAACAACGACACTTTAACAAATTACATGTCCTCAACAACAACACTTTAACAAATTACATGTCCTCAACAACAACACTTTAATAAATTACATGTCCTCAACAACAACACTTTAACAAATTACATATCCTCAACAATAATACTTCAACAAATTATATATTCTCAACAATAAGCTCAAAATTCATCAATCACCAATTCCACAGACAGGCATTCACAAGATCAGCAAAACACAATATCAAGTTCACTAATGATAAGTATGTGCAATGCAATGGAATGCAATGTCAAGTTTAATGATGCATGTCTGAGCTAGTGATACACACCCGTTGTCTCTAAGTCCGGGACCCATGAGGGACATATCTGTCCATGCATCTGTCGCAGTGCACGACATGACCCTCGATAATAGCAACCATCGCGGCGCGCAATACGTCCCTTGAAATATAGTATCCATTGCGGCGTGCGATATGACCCTCGAAATATAATATCCATCGCCCCATGCGATACGTCCCTCGAAATAGTATATCCTCTTTAATTTCTCATTCTTTCTCAATGCACATAATACTTGTCACAACCATGTCTCAGACTAATGCAAATGCCATGTTCACAAAAATAAGGAGGAGATGACCATTATCATAACATTGAACAATGCACAACAACATCAACATTGATTCAACAAGCCTTTCAAACCATTCTCCATTATCAACATATCACATGCAAGCAATTAATCACATTACCTTTCATTACCCTTTTTTATTTATCATAAGAATTAATCAATGTGGACAAGTCAATCCATCACCAAGTCTCATTACTCCCAAATCTATACCACAAGAAAATACACGCATTTCATACACTTAACAAGGGTTTAGAAATCCACATGCTTGAATTAAATAAAAATTTACTCCGGACTTGAGCGTTTTCCTATTGTTGAACTTCCAACTCATAACAATCTATTCACGTTAATAATCACAATAAGATTCGAAAACTAACAAACCCATAGTACTATAGTTTTAGTGTAGACCCAAAAACTGATCCAAACATGTAATCAAGTTCCTAAATTTTGACACCAATTACCATATCTACTGTTTCAATTTTCTCCGAATTTCAAGCCTAAGATTAAGTCATAATTTATCCAAACATTACGATCCTAATAGTTTTCATATAATATAATACACCCGTTATTTAACTAGATAACTCAATATATCAAATTTAATTTATAATGTGATAATAAAATAAGACTTACTAAATATGGGAATCACTAGTTACGATATCAATGGTGACAATAGCATGAAAGAAAGATATAAACTCCTGTAAGTTAACTAGTTTGTAATATGAAATTATTATTATTATAATAATTGACAATTAATGGCTTTGTCCCACAAATTGTCACAACCTCCAAAGTGATACAGTGCTACCTATAAAGAATTCAGTTACTTCTTATTTTATAAAATAATAATCTAAATCCTCCAATTAACATTCACCATCCTAATTCACTGTAATGTAACATATATTAAGTCTTCGTGATTTTTCCCTTCTTATTATTGTTTAAATGTTATTCCATTAATTCACCCTTTGTTATCTTGATATTTCATCATTTTCCTAAAAAATATATATATGCTAATGTTCTTTATTCATTGCCTTGCATGTGAAATCCACTTGAGTTCGCCATGAACTCATATCATCTCCCTCTTTGCATTTCAAGAGAGCCATAAAGGCTCAAATTTCTTTCATCAAGTCACCCAATTAAAATCGGCGTACAGGTCCTGAAGTGAAAGAAATCAAAGTGGAAGAAGAGGAAGAGAGTGGGCCATAAGGGCTAAAAATTTATTTCTTAGAGTTTTTTATTTTGTTGTTTTTGGGCGCAAGCCCTTGTCTTGTTTTATTTATTTATTATTATTGTTAGAATTTTAGGACAGGTGAAGAAATGGGCCTAAGGCTCAAAACAAAGACGAAATGGGTCCAAATACTGGTCCAGGCGGACAGAAACCAGATTTGGACCCAACAACTCTCTCCCTCTCCATCTCTTTACTTTATCGCTTGTTTATATGTTATTAATTGTCGTAAGTCTTAGGGTTAACGAATCCAAATCCCCGCAAGACGCTATTTTGTTTTAACAATTTAATTTAACCAAACCAAGTGAAAAACTTAAAACAAATTTTACAAATTGTAATCTACTTAGATAGTAAAACAACACTTCATTTTTAAACGACTCTAAATATTTTCTAACTCAAAATTTAAGTTAGGCACTATAGCCAAACATAGTTAGTTGTCGGATAAATGCAAGTAAGCACACGTCTTAGGTGCTTTCCAACCTTCCTAAGACATTAATATGAATTCCCGAACCCCCTTTAAGATTTTCGATCGATTTGCTGTTATGTCTTTTGAAAACAAAGGTCTTCTTAATTTTTCTCAAACAAAATTAAGTGGCGACTCTCTAACCAAGTCTTAAAAATCATATTTTTTCTTTCCGAAATAAAACAATAATGGCGACTCCGCTGGGGAGTTGGAGGATTCTAACCTTAAAGCTAAACTTATTTGACTATGTGTAAATAATTGTTTGCTTGCTTTCTCTTTGTATTATTAAACTATCGAATTTTTATGGCATAATTTATGTCAAACGACAAATAGTTTGCATTAGAAAAAAGGGAGTTACGTGGCTTACCACGACTTTTTTAGATAACACACAAGTCTATCTTTGGAAGTAATAAACAAATAGTTAGCTTGTAGTCATCCAACGTCGTTTGTTAGCTTCAGCCCATCGTCTGTCCGACTCGGGTAACCGTCACTTCTAAAATAAATTCTAGTCAACCTAGGATAGAGCAAAACCAAATCCAAATATAAGCATTAGACTAAGATAACCCAACACCCAAGGTGTGTTGGGCCCATTAGAGAGACTACATTGAGTCCAAAATGGCCCACGGCCTAAACGGACGATCAGACTTATCTATTAAATTTGAGGGATGTATATGTTGTTGGACAAACCATTGTCTTTCGTGTTTGAAAGTCTCTCATGTTAGCTTACTTTAGTTAAGAATGAAGGTATTCATAAGCTATAATTTGGATCCAATTACGTAGGCACCCGGAGATGAGAAGAAATGAAGAAGGAAGGACCTTCCATGGAAGCATAGTGTAGAATCGTACCCCTGCGTGGGAGTGATTATTTTGTATCTCGTTTTCCCTAATTATGTATCCCCATTTAGTTTTATTCATAAAATTTGTATAAATTTGAGTTTTGGGGGCAATGGAATGTTTCAAATGACGTATATATCCCTCATATCGCTATGCTTACCCTTGGCACAAAAGGGTCACATATCTGCTTAGAACGCACAATAATTGTTTATGTGTTATAACTGTTTGAGTGATTATGTTGATTCATTTGGAGATGTCCTAGCCTACTCATTCTCGAAAAATATTTTCTAGAACTCCTTAAGCATAAATAACAAGTCATTATTGAAAGTACGTCCAAATACTCTTTGAGTCTTTAGTTTCCCAATAAAATTCGAACTTTATTTTTCAAAATTACTCTCATATCAGAAAAGATTCACCGTTTCAAGTCAAAAAAAAATCAAGTGGATCGAACTACGTAGGACCTGAATTCTCTTTTGTGGAATACGTAGGCAACTTTTCAAGGTTCGGTCCCCATTCTTTGAGAAATTCTATCTTTCCCAACTCTTACAAAGAAATTAGAGTTACATCTCAATCAAAAAAAATGAAGTACGATAATGAAAGATAGAATCGACTTTGTCCCGACTCAAGTTGACATTTCTGATTCGTTAATCCTAAAATCAATAGACAATTTTTTGTCTATTAAATCATCTTTCTATATAGGTGGGCTAGTTTATCTTCAAGTGAAACAACTCTTATGTGTTTACAGTATTGTGTGTGATATTTTGTATTATTCACCATCTACACAAACTAACACATTTCCCTTTAAGTTGTTTTTCTTTGTCAGGTACTCAAAACTGATATGTGTTGAGAAAATGGCTGAACATCTATACTCACGAGGTCCAAAGACCCCAAAGATTCCTTCTCCGACCAATGTTCATCAAAAGGCAAGGAAAAAATGGTTGAAAATGTTGAGAATACTGATTTGAATGAAGTTACTGTGAATGACCCTATTAGTGCTGAACAGAACAAGTTGATTGCACAGTTATTCCAAGAGATTGCTGAAATGAGGGCTGAAATGGACAAGACTCGAGATGTGACAAATTTTGCTGTCATTGCCAACATTCCTACTCCAGACAACAAAAGTCCTCCACTCCATTTTCCTACTTCAGATCCATCATCATAACGTTTTCCAAACAATTCAACCACATCTACGATTCCTAAACCTTCCAACATCGACTTGATCATTCCTACTCCGCATCATGCTAGCTCCTCACACCAAAAGCCACCTACTCCTCAAATTCCAAATGCCAATATTTTTCAAAAATTTCCTCCGGTCAATAAAACCCTATTCAAATTGTCCAAAACCTATCTACCACTAAACCCATACCTCTAAAAACCACATTCCATCTACCAATATCGCCTGAATCGTACCCTCCTCTTACCACACACTTTGAACCCGAACATTTTGAGAAGAAGGAGAATGAGTGGAAGGTCATGAAAGGAAAGGTTGAGCAAAGCATCAGAGATGAAGTCATGAATGTAATGAAGGACTTCTAATACACTCCAGACATTATGGAGTTCAATTATGAAGATTTGTGTCGTCATTCACATTTGGAACTTCCAGAAGGTTTTAAAGTACCAAAGTTTGACACTTTTAGTGGAGCTGAAAATCCTTTGACTCATTTGAGGGCTTATTGTGATCAACTTATTGGAGTAGGGAAAGATGAAGCTTTGTTAATGCGATTCTTTAGTCGAAGTCTGAAACGAGAAGCTTTGGAATGGTTTGTTTCTAAAGAAATCGAGTAGTGGCCAAGTTGGAACGCTTTGGCTAGAGATTTCATTGAAAGGTTTGATTACAATGTAGGATTCATTCCTGATCGATACTCTTTGGAGAGAATCAAACAGAATTCTACTGAAAGTTATCGAGAGTATGCCTACAGTTGGAGAAGAGAGGCTGCAAGGGTTAGGCCTCCCATGAACGAGAAAGAAATTATTGAAATCTTCATGCGCATTCAAGAGCCGGATTATTACAATAGGATGTTGCTCATTCTAGGAGGAAAGTTCAGTGAGATAGTCAAACTTGGTGAAGCTATTGAAGATGGTCTTAGGATCGGAAAAATCATCCGAATGACTCCCCAAGATGAATCCCCAGGACCATTAAGGAGGAAAAGGGAAGATGTTTCTTCTATCTCATTTGAATCAAACCAAAAATCAAAGAGACCTGCTGGTCTTAATGTTCGAAAGCCTTTACCATCCAAAAAATACCCTTTAGCTCCACATAATCCTTACCCCATCCAACCAAGTTACCAATCTCCACCATCAAATCATCCAAATTACCAAGCTCCATTTCCAAATTACTCAAATGCTCAATCAAATTACCAAGCTCCATTTCCAAATTACTCAAATGCTCAATCAAGTTACCAAGATGCATTGCCAAATTACCCAAAGAGCCATCATAGCTACCGAGCTCCACAATACTCAAATCTCCAAACACCAGCACCTACCGAAGTTACCGCCAAGTATCTCAATCTGCACGCAATGATCATAATCTTTCTTGTCTGACATTTTTGAAGAAGCCTTCTCGAGTCTTTACTCCTTTGGTTGAAAGTCGTACCCAACTTTTTGAGAGGTTGAAAGCAGCTTGTCTTATACAAACAATTGACCCAAAAAATATCAATATGAATTCTAGGATTTACAGGTCCAATCTTCATTGTGCTTACCATTCAGGAGGTGCTGGACATACCACTGAGGATTGTATCAATTTGAAGCATAAAATTCAAGACTTGATTGATCAAAGAATTGTCACTATTGAAACTATCACTTCCAATGCCAATGGTAATTCACCGTCAAATCGTGGAGGATTCACTGTTAACATGATTGACCCAAAGTCTCAAGCACCTCTTTGTCAAAACTCCCCAAGTTATCTATCAAATACCTCCGCCTCAACAAGGTCATTATGATCCTACTCGTCCGAGATTCGAGAAGAAACCTGCTCAGAATTTTACGCCGCTCATCGAAATCCAGACGTAGTTGTTTGAGCAATTGAGTGTTGCAGGTATTATTCATCCAGTTGGGCCCAAGCCTATTAATACTAGCTCTCAATTTTATCAAGCCGATCAGATGTGTGCATATCATTCCAACAGTATTGGGCATGATACCGAAGACTGTATCAATTTAAAGCACAAGATCCAAGACTTGATCGACCAGAATATGGTCAGGACCGCTCTACCCAACGTCCACAATAATCCTCCTCCGAACTATAGAGGTGCCACTATCAATATGATAGATACGGAGGATGAGTGGTGCAGGGTAAAGGCGATAGTTCCAATTGGTGCTGACAACCTTGAGAAAGTTGTAGCTTCTTCGAGCATGAGTGACAAACTCCTTTTTTACGAGCATGACACACCATCAAGCTTTTGCTTCTGTGTCAAGAGAGGGTCAACAGAAGAAGGAATTTAATCATGTTTCACCAAAGTCTTTGCCTTATTTATGCCAGTCTTTTCCGGTAGAGGAATATGCCAATGATGACGATCTTGGAGAAGGAATTGGGGATCTTTTTGAGGAAGGGGATGTTGCAACCAAGAAGAGGATCGAGACATCTGGCATACGAGACGCCGAGCCGATGGACCAAGATCTTCATTGGACTTCCACTCCGATCTTTATATCTCGCTCAACTTGATAGACAAAAGTTAAATTTTATGTTGTTTTCAAAATCGGTGGCAGTTCGAATGAGGCTCGAAACCCACCCTTTATGCAATTTTACTTGTTTATGTTTTAAGTTCCCTCGTAATGTTTTTAAAAAGGCAAAGTGGCTCATGATCATGGCCAAAGTTCGTACTTCCTTATTTTCAATGAAAGCCTCTTATACTATGAAAATTTATTTTGCTTTTATTTTTCTATCGAACAATTTTTGTTTTGGTTTCAGTAAAAGTAGTTTCTTTTAAAAAAAAAAAATCGGCCAATATCATGTCATGTCACAAGTCGAATGAACAAAATAAAGGAGATGAAGATGAGTTTTAAGAGTATCATTGTCGAAGATTTGGAACACTTTGAGACTCAAATTAAGTCAAATATGGATGAGACAAAAACTGTAAATCTACAAAAGAATGACTATGTCATATAAGTCAAAATCAGGGTCCATCTGAGAGAAGCCTAGAAAAGAGAACTCAACAGTTTACTTAGAAGATACATCGAAACATTTGTTCGATCACATGCCATGATCTAACATAGACATTTATCTCAAGTGTCAATCAACTCAGATGCTATAAAGAGCCACTATTTTTGAAGATCTAAAATGTTTTTTCTTTCCCTATAATCGCATAGTTTGTTTGTAATCGTCTTATGTTCTGTAGTTAAAAAAAACTATCTCCTGTAATGAACTACGTCTGACCTGAATTCTCAAGAATGAGATACGTAGGGGACCTGTGTGGGCTTCGGTCACCCTTTTATATATTTTTAATATTCCCCTTTGTATTTGAACTACGTTCGACCTGAATTCTCAAGGACGAGATACGTAGGCGGCCTATGTCGACCTCGGTCGGTGTCTTTGTAAATTTCTTATTGTTGTTAACCTTTGAGGGGAACTACGTTTGACCTGATTCCTGCCTCAACGGGATACGTAGGTGCCACAACGGTTCGGTCATATCTTCCGTAAGATTTTTGTTTTTCTTTACAATAGAAACTGGGACAGAACTTTCGAGAGGGACTCAAAAATTCTCAAGAAGAAGATATCTCCCACAAGTCAAGACTAAAGTTATTTTGAGACTCGCAACTGGGACAAAATTTTTGAGAAGGGCTAAAAAATTTTCAAGAAGAAGATCTCTACAACTAGTCAAAACTAGAGTCAACATTGAGAATTGAAACTGGGACAATTTTTGGAAGGGTCTCAAAACTTCCATGATTTGTTTCGTAAAAGTTCAAGATAAGCCAAGACCATTAACTGGGACAGAAATTTTTGAGGATGACCTCAAAAATTTCAATAGGGTTTATCAGCAGTTTAGAGCAACCTTTAAACGCCTCTTCTAATAACTGATAGATCTCGACATATCAACCCCAAATGCGTTCATCAATCTTGACGTGACATGATGCTTGGCAGTGACCTTTTTCAATTACAGCTTTTTGAAACTCTTTTCTTATAGATTTATCTATTTATTTAAAATATTTTTCATATATATTTTGTCTCGTCCATAGAGAAATGAGAGATGGGAGCGATCAACTGAAGATAGCAAGCCAAGGAGTACGCGTTTGAAGAGGTCAACACAGATCAGTTTGTTTCAAAAACTAACAATTATTCTGTGGATGCAGGAAAGTCATTAAAGTTTTTCAAAAGAAAAAAGAAGAGTTCAGAATACAAGCAACAACACCTCGTTCAAATTTTCAGCAAGGCATGAGCTATAATTGAGTGCAAATGTTCAAATATGAACAAGTGAAAGCATCACTCTCAACATGTAGAAGCATCTACAAATGACATCCAATTACATTTTTCGCATCAAGAACATTTGAAGAAAATTCTCAAATCGTGTCGACATCAGGCGTGGTAATGTGAGACCCTCCCAGAGGGAAATTTCTACAAGTATTATCAATTGAGATAATACCACCATCCGGAAGGACATCGCTGTCATGTTATCGACGGGATATCATTATCCTGCCGATGACTCAACATCATCCTATCAATAGAGCATCATAATCCTATCAATGGAGCATTAACATCATCCTACCAATGGATCATCAATGAAGAATCATCATCGTATCAGTGGAGCATCAACATCATCCTGCTAATGGATCAACATCATCCGATCAATGGATCATCAATGAAGAATCATCATCCTATCAATGGATCGACATCATCCTACCAATGGATCATCATCTTTCTATCAATGAAGCATCATTTTTCACATCATATCAAGTCATCATCTACTGCGTCAAAACCGACAGAGTCTGACGTCAGAACATTTGTGTCACGACCCTCAAGTACACCCTAGAAGTTAGAGCATCCTTGAGTCGTCACACGGCAAATGAGACTTCAAGAAGTCTCATCTAAACCACTCGTATCATTCATTGCATAATAAACATACTAAAATGAATAAGAATTTAAAACTTTCTTCACACACGAAGAACTCTTTTCATAAACAATACGCAAGCGCAAGACTTTCATTAAAACATTAAACCTTTACAATAACCCATTGAATTTCTAAACTTTAGAGTAAACAACACTTGGGACTAAGCCCATACAAGACATAAAATAAAGACTTAAGACATAAACGAACATGTGGATATTGTCCTCGAATCGATGAGGACTCACCAATACTTCATCTTCAGCCCTTAGAAACCTATCCATCCTCCATGGCATGTCAAGACTTCCAATTTCGTACACTTTAGTCAAAAAGGGAAAAGAAGGTTAGCACATTAGATATACTAAGTATGGAAGCCATGCAAAAACCATGAAAAAGGGACATTTAGTCAATAACATGTTTTTCATGAATTTTGATTAAAACATCATAGTGTAAACATAAGAACAACATTAACACTTTGGAAATACATAAGAAATCATTCAAGCAATTATTCATATTTTTAAGAAACATTACAGTAACTACCTCACTGTTACAGTGAAGGCCCCCTTCACTGTACAGTAAAGTTCCTGATTTCACTTTACACACCTTCTTACATATAATCCCCTCACTAAAAGCTATCCTAAGACTCACTTAAGCAACACAAAGAGAGAAAGCCCATACACCCTCTCTAAGCATGCCTAAATGATCCTCAAGACTACTTAGAATGACATACAATCACTTACAATACATCAAGAACATCAACATGAGATCCTCCTACCAAAGGTGATTCAAAGGTTCACTTGGGTGAGTTTGGAGCGACCGACCATACAATACCTTTCACACACACAAGGGATTCTATAGACTACCTAAGATAGAATCATTCTCATTTAATACCATAACATACATCAAACATGACATTCTCCCTTTCAAAGGTTATCAAAAGACCTACTCAAGTAACTCAAGAAGAGAATGTCCATATTTGACCTCTTCAAGATTACCTAAGTAATCCTTAAGACTTAATGGTTAGGATCATGTCCCCATATTCAATAACATTTATTAACTAGAATCATTATTAAGACTTATCTAAGTAAGAGATGAAGTGACCATTCTTATGCCCCCTTCATAACTTAACTAGACAACCCTTAACTACTCTAGATAATAACTTATTCTTTTAATATTCTTTCTTAACTTAAGTCATTAAATTCCTTAGTTCATTTAAGAGACATTCATCAGATAAGTACATTCAAGTAATGGTCTTAAAGAAGACCTAGGGACTCTCACTAACATCTTCAAAGCCTATTGTGCAATGTCTAGATAGTGTCCCATACCACCACCTAAACTTCATAGAACTTCTCTAATGCTAATGGGTATCCCACATGATGAGAATAGGCAATAACCGACATAAACCATGTTAGCAAAGCATGGAATCCGGAGTTCTAACCTACTCCGATGAGGGTGTTCTACTTGCCAATGGTAGAACATGGACACATATCATGTAGGCACATGGTTAAGGAATATGAAGGGCTTCTTTGTATATAGACTCATCCTTTAACTAAAGCTACTTCCCTTGCCATACTCACTCGGTGCTAGCCTTTGTTCTCATAGAGTATATCACATTAAGGTTCATTTAAAGGGTCTTACATCATATTCATAACCCAATCACATTTACCCTACCAAAGAGGTACTCTAGGGCTACCTTCCAATGGCGACAAAAAGCTCATCATAACTTTCCTATGTATTGATATGATGTCGTTCCAGCCAATCAACCTTAAGTTCATCATACATTACATGAAGGATACCATTACGGCTTTCGACTTCATGTTTCATGACCTTACCTTCTAGGCTCAAGGTTTCACATAAAGGACCCTCTTGTCATCATTCAAGGTCTCACATCATTCATGCATTCAAGACTAAAATCCGTAGCTCCCTAAGTCAATACATCACATATTCACATTCATACATGCATCAAGTAAGGGACTTAAGTCTACCTAAATAAGACATAACATACTTCACTTTAGCACATATTACATATCATTCTAGAAGCACATAAGGACAACCATTATCATCTTTAAGTCACCGTATGCTACTATATCATCATCAATATAATCATCATAGACTCATATAGCCAAGTAGGAACAACCATGCATTCAACTCTAAGACTACACACATGAACACATAGTTATTAGTCTAACATGATCACCTAAATAACATCAATAGAAGAACACATACTTTCACATTACTTCACATATAGGTAGATATGATCATACTTCACATAATCAACTACACTAGTCAACATATTACTTCAAGTAGTGCCGACAAGTCCATGATCATCATAATACTTAAAATAACGCCGACAAGCTCACATCAATTCACATAACACCGCCACCATAAGTGGACCAAACCAATTACATATAATCCAAGAGATAAATTACAATATCTATACATAATAATAAGAGAGTTAGGGCATGTACCACCCAATTCATCTCACCACTTCAATCCAAAGCTAAATCATTTAATTCAATACCATAAGGCCCTTACCCATGGCCATGAACATCAATTCAATACATAAATCATAATACTCAATGAATCTAAGTCAATTCAATATAGATTAATCAATCTAAGACCAATTAGATATCCATTGAATACAATCCTTACATCATTAGAAAGCCCATAGAAAACTACACTAGGATCTATAAGCATTAGGTCAATATCAATTCAATAAGCTTAACATGCAATAGACCTAAGAGTATTCATTACTCAATTGATCAAATTGAAATAACCTATAAACCATACATACATAATCTATACATAATTCAAAAGCCCATAACAATCTACACATGAATTCATTAATCTCAAAGCATAATCAATTCACCCATATTTTAGTGAAATTAAGAGATTTGAGAAGATCAAGGGTTCATGGAGAATTTCATTAGAAAACATCAATTATACATCAATAACATCATATCTTAAGCTTTGAAAACGTTTCATGCAAGAACCCAAGACTTAGAGTAGAAATTGGACTTTTTCATCTTTTTGAAATCTTTGAAAATCATTTTTGAAATTGGCTCTAAGGTGATATCAAGCCTTAGATGAAGAAATCCCATACATTAGTTGAATAACCCAATGCTAATTGAACAAGAAACTCCATTGAAGACCCATCTTCAAGCTTCATCTTCACTTTGAACTCTCAAGGAGGTTTTTAGAGAAACTTTAGGAGGGAAAGGGTTTTGATTTAGATGCTAGGGTTTAAATGAGAGTTTAATCACTTATATACTCTTAAAATACCCCTAAACACCTAAAACAACCGTCCTCACCTTTTATAAGACTTGGTGTGAATTTCCCAAAAACCCCAAGCCTTAACAGAAAAACTGCCAGATTTCAGCACCATCGTCGGTCCGCCGATGGGGTATCGTTGGTTTCTCCTGCAACTCGTCATCCTGCAGGCCACATGTATCCATCGACGAGACCCATCTACGGGCCGTCGCCTGGTCGACTGACCGTCGTTTGGGTCGTCGTTTGGCCACTGCCTGGCAGTGTTGAGCTCCAAGTTGGGGTACTCCTCTAGGGCCCCTTATGGGTCCTACATTGAGTCGTAACCGGACGTTTCCAACCCAAACATCTACGTATACAAGTTTAGGACCTACCACATGATTTTCACCCAAAACGAACACGTAAAACTCGACAAAACATGCTTAGACATACAAGGTCATTTCAAGACAAACCTTTTGAACGTCTTGGACGTTCTTGAACGTTTGACCTCCAAACTTCACGAAACTTGACACACTGCCTATAAACATCATAATAACTCATTTAAGGACCACATAAGATCATGCATCACACATAAACACGTAAAACCATATATGAGGCACTTAGGTGACTTAGTCGTCGAACGTCTTGGTCGTCCCTTGACGTTTGACTTCTAATGCACCTAAACTCTTAAACACTGCCTCTATACCACATTATAGACCAATTTAGGACCTTAGAACATCATGACAACCACTTTAGTATCTAGCTTCACCTAAGTCATTTTCGGGATCGTACAATTTGCTGAGTACGGTAAAATATATGACTTCTCTATTTAAATTACAGTTTCTGCTAACAAGTTTATTTCATTCTTTGTCGAGATCATCCAACAGGATGAATTCTCAACAAACCGCAGGTGCAGACGACATCAAAAAAGATGCAGCAATGTCGATTTTTTTAGAAGCAAATATTATCGAGCCATCCACCTCGTTACAGTCGGAACATTATCGAGCCATCCACCTCGTTACAGTTGGAACATTATTGAGCCATCCACCTCGTTACAGTTGGATAATCATCGAGCCATCCACCTCGTTACAGTTGGATAATCATTGAGCCATCTAGCTCCTTGCAGAGATCACCGGAGTATGCCATACAGAAAACAAGCAATGACATCTCCAACTTCTCAGCAAATCATAAGTTGTAATGGACATATTGGGTGTTCGAAAGCGGTATCCATTATTTTTATTTTCAATACTTCTTTATTTTCTCATTTTATTTAAAAAGATGTTTATGCATATTCATTAAGATATAATCATTTGGTATATGAATGACCTTGCTTAATTTCTTCACTCAAACCGCTAGCTAAAACAGTATTATGTCTACTAATTATTTACTTTGAGAGTGCAGACATATACTAAACATATTTATATGACATCTTTCACATCAAGAGTAAACACCAAGAGAATCATCGAAGACAACATCAAGTAAATATCAACACTGCATTAGCTTTCATTTATTTTGACATCAAATGAAGAGTACATTGAAGATTATATTGCAAACATATGACATAAATTTTATTTGCTTTACGTCAAACCGATCGAGTTGACGTCAAATATTGAGGGAGAACAACTAAGTGTCAACACGGTAAAAGACACTGTCTCCCATTTGAATTACATTTTTATGCTAATGAGTTTTATCACAGTCCTTGTCGAGAGCATTCGGAATGATGAATTCTCAAACCAAACCACAGGTGCGGACGATATCAAAAATGATGCAGCACAACGTGGAACTTTTTCTTAGCAGCGAACTCGGACATAGTCCAAAGAGGATTGTCAAACTCTTAGGACGCGAGCAGAGGAGCGACTTCCACCACAATCAAACCACACCCCTATCCAAAGGCATGTGGGTTTTTCTTTGGGTCTGTCAGTTTCCATTTTGCATCCGGAATTTCGGTTTTCATCGGAAGCAGCTTTCCAATGCGAGTGACAATGCACCGAGAGCTTTGAAAATTATTCCCGTTTAAGTTCTTACTTATGGATGTGAAGAGCTTCACATTCATGGTTAAGAGGTAGCAAACCTTTTTTCATACTAGATTTAATCTGTCGTTTGTCCAAAACCAAAGGTTATCTAACATAATAGATTTTCTTTTCAACCGATCGAGTCGTACTACAAACAGCCTGATTCCCTAGGTTGAGGGATATGTAGGCAGTCTCAATACTGAAAACTCGGATGTATTCCAACATTCTCTCTTAAATCTTATTCCCGAGCATTTCTGTCCCTTCATAATTTGGTATCGAGATGACTTTTGAATTATTTCAAAATCGTGCATTAAATCAAGCTTACCGAAATACAAGTGGCCTGAATTCTCATACAGTTTTAGATAGGTTGGTAACCCGTCTCTGGGGTTCGACCATAATTCCTAGTGTTCGTGCCAAATCCCTTTCCTAAAGATGAATGTGTGGTCGGTCAAAATTATCTTGGTCAATTTCATTTTCCTCGAATTTCTTGCATCAATTCAAGTCAAATGAGGGACAGTTGTTGACACCCAATTTTGACCTTGATAATTAATTCTTGAGCTTCTTAATTTTCAAACGCTTTAAAATAGCTATTTTTATATTAAGAAATCCAAAATTTTCCAATATATATATATATATATATATATATATATATATATATATATATATATATATATATATGTTTTTATATAATTTTACGTAAATTTTTCAAATATACGAAAATCGTCTCAACATATTTTTTACTTTGCTTAAATATTTACTAATTGTTTTAGTTATGTAATAGGTTATATTTTGATTTATTTAGTTTACAGTTAAATCAACTATTTTATTTCGTTAAGAGTAAAAGGCTCACAAGTTAATTATACAAATTCGTCTTATATTGTTGTTAGCCGAATTCCCCAATCTAATTAAATTCGGCTAGTTTTTCAACTTGAATTGGTTACGATTCTAATTTAATAGTATTTGATAATTGCCAAATATAATCAACCCAGCCCACCCAACTCTTTCCCCAGTTCTCAATACCCTGGCAATTCCCTACAACCCCATTTCAAATTGGAAAAATTACATGAATTGGTATATTTTAATAAATAATTACTTATTTTAGCAATATTTTTTATTTATTACCATTTATAGCAATACTATGTTAAATTTGCAATATGTATTAAAAGTGAATTATGTATGCAATATATATGAATTATATATGAGTTATAATTGTTTTTTAAAATATATTATGTTTGTTTAGTAAAAATTTAACACATTGTATTATAAGTGTATTAAAATGTGTGATAAATAAATTATCTATCATTAAAATTTGTATTATATGTGAATAAAAAATTATTCTTTGTAATATGAATTAAACTTGTATTATAAATGAATTAAAAGTGACCAAGTGAAAAAGAAATATTATTGCTATAAATGGTAAATATATTTTTATTATAGTATATTTATGTAAGTTTCTCTTTCAAATTTAATCGTTTCAGCCCATTCCTTTATTTCTCGACCCGGTCCAAGTTTTTCCTTCACAAAAGAAGTCCAGAAGAACGATAGTAGCAGTAGCACGTGGTCGACTCCAACGACCTTATACGCGCCTGTCCTATTCATGCGAAGATGAGTCCACAGAGATGCACAGCGACTCCAAACGGCGTGAATGGTAGCCTCCAAAATGAAGCCCGAATTCGCAAGCAAACGACAGAAAGTCGATTCACAGCGTCGTCACGGCCTCAAGATTCCATCAAGATGCACGGAAAAGCAGTGGCAGCAAAGAGGAGTACAATTTCTTTGTCTTTTTCTCCTCACGTCCCTCTCGAATCGTACAAAATCCAGCAGCAACCTTATCCTTTAGGGAAAAAATTCAAATTTCAAATTCCGAATGGACCCCAATTCCCTCCCGTTCCCCCCCTCCCCCCCCCTAAATCAACCCGAAAATCTTCTCTATTTAAGCTTCTTTCTTCTTCAATATTTAGGTTGGTAGCTGGTTGGCAAAAAGGTTAGACAAATTATAGAAAATTTGAAAGAAAAAGTTAGGAAAAGTTAGAAGAAAAATTGGAAAGTCAAATTTATATTAAAGAAATCTTTCGTTGTTCGGGTTTTCCGTTTGTTCTCCTCGTTTGTTGCCCGAGTCTGGTTCGCCGGACAGGAGTCTCCTTGTAGTGGTGGAATCTCTCCTTGCTCGTTTTAGTCTCAGTAGTTGCCCGGAAGAAGGTAACACTCCTCTCTCGATACCTTTCTTTTCATCTTTTCTCTCAGTTAATGTTTGAAAATCGTTATTCTATGGTTGATCTTGTTGATGTATATCACTGTGATTTTGGATAGCTTGAATATGTTAAGCGAATATTCTTATGCTACTTCATGATCTAGTTTCAAGTTTGAGCTTAAGTTTGCTGTTTTGACTTTCGTTCTGTTGATTCTGTGTTTGATCTTTTTGGAGTTTATTCTGTTGTTTTCCTAATTCATTCTCGAATGTTGAATGTGTCTTCTGATGTTTACAGCTATAAAGAAATAATTGTCTCTTCATTTCAGTTTGGTAATATTGATGTCATTATTTTATAGGTCTAAGTTTTCCAGAATCAATTGATATGGCAAAATATTTACAGTATAGTAGCATTCTTAATCATACAGTTTAATTTTTTTATTTGTTTCTTGAGCATCTTTGTGTTCTTATTGCCTAATGTGTGTTTGCTATGTGTTTGAGGTCGTCAAATGCATTAGGTGGTCGTATACTTGGCTTCTCATGAATATGAGTTGATTTTTGGAGTTTGTGTTTTCTTTTTTTTTCTTTTAAAAATGTATATGAATCTGTCTACGTCTAGCTTTGGGAGGAAAGTCTCTATCCCCTTTTTTGGTCTATTTGTTACTCGATGTTTTCGGCTTTAGAATGTAGTTCAAAATACATTTGTTTTCTGTTATTTCCTAAGCATGACTAAGTCTGTTTAATATTGTTAAGTTGTCTAAAAATCTGAAAATCTCACTCGCTAATGTAGTCATCTTAGCGTCTTCTTGTTCAAATAATAATGAATCAATTCCGATGCAAGCTTAGTTGTTATCTTTTTTTTTTTATCCATTCTAAAATGCTCCTCTGGAAACTAGTTTGCTATTATTTGTCATTGATCTACAGCAGTAAGAAAATGCGCTCGACATAATTCTCAAGCTTTCGAAGTGTTTGAAATATCGTAATCTGATGTCCCAATCCCCTGTTTGTTTGAAGATCGCTTTCTTCGAGTTCCCTTGCTTATTAGTTGATTTTTTTTCTTCTTTATTAAACACTTGCAGCTCGACCCTCTCCTAAAAATGCATAAAATTTCTCTGGTTTAAACTTAAGTGTGTTGCTTCTTGTTCATTAAAATGAGAATAAGTTGTTATGAGTGTGAGGCTAGGTTATTTGCATTAGTGGCGAATGAGCTCATTTGGTTAATTCTTCATTAAGTTTGGAAACTATACTGATCAGTTCTGTTTTTATTTCTTGACGACCTGGAGTCAACATGTCGAGTTTGTATCATCATAACTTTTTTACATATCTAATTTCGCCTTATCGAAAAATTTTCATGCTATATTTATTTATCTGATTAGCTTGCATCACTTGCTGTTTGAATTGTCTTCAAGAAAGTATCGCTTGGTTCCCTTTTGATCCGAGCCCCTCCTCATGGGTCATAATTGTAGTAGTGTGTTGATTGGTTTGTTCATGCTTTTAATGAGTCAACATCTCGTGATTTTCCACACTTCATCTTTGGTAATTTTATTGTTTTTGTCACAAGCCCAAAAGGAGTTCTTACTAGCATGAAGTTGGTTCCATATGATTGACCTTTTTTTGTTTGCATTAGCTCAAATTTTGTTCCATGCTATGTTATTTTTCTTTAGCTAAATGCATGAATTAGGATCTATGTTATTAAAATTTAGCTTATTTTCTTAGTTTAGCATCACATGTCCATCTGGATTTGGATCTTTACGTCTCATGAAAAGGTATTAAGTCAAGCACAAAAAAAAATGCATCTATCCTAACCTCGCTTGTTTTGTTAAATCTAATTTGGTCGGTGTTTGTTTATTTCATTGGATTATACCACTGTTTTCTTTTCATATAAAAAAAAGATTTACTTAATTAAACTAGTATGCCTAACTTTAGTAGTTTAGGAATATTAAATTTGGTCACCTTGGCTTCTGAAAAGCATATTAAATGTCTTTTAACATTTTGCCCCCATTAATGTCCTTTGCCCCACACAAAAGTATATATATATATATATATATATATATATATATATATATATATATATATATATATATTAAGTCTTCGTGATTTTTCCCTTCTTATTATTGTTGAAATGTTATTTCATTAATTCACCCTTTGTTATCTTGATATTTCATCATTTTCCTAAAAAATATATATATGCTAATGTTCTTTATTCATTGCCTTGCATGTGAAATCCACTTGAGTTCGCCATGAACTCATATCATCTCCCCCTTTGCATTTCAAGAGAGCCATATAGGCTCAAATTCCTATCATTAAGTCACCCAATCAAAAATCGGCGTACAGGTCCTGAAGTTAAAGAAATCAAAGTGGAAGAAGAGGAAGAGAGTGGGCCATAAGGGCTCAAAATTTATTTCTTAGAGTTTTGTATTTTGTTGTTTTTGGGTGCAAGCCCTTGTCTTGTTTAATTTATTTATTATTATTGTTAGAATTTTAGGACAGGTGAATAAATGGGACTAAGGCTCAAAACAAAGACGAAATGAGTCCAAATACTGGTCCAGGCGGACAGAAACAAGATTTGGACCCAACAACTCTCTCCCTCTCTATCTCTTTATTTTGTCGCTTGTTTATATGTTATTAATTGTTGTTAGTCTTAGGGTTAACGAATCTAAATCCCCGCAAGACGCTATTTTGTTTTAACGATTTAATTTAACCAAACCAAGCGAACAACTTAAAATAAATTTTACAAATTGTAATCTACTTAGATAGTAAAATAACACTTCATTGTTAAACGACTTTAAATATTTTTTGACACAAAATTTAAGTTAGACATTATAGCCAAACAAAGTTAGTTGTCGGATAACCGCAAGTAAGCGGACGTCTAAGGTGCTTTCCAATCTTCCTAAGGCGTTAATATGAATCCCCGAACCCCCTTTAAGATTTTCGATCAATTTGCTGTTAAGTCTTTTGAAAACAAAGGTTTTCTTAATTTTTCTTTAAAAAAAAATAAGTGACGACTCTCTAACCAATTCTTAAAATAAAATATTTATTCTTTCCGAAATAAAACAATAATAAGATTCCAAAACTAACAACACCCATAGTACTATTGTTTTAGTCTAGACCCAAAAACTGATCCAAACATGTAATCAAGTTCCTAACTTTTAACACCAATTACCATATCAACTCTTTCAATTTTCTCCAAATTTCAAGCCTAGGATTAAGTTATAATTTATCCAAACATTACGATCCTAATAGCTTTCGTATACTATAATACACCCGTTATTTAATTATATATCTCAATATATCAAACTTAATTTATAATGTCATAATAAAATAAGAATTACTAAATATGGAAATCACTAGTTACGAAATCAGTGCTGACAATAGCAGGAAACAAAGATATCAACTCCTTAAGTTAACTAGTTTGTAATATGAAATTATTATTATTATAATAATTGACAATTAATGACTTTGTTCCTCCAATTATCATTCACCATCCTAATTCACTGTAATGTAATATGTAATCAAGAATTAATGCATTAGAAATTCACCTCGATGTGCAGAAGTTCTTGTGCCGGCCGCCGCTTTACACAAGTAAGTATTTCTTCTTCCCTTTCTCTTTATTTCATTTTTCTAGATTACTTAATTATAAAACTGAAAAAATTCTACTATTTATTTTATATTAATATATATGGGCCAACTAGTATAGCATATTAACTAAATTATGGACTTAGTCCATTAGCCATCAACGAAAATTAATTATTTAAAGTCACCCGTCAACTAAACAATCGTAATTAACAAATAGCTCCAAAACTTCCAAATATGATTTTTCTGGGCCATTACATTATCCATCACTAAAAACCATGTTTGTCCTCGAACATAAGGATGAAGAAAGAAGAGTAACCGACGTTATAAAAAGTCTGAGGTATGATCTTTCAGAGTCAATTTTTATCTTTCTAAGTGAGATTCTCTTTAAGACAATTTCATCAAGAACAACTATTCAGATTTGAAATTTCGAACCAAAATTTTAGTAAATCTTCTAATCAGGAGTGATTGCCAAGTCAAAGACTAACCCATGAACCCAATCTGAACTGAAACTCACTGGAACACAACACAACCATCAAGATGACTATTTTCTCACATAACCATGATAACATTCTGAATCAATATTGACTACAACCAGAAGTGAACCTGAACTAACCAACACACACTCATAATGCACAAACCATCTTATTCTTGTCAATATTCCCTTTTCACATCAGAATTTTTCCATGAGCGTAAGTTATAAAAATATGATTTTAGACATAGAGTACTCATCAAGGGAGAATCAAACTTATATAAACCTAAAGAAGAAAATCATTAAGTAAACACCCAACAAACGATACACCTCAAAATGTAGAACATCTAACAATCTTAGACAATAGAAACTCTTCATAACTCTTATATAAGTTCTCATAAGTAAGGTTGTGCGTGTAGAACTACTAATATACTTCAACTATCCCAAACAACACCAAATCTATCATAATTGAAAGGACCAAGCATGTCCAAGGATCCTATCATATAAAGAGGATATAAGAGGATCGGTACATCCGATCCACCACTAGGATATCATCCATAGATGTGGAAATATGTATGGGCGTAGACAACTAATCACAGTCCAAATCATATCCGACATGAAGTAGGTGGTCACATAAGAATATACGAAACCAAAATCGAATAACATAATATAATTCCACCATAGCGCCCATATCAAACATTTCCAGTCATATGACTTCATCTTTTTGGTATTTAGATAATCACAATTAACCAGTCTCATCCCCTATGATAATTGCTCACATACTTGTTTATCGAACCCCACATACTTCTCACAATACTCCACTAAAGCTAACACTCTTGATACAAACAAACATCATAACCACACCAATCATTTACCTTACTCTCAAATAATCACTAGTATCAAAGTATTCTTAGCAAACACATTATCACCTCCAAAAGTTCTTGAACTATGACTCCCTCTCTTTTCATTTACGCATTTCATGACAAATACATGTCACACCCTAGACTGATAGCACTAATTTCAAATCTAAAAGCATTTTACCATCGATATACAATAACTGAATCACACTCAATGTCAACTCCACATAATTTTTCAGATACCAAATTTCAACTAATATTCAAAACCATCATATACCTCATATCAACACTTAAGAAATTCTTGGTCACTTCAATAATTCGAGATATTATAAGCTCATAAACTCTACTCACTATCAAATGTCCATGTAACACAACATGACAATATATATCGTCTCATCAACAAAGTAGCTTCAATCCCTTCAAATCCTCATTACTCATGTAAAATTGTAGGTTCACACCGCTGAACATCAATAAGTTACATATCATAATTTGAACAATCTAACTTGACATAACCACGTAGAGTCTTTCACACCTAGTTGTTTGTCACCCAACCAAAACTTAATATTTATCAAAGTCTGTACCAAATCAGTTCACATCTCACAGTCATATCTAAATTCAAAGACAAAAATCTATACAACTTTCCACTCTGCGCTACAGGTCAAAATGAGAGGTCTTATTCCTTTGTCTTCTTAAATTCCTTCCATGACACAAATTTTAAGTAGCTTAAATTCTTCAATATACCATGCCTTTGTTCTTTTCACTAACTCACTCATCAATCTTATTCTTTCGCCAAAAATCCTTGACATTTTTACCATATCTAAATAATTGTTTTTATATGAAACCCTTTCTTAGGTCCTTTGAAAATCAAAATAATACGCTTTATGGCTCAAACCATGTACAAGTTCTTCCAAATGTTCAATATTCAATGTGATCGATCATTTCTTATCTTACGAATCCACACCTTCACAAAATATACTACCACAAATATAGACTCACAATGAAAACTTTGAATTCCGATTTCAACCGCGCTAGTTATCAAACTAAAAAAAACACAAAAGTACTTATTACCACACTCACATTGAACACATATATACTTCTTTCTCTAATATTATTCAATTATTTTAACCAATCTTATTAACCCATGACACTATTACCATGACTTGACCAAAACGGATGAAATCACGTGTCTCTCAATCCAATTCCACTCAGAAGACACATCTTTGGTCCTTAAAATTTGAGTGAGAATTCTTGTTCTTTCCTCTAAACGAAGGCTAAAATACATGCCACTAATTCTTTTCATTATGGGTTTAGCTCTTTGCAATTCTATTTGAGTGGTGTCCCAACATCTCATATAACTATCCATAACACCACACTATTTATCAAATAGTAGCACATCATAACCTTAGATACTCAAAAATCATCATTATCACAAAAAATCCTTTTAACCAACAACCTTATCATATAGTTGAATTCCAACCATAATTCATCATAAAACTTTATTACCATCTTACTTAGTTTGCTTTTATCATCACAACGAAGTCAACCTTTCATAACGCCTTAAAATCAGTTATACCAATTAAATTCAAAGGACTAGCTCATTTTTATGTGCACTTTTACTAAAATCTTCAATTACATTTTCACACAAGTATACTTTTGGGGGACTTTCTTTACACATAAGCTTGTCATTCTAGTATCTATCCATTGATCCCTTGGACCTTAAGATATAATCACCGGTTCTCATTTAGAATACCATTAGGATACACTTCTCAAATTAACGTATTAATATTGTCTCAAGGACCCACCACTAAAATCTTCCTTATACATACTTTTTTTTAACCCCAAACATCTACAAGAACAACCTGGTTGGTTTCTCAAATGTAAATATAACATCAAATCTCATTATACGATCATGTTATGCAACTTATAACTCTTTAAGCAGTTAGTTTTCAACTCGACGATCGACATATCCGTTTCAATATACCACCAGTATCACACCAAATATATATATATATATATATATATATATATATATATATATATATATCAACCACTAGAACATATCATACCGACCGAGAAGATCATATTCAAATTTGAATAACTACAAAATATCACCAAATTAGTTCCGTATCTAGCCCAAGCTATATATTTTCTTTCGTAGGTCAGGTCAATATCAAAATTAACAAGTTGCATAACTCTAACCGAGTAAGCATCGATACTATTGTAGTAGAAATTTTAACCTCAATTGGTGCATCATTATTTACTATGCCACCCATTAATGTTATGACAACTATATCAACTGTATATTTCAAGGTTACACGATTCATTATCTAGCCATGATTTTAATCATTTCACTTTCAATTATCAAACTACTCTAGATATTGCCTATTCCACACAAGTACTAAACCCACTACTAGATGACTAGCCAAAAAAAATAGTGTAAGACAATTATGAAGTCCTTTAAGCCATTGTTAAACTTAATCGTTTATATTTATCCTCAAAGTGAATCATCAAACCATAAACTCATGCAATTCCTTCGAATCATTGAACATTCCAAATATGATCACACAACATCTTCAGAAGTATATCACTTTAACCTTAGTACCATCTCTAAAATCCAATGACACCAACTACTGACATAAGAAACTACGCACGAGTCAACACATAAGTGAGAGAGAATGGAATGAAGCAATAAAAATCAAATCGGACCAAGGACACATGATAGAGATTCAAAAGTGGAGATTTTTCCTAAAACTCACTATAGCCTCTCGAAGATAAGTACACACGTCTCCGTATCGATCCTCGAGACTCTACTTAGACTCGACTTGTACACACGTGAGACCTATGAACCCGAGGCTCTGATACCATTTTTTCACGATCCAAAAATGGATGTGATGACACTCGTCTTATCCCAGCAAGACAAGTCAGCCTAACACTCAAAACCATTACACTAAAATGCGGAAATTTTATAATAAGCTCAAAAATACCCCCAAAATCTGGTTCTCACGTTTATAAGCCTCTAAACTATTACAATTGAATCAAAAGAAAATTTAAGTTTTATATGACATTGTTTCTAGAGTAGAACAAGATCATAAACAAGAGTAAGAAGGTCTGATGAGATGACAAACAACTACCTCACAAATCTACAAGAAGTCTCGAAAAAGAAGAGAATATATCACAAAGGTACGAGCTAGTAACCTACAAAAAATATTAAAAGCAAGGGGTGAGTACCAAACCACACGTTACTCAGCAAGTAAACCTCTAAACACAAGCTAACGGGATAAAATACGGGTACTCCTACACCCCAACTATACCTCCACAACAACAACCTACATAAAAATCAGCCCAACCTAACAACTCACAGTTTACAACGCACATAGTTCAACAATAATACTTAGGCAAATTACATATCCTCAACAACAACACTTTGACAAATTACATGTCCTTAACTACATAACTTTAACAAATTATATGTCCTCAACAATGACACTTTAACAAATTACATGTCCTCAACAATAACTCTTTAACAAATTACATGTCCTCAACAACAACACTTTAATAAATTACATGTCCTCAACAACAACACTTTAACAAATTACATATCCTCAAAAACAATTCTTCAACAAATTATGTATTCTCAACAATAAGCTCAGTATTCATCAATCACCAATTCCACAGAAAGGCATTCACAAGATCAGCAAAACACAATATCAAGTTCACTAATGATAAGTATGTGCAATGTAATGGAATGCAATGTCAAGTATAATGATGCTTGACTGACCTAGTGATACACACCCGTTGTCTCTCAGTTCGGGACCCATGAGGGACATATCTGTCCATGCATCTGTCGCGGCGCACGACACGACCCTCGATAATAGTAACCATTGCGGCGCACGATTCGTCCCTCGAAATATAGTATTCATCGCTGCGTGCGATATGACCCTCGAAATATAATATCCGTCGCGCCATGCGATACGTCCCTCGAAATGGTATATCCTCTTTAATTTCTCATTCTTTCTCAATGCACATAATACTTGTCACAACCATGTCTCAGACTAATGCAAATGCCATGTTCACAAAAATAAAGAGGAGATGACCATTATCATAACATTGAACAATTCACAACAACATCAACATTGATTCAACAAGCCTTTCAAACCATTCTCCATTATCAACATATCACACGCAAGCAATTAATCACATTACCTTTTATTACCTTTTTTTTTATCATAAGAATTAATCCATGTGGACAAGTCAACCCATCACCAAGTCTCATTACTCCCAAACCTATACCACAAGAAAATACACGCATTTCATACACTTAACAAGAGTTTAGAAATCCACTTGCTTGAATTAAATAAGAATTTACTCTGGACTTGAGCCTTTTCCTATTGTTGAACTTCCAACTCATAACAATCTATTCACATTAATAAACACAATAAGATTCCAAAACTAACAACACCCATAGTACTATAGGTTTAGCCTAGACCTAAAAACTGATCAAAACATGTAATCAAGTTCCTAAATTTTGACACCAATTACCATATCAACTCTTTCAATTTTCTCCAAATTTCAAACCTATGATTAAGTTATAATTTATCCAAACATTACTATCTTAATAGCTTTCATATACTAGAATACACCCGTTATTTAATTATATATCTCAATATATCAAACTTAATTTATAATGTGATAATAAAATAAGAATTACTAAATATGGAAATCACTAGTTACGAAAATCAGTGGTGACAAGAGCATGAAACAAAGATATCAACTCCTGTAAGTTAACTAGTTTGTAATATGAAATTATTATTATTATAATAATTGACAATTAATGAATTTGTCCCACAAATTGTCACAACCTCCAAAGTGATACAGTGCTACCTATAAAGAATTCAGTTACTTTTTATTTTATAAAATAATAATCTAAATCCTCCAATTAACATTCACCATCCTAATTCACTGTAATGTAATATGTAATCAATAATTAATGCATTAGAAATTTACCTCGATGTGCAGAATTTCTTGTGCCGGCCGTCGCTTTACTCAGGTAAGTATTTCTTCCTCCCTTTTTCTTTATTTCGTTTTTTCTAGATTACTTAATTATCAAAACTTAAAAAATTCTACTATTTATTTTATATTAATATATATGGGCCAACTAGTATGGCATATTAACTAAATTATGGACTTAGTTCATTAGCCATCAATGAAAATTAATTATTTAAAATCACCCGTCAACTAAACAATTGTAATTAACAAAATAGCTCCTAAACTTCCAAACATGATTTTTCCGGGCCATTACACTTTATAGTTAACTTTAATGAAAATTACTCAACTATGATATAGGGGTGATAGAGATTGTGGTAACTATAAGGTGCTTGTTTAAACTCAATTTCTCATTCAAATTTTGTCAAATGATGTCTCTATTGTTGAACTTGAATTTTCCTTTTGCTCGCCTTAATATTAGTAATATTTGCAAACGAACATTCTCTTGATCTTTCAGATACCAACAGTTAATTCATCCTAAGTAAGTCCACTACTACCAACAAATTAACCGAAGTTTGTCGTCTCATTGCTCTGATTGAACTTTACTTCGAATTGAAATGAGAAGGTTGTCTGAAAAGAAGCCGGTATTCAAGTCTAAAGATTGAAGAAATTAATAGGGAAAAAATATATGGCCCATCCTGCTAGATGCTTAATTAAGATCACCGCCTTCTCTATTGGGGTCAGAAATTTGACGGGTGTATTTTCATTCAAGACAATAGCACTACTAGGAAGTGTAAGTTTTCTTCAATCTAAGATAATTGAAACTGAATTCTGGAAAAGAGATGCTTCGTCACACTAATTATAGGTCCTATTGGATCTATGTAATCCGAGGACCATTCTAAATTAAACACGAAGTAAAACCAGCAAAGTAATCCAAAATGAGTTGAATCTTGGCCAGTGTAAGATTCTGGGATATTAATTTCTCAGTAGCAAATTAGCAATTGTCAATATTGCACATATGCTTAGCTAAAGATATGTGATTTACAGATAGCTTCATTTCACGTTCTTCCAAAACAAGAATATTTTTGTTTATTTCTATTCTGTTAAATTTATCTGATATCTGGTGAACTATACTGATGTGAAACACATTATGCATGTTTATGAAATATCTATTGGTAGTGAACTAAAAACGTAAGAGTTCAAACCCTAGAATAGTGCCTTAAGTAAATACTATCCAGGGTCTTCTGGAGGTTCAAGTGCAACGAACAAAGTAGACACTAAATTAAAGAGTACTTTTGACTAGCTTGTGGATCTCTCATATTCCAAGTATTAGGTTGTGATATAGAAGACAATATTTGTAAAATAATGTCATATGTTCAACCAACACTTTTTAAAAGCTTTTTCATATTGCTTTTTTTTTCTTCCAAATGTATAGTGGTTTGACTCAACTTTGAGAGATAATAGTTGATGTCTTAGTATTCTTCAATGTTGTTGCAAATGATATCCATGTGAAATTCTGGCAGGGGATTATTCATATGAGAAAGTATTTTTAAATTCACTTCTTTTATAGTTGAGTTTCATCTATATATTCAAGATGTTGGGTCTACGCTTAGAGCACACAACATGACTCCTCCAGCTTAATTATAAGTCAACAAGATATGACGAACACAATAGACTAATTTTACCGAATTCAATGCAAGTCGTACTATGTATGGGGCGCATTTCACTGGCAATGGCTAATTGTACTTGATTCAATGTTAATTGTATTGGGTATTGGCCACTTCATCAAGTAGGCGTTTGGCCACAATATGGTATCGTGAGATGGAATCAACGTTTGAATGTGCAATTTTATGATGATTTCATATTATGAGATGTGATTCCATTTTCTCTAAAAATCATGATATGGAATTATATGGGAATTCCATATATATCATGATTTGAGATATTTTAATTCAAAAATTGATCCACTAGTTTATATTTTGTTAAAATAACCTCATATTTATATCTACTAACCATTTATTTCCTATGTAAATAAAATTTATAATCACATCATTACTTTTAAAAATTTATTATTTTTACGGACATAAAAGTTTATTTTTTTCACCAACAAATAGTCACTTTAACTCACACCAACTGATTGTTAAAGTGCTGAAATATTTATGGTCTATGAGCATGAAAATATATAGTTACGAATGATATTGTGTAACAAACGCTAAAATGGTTGTAGTGACCGTCTCAACTCAATAACCAAATGATAGAGAGAACAAATAAACAAGCTTTGATTCATACAAAAACGAGCAATTACAATATGAAGACTCGAACAATAACAGTAACTGTGAAGAAGGAGAGATGGGGGAACTAAGAGAGAATTGGGGATGAGAAGCATAGTCTTTGCCTAAGCACAATCATAATTTGCATAAAATCAATTTTTCTCTCAAAAGACTCTATTTATCAACCCGGATCCCACATATAGCCACTTAATATGGTATTGGCCGCTTCTTCGCCAATAGTGGTCTAGGCCCATTCCTAACATATTGACCAACAAATGGCTCAAAGTAAAAAATATTGGTTCGTCTTCTCAGTCACATGATCGAGAAATGCAAGCTCAACGTGAGGAAATTGTTCGTACTATGTGGGAGGATTATATTAAAGACCTTTACACTACAATTTATGTTCACTTGTTTTTATTAAATTAACGTTAGATGAAACAATTACTTAAGTGGAGAACAAATAGTTTTGTAATAATTTATTATGTGATTTCATAAATTTTTGTTTATTTGATAAAATTGAATAAACAGTTTAAGCTATTTTAGTAGTTTTACAGCTTATGAGATTTTTATGTCTATGAGAAAATATACAACACAAAATTCCATATCTAATGTCCGAACAAAACTTTAGTTTCATCTTATGATTCCATATCATGATACTATATCGCATGGCCAAACGGGCCCTAAATAAATTACATTGTTTATTTTCACTTGTTCTTCTTTATCTCGACAAATATATATTAGTACAAAGTCATTTTGCATAATGTAATAAAATTATTTAAATATTATTATTATTGTAAAAAATCGATATTAGAATCAAGCATGATGGGCCTGTGCTTGGCACTGCCATGGCTAATCTAGTATATATATAATTAAAAATAATGAAAAATGTCATGATTAAAGAGATACAAATTTAATAGTTCAAAATAATTGAACTGTGTCAACATCACAAATATTTTCTAAATTTTTTATTTAAATAATCAACTTATAAAATATATATAGATTAGAAAAATCAAAATAAAATTACTAACATAACTATCCTTACAATTTTAAATTTTAAATTGTGATTTAAGCGTAATTACTACTTTTAAACTTTACAGAAAAAAACATGCATTACCAAATTAGTGGAGAACTTTAAGGAGTGATTGTAGGAATTTGAAGCCAAAAGGACAAGAAAATTTGTCAAAAGTTCATAAAGTGCAACAAAATTTATTTTAAAACAAAAAGGATAACATTTTAACACTTAAAATAACATCGTCCAAATCAGGTTGAATTCAACAAGGCACGCTTCCTCATGCGCCTTATAAGGCGCAATCACCTTTCGTCTTGTAAGTGTAAGGCACACGGAATTCGCGCCTTCCCTTTAAATTAAAAAAAATTTGTTCGTTATTTATTAAATTAACATGAGAAGGCGCGGGTTTGTCACACCCCGAGCCTATACTCCAGACGTGGCTGACACTCAAAAACTATTGCTGGCCCCAAGCGAACCCTTAACCTCACTTACTTGCTCAGTGGAAGACTCTATGCATATTTATAATTATCAATAGCACTATACACACTTGAATAATAAACTACTGAGGATGCTTAAAGAGTCAAACATTCAACATTGCCAAAATGGCAACTCAAGTATTAACATATGAAATTATTATGTAAAGACAACTCACTGCTAAATGTCTATGAAGCCTCTAAAACAAAGAGGGATGTCGGGAAAGCCCCCCGATCATCCTAACAACTGAAAACTAGAAAGCAATGTAAAAAGGAGTCCTCTGAAAGCAAAAGGCTCACCAACTGACTCTGAGTGCTGAAACTAAAATACAATCAATATTCTTAAAAATCATGATACAAAATACAAAGAGAATATTAATGAAGTAACGTGTAACTTGGAAACCATACAACACAAATACAATAAATGTACTATAATGAATGCAAAAATATCAAGTAACAAAGTATGAATACTAAAATAAATAAAACTAGATAAAGTAAATATGCATTTTTAATTGACTAAATACAAATAAAACTCTACAATATATATATATATATATATATATATATATATATATATATATATATATATATATATTATACCTCGGAAATCCAAGGACCTAGGCTAGAGTATCATCTAGTGTCTAAGGTGTAAAAATGGTGTTTCCAGGCCTAAATAAAGGTAATTAACTTGAGTAGGAAGTATTAGAGCCTAAACGTTAAGAAACGACCACGACGTCCAAAGAGGAGTGAAAGTGTTCTAGTGTGCCTTTAGGTTTCGTATGGGGTTTGAAGGGTCATATGAAGGCCAAGATTTGTGAAAATACTTAGGGTACACCTTAGTGCGTGTGTAGGGTGACAATGTTTGGGTACGACTCCCGAGGACCTCCCTAAGGGCCCTCGAGGAGGACCCAAACATTTTATCCAAAAAGCTGTCCAAGACAGTATGTGATTGATGAGGTCGTGAGTCCATAATTAGAATATGGAGCTTTGGCTCCATTTTGAGGACTCTCTGAATCAAACCACGGTTGCTAGGACAGTCCATACATGAAGTGACGAACCATCGATTGAGGGCGTTTTTTCGTGCCTGCGAACTGGTGCACTACACGACCAAGCCTAGGGTGGGTTGGTAAATTCCACCCTTGGCCAATTAAATGTAGGATCCGCCTAATTTAGTTATTTTAGGGATAGTAAGGTATTTTAACTAATTAAACAATTCTTCACACTTCAAATATTCCAAAACCCCAAGACTCTCCCTTCTCTATAGTTTCTCTCACTACCCCAAAGACCCCATTGAAGAAGAAGACCAAGATTTCTCTAGGGCTTCAAGATCAAGACTTTCTCTCACAAATCTCCAAGGATTTTTAAGGTATGGAGGGTATTCACTCTTGAGACTCCTTTCCCCAAGAGCTTCTTCAAAATTTGGATTTCAATGTTCTTGAAAAGTCTAGTTTTCATCAAATTTCGTGAGTCTACTTTCTAAATGATTGTTTAGTATTAATTCGATTATTAGAGATGATTTAAGTGTGTTTATGGGTGGATTGATGTATCACTTTAGTTTTTGACCTGATTCCCTATAATGACCCATGAATACCCCTTTTCTCCTAACGCTAACTTGTAAATGTTTTATCCAAAAAATATTTTTTGTATGTTTTTGACTTTTAGAGACGCCACTTAATTTTTGAAGAAAAATCAAGAAAACTATGTTTTCAAAAGATTTAAATAGAAAAATCAATTGAAAATAATTAAAAGGGTTCGGGGATTCAAATTTATATTTTAGGAAGGTGTTAAGCACCAAAAATATCCGCTTAATACGATTTTCCGGCAACTAACTTATTTTGGCTAAAATGTCTAACTTAAATTATTTTTATATTTTTTAAAAAAGTGAAATACTAGCCTATCTTTTAAGTAAATTATTTTAACTCGCAAATTTATTTAAGCCAAATTTTAAGTCTTTTAAAGTTGATTGAATTAGTTGATCGTTAAAACAAAATAGCGACGTCTTGTGGGGATTCGAGTTTTTTAACGCTAAGACTAACGACAAAATAACGAAACACATAACAAAGTAAAAGAGGGAGAGAGGGAGAGTTGGGTCCAAATCCGGGTTATCTGTCCGCCTGAACGGATATTTGGACCCTCTTCGTTTTGAGCTTTTCAAGCTCATTGTACCTGTCCTAAACTAACAAAATAACAATAGAAATGACAAGGGCTTATGACCAAACAAAAAAAAAAAAAGAAAAAAAAGAGGCATATCGCCCAATTTCTTCAATTCCTCCGCTCGCTTTGAATTTTGACTCCAAGATCTATTCATCGGCTTTGCGGGTGAGGGGGAGGTTATAGACTCGAAGAGAGCGAATTTTAAGCCTTTATGGCTCTTCCAAAATGCGAGGTAGAAAGGAATTCATGATGAACTCGGGGAAAGTCACATGCAAATAAAGAGAGTGAGAATTAGTATTTGATATATATAACACTTCAAGATCATAATTTGACAACGATCAATTAATCACAAAATAACTAATGCATCAAAGGGAGTTCAAATCTGATATCTTAGACCAACAAGAATAAATTGGTGGATTAAGTAATTAAAGCAAAGTGGTGAAATTCGAGCAACAAATTTATTATACCTAATTAATTCAAATGACGGATATTTCTGTAAATAGGACAACAAACAAAACCCTCGTATTCCAAGCATTAGACGAAACTTAGACGAAATTAGACCAACACCGGTGATCTCGGACTATGACCAAAAAATGCAGATTACTCAACATAAAGATCTGTCACATGACTACTAGCATCACACTTTATTCAAACCATAGAACAAAATAACAAAGCAAACGACACAAGCTATAGCTGCCATTAATACTATCAGATTGCACGCTCAGGATCAACATTTAGACACAACTTAGCACTCTTCGGGTAGATCTAAGACTAGAACAAACCTTACTTCCCATAATTTAAAAGCTGTCAGGGGAGCTTCAGGCCACATGTACAGCGATCATAAATTTCATGAACCACATGACAGTTAGGTTAACTAGACATATAAATAATTACCATGGCATATGATGACGCTATGCAAACTAATACAGACATTAGTGAGAAACCTGAAACTCTTTTTCTTAAGAAAAAAAAACTCAAAATCACATTTTTTAGTTCGAACAAACATACTGGAAAGAAGGTCATAGTAAACTTGAAACACAAAGAAAAGACAAACAACGACATTAAGCAAGCACCCCCGAAGCTTCAATTCAAATCTCATATTTTGCAGAAACAAACCATAAAGAAAACAGTGAATGACTATTTAAACTCCAACCTTCAATAAGCAAAAACCAAACCATTTTTAAACCTATTATTCCCACCTCGGGACTCCATACTCAAAATCAAAATACGAATAAAATAGATGAATAGTAACATTCATTAAAACATTTCTTGAAATCCAGAAAAGAACTTTCAACATCCCTACGCCAGCATTCGAGTCATACTTTGGTCAGAAACATGCGTTTATCAAAGGCAAATTGTCCAACTAAGGAAGATTACAGCCTTGACATTTTAAACAACGAACTACCGTCTCGAAAACAGAAGTAAATAACCTTCTTAAAACCATTACAAACATACTAATACCAGCAGCGAAGCATTCATCTAAAATCAATCATCCAAACAGTAAATCAAGCCAAAATCTTGAATAAAACTTAATAACGGAAGAAAAAGAAATGTACCTCTTTTGGAGCAGCAAACGAAGACCAAACGAGCTTGAAAGAAGAGCGACTTCTACACAAATAAACGACTCTGAGAAGACTCCGAATGGATGGAATCGGGTGAGCAAAAGTTAGAACCAAAATCTTCGAGAACCTTTGGATTCAATGTATTCCTCCTCTTAACCCCTAGCAAATCTCTCGAGATTTTCCCAATCCCACTTTCTTTTCTATTATTTGTTTTTTTTTTAGAAAATCTCTCCCTCTCTCTGTAAACTCTTTGCAAGAACGAAGAAAGAAGATGCTCCAGCTAAAATAATTTCAGTTCTCAACTCTCCTAAAACATTTTAACAAAAACCAAAAAATCAAAAAAAAATCAAAAAACCCTCCCTCTGATTCACAATGAAAGGATATTATATAGGGGGAAAGAATTAGGGTTTCACCAAGGTGAAGTTACCGAATCAGCCCTTTATCCCATTTGAAATTTTTGAAAAACCAAAAGCTTAGCACCAAAATGGAATCAAAAACCTTTTTTCTGAAATTTGGACAACAAGCTAGAAAAGGAAAAGAGGTGGACGATTGGGATCAATTTCAAATGCCCTTGCCTTGACGTGGCTCCATCTCGCAATGGCAAGGACGATTCACATTTGAAAACCTGCTGCGACAGCTGCCATCATACGAAGATGAGAACGTTGAAGGGAGACGACAAAGTCGTCTGTCGCGTTAAATCTTCTCCCACGTCGTATATCGCTGTTAACTCGCCTTCGCGTGAAGGAGGTATGACGCGTAGAGCTTGGCGGTTTCATTCACGCCTGCTGCTGCTTTCGTGTTTGGAACAGTCATGATTGACGCCGTGAGCTGTCATTGGACTTTGCTGAAGGCGTTTTTTGTGGGAATTTCTAAGTTGTTCTAATTCTTCTAGGGGAAAAGCAATTGGGTTGGGTCCCAGGGAATTGGAGATGGGATGGGGGATTAAATTGGAGTAGTTGGGCTGGGGTTTAAGGAAAATATGGGGTGGGGATAAAAGATTGGACATGAAGAATGGAAATAAAAAAAAGGAATGGGTCATGGTGTAGGCTGCTCAAATTAAAAAGAAAGCCCACATGAATTGCCAAACATCGACCGACTTATTAACCAATTTGAGTCCAATTGACGAGTTTTCGTGAAAAGAATAATAATTTATGAAGTAAGACGAATTTATATGATTGACTGAGAAGCTTTTTAATTTTAACAAAATAAAATAATAGACTC
The DNA here is from genome assembly GCA_016801875.1 of Solanum sitiens. Lineage (NCBI taxonomy): Eukaryota > Viridiplantae > Streptophyta > Magnoliopsida > Solanales > Solanaceae > Solanum > Solanum sitiens. The sequence continues at coordinate 560,798 of JABWTJ010000168.1, forward strand.
GGTTATTGAGTAATTGGAGCTAATTGCAAATATAGTCGAAATTGAATTAAATTAGGGCGTGTTAAAATGCAACTTTTGGGATAACTTTCAAATATGTATAAAGTGTTCTAATTATATAAAATTATATAAAACATATGTATTATGTAATAATTATAAAAGGGATAAAAACATTAAAATAACTTGCAAAAATATTTTGAACTTTATAAAAACTAATTATTTCAAATTGTTTTAGAATTAAGAAGCTCGCTAATTAATTCATATCGTCGAGGGTCAAAATTGGGTGTCAACAACTGTCCCTCATTTTACTTGGATTGATGCAAGAAATTCGAGGAAAATGAATTGACAAAGCCAATTTTGACCGACCTCAACTTCATCTTTTAGGAAAGGGATTTTGGTACGGACTTTAGGAATTATGGCCGAATCTCGGAAATGGGTTTCCTACATATCTCAGGCTATATGAGAATTCAGGCCACTTGTAGTTCGATACGCTAGATTTAACGCACGATTTTGAAAGAATTCAAAATCCATCTCGACACCGGATTATGAGGGGATGAAAATGCTCGGGAGTAAAATTTAAGATCGAATGTTGGAATACACCCGAGTTTTCAACGTTGAGTCTGCCTACATATCCTTAAACCTTAGGAATCAGGCTGTTTGTAGTTCGACTCGATCGGTTGAAAAGGAAATCTATTATGTTAGATAACCTTTGGCTAGATGAGTGACAAATTAAGTCGAGTAAGAAAAAGAGGCTTGCAACCTCTTATCCATGAAGGTGGAGCTCTTCACATCCATAGATAAGAACTTACACAGACATAATTTCCAAAGCTCTTAGCGCTTTGTCACTCAGATTGGAAACTTGCTTCCGGTAGATCAAAATTTCTGGATGTGAGATCTAATACTTGACAAAACCTAAAGAAAAACCCAGATGCCTTCCGATAGGGGTGTGGTTTGATTGTGGTGGAAGTCGCTTCTCTTCTTGCGTCCTAAGAGTTTGACACTCCTCTTTGGAATATGTCCCAGTTTGCTGCTAAGAAAAAGTTCCACGTTGTGCTGCATCCTATTTTATGTCGTCCGCACCTGTGGTTTTGTTTTTGGAGAATTCATCTTTTCGGATGCTCTCGACAAAGACTGAGATAAAACTCGTCAGCCTAAGAGTGTGATTCAAATGGGAGACAGTGTCTTTTACCGCATCGACACTTAAATTCTCTCCTTCAACATTTGACATCAACTTCATCGATTTGACGTAAACCAAATAAAGCTTATGTCTTATGCTTGCAATATAATCTTCAATGTACTCTTCATTTGATGTCGAAATAAATAAAAACTGATGCATTGTGTTGATATTTCTCTTGATGTCGTTTTTGATGCTCTTCTCGATGTTTACTTATATCAAAATAAAGAATGTAGTGGATGATGATGGGTGAATATTTCTCTTGAGATGCACGATTCCTTCTTTGGTAGTGCATGATTTCTTGCGGGGCATGAATATCCTCCCATGATGCGTGATTTCTTGCGGGGTACGAATATCTTCCCGTGATGCGTGATTTCTTGCGGGATATGAATATCTTCCTGCGATGCGTGAATATTGACTCGTGATGCATGATCTTCCGCGATGCATGAATATTAACTCGCGATGCATGAATATTAACTCGCGATGCATGAATGTTAACTCGCGATGCATGATCTTCTGCGGGGCATGAACATCTTCCCGCGATGTATAAATTTCTGCGAGGCATGAATATCTTCTCGCGATGTATAATTTTCTGCAAGGCATGAATATCTTCTCGCGATGCATAACTTTCTGCGAGGCATGAATATCTTCTCGCGATGCATAACTTTCTGCGAGACATGAATATTGACTCGCGATGCATGAATATTGATTCGCGATGCATGATCTTCCGCGATGCATGAATATTGACTCGCGATGCATGGATATTGACTCGCGATACATGATCTTCCGCGATGCATGAATATTGACTCACGATGCATGATCTTCTGCGATGCATGAATATTGACTCGCGATGCATGAATATTGACTCGCGATGCATGAATATTGACTCGCGATGCATGATATTTGTACCAAATGAAGATAGTGCTTCAACCGAACAACATAGTGATCTTCTGTGCACCTTCTGGATAACCATATTATCTCAATTGACAATAACGGTAAAGTGACTTTCCAGATAGTGTATCGTCTTGCTCGACAAATAAAATAAATGATCCCTCCGGGTAGCGACACTATCGTGTCTGATAATGTGATGCGGATGACGTCTTTAACGAAAATCGTGAACTCTTTCTTGAGATTTTTCGCTTGATTCATCTTTAAATCTAGCTCGACGGTCCTTATAGACTTCATGCTGTTGGAAGTCGAGTGAAATAAACCATTCGTATTTTCAAGTATCCAATATAAGCAATATAAAATAATTTCTGCATCTACAGGAAAATTGTTAATTTTGGGAGAGCTTTCTCCCCCCTTGACTTTTCACATTCGTCGATCGGAGGGATCTGCTATTTTCAGAGAAAAACTATAAACCTGCATCCATAGAAAAATTGTTAGTTTTAAAACGAACTGATCTGCATCGATTCCTTCATTTGTCTGCTCCTTGTCCTGCTATTTCTGGTTGATTTTCTGATCTCCCGACCCTTGATAGATAAGACAAAATATTTTATGCCAACACAAATAAAACATCAAAGGGAAAATTTAAGAGAAAATAAATTTTCCAAAAGAATAGCATTTTAAGAAAGGGTCACTGCCAAGTGTCATGTCACGTCAGACTTAGCGAACTTTTTTGGGTCTAATACTCGGAGGTCTATCTGATTATTCGCTGGGGAAGGATTCAGAGTCACTCTAGACTGTCGATAAAACCATGTTAAAATTTTGAGGTCATCCTCAAAATTTCTGTCCCAGTTAACTGTTTTGGTTTATCTTCAACTGTTGGCGTAAGAATCCCGAAATTTTTGAGATCCACTCAAAAATTCTATCCCAGTTGCAAATCTTGAAATATCTTCAGTCTTGACTTGCTAAGAAAAATCTTCTTCTCGAGAATTTTTTGAGACCCTCTCAAAAATTTTGTCCCAGTTTCTATTGTGAAAAGGAATAGAAATCTTACGGGAGCTATGACCGAACCCTTGTGGTACCTACTTATTCCATCGAGGCAGGAATTAGGTCAAACGTAGTTCCCCTTCAAAGGTGAACAACAATAAGGAATGTTACAAAGAAACCGACCGAGGCCGTCATAGGCCGCCTACGAATCTCATTCTTGAAAATTCAGGTCGAACGTAGTTCAAATACAAAGAAATATTTAAAAAGGGATAAATGGGGTGACCGAGGCCGACATAGGCTGCCTACGTATCTCATTCTTGAGAATTCAGGTCAGACGTAGTTCATTACAAGAGGGATAAAATTTAAACAAAGCAATTATATGAAAATAGAGCAATTACAAGCAAATGACAGGAATACGATCTAAAGCTTCACGCGTAGTATCTCTTGACAACATCTGAGTTGATCGGTTTCGGTCATCCGATGCCATCCATCTCCGACGGGACCAAAGCACCTCCAGATAATACTTTATGAACCATGTAGGGTCCTTGCCAATTTGGTGCAAATTTTCCTTTTTACTAGTCCTGATGAGGAAAAATGTGTTTAAGCACCAACTGACCGATTTCAAAAATTCTAGCTCTTACTCTCTTGTGAAAAGCACGAATCATTCTATGTCGATACAACTGACCATGACAGACAGCGACCATTCTCTTTTCATCAATCAAGGTTAACTGATCAATCCGCTTGCTGACCCATTCAGCATTACTCAACTCGGATTCTTGGATGATCTCAGGGACGGTATCTCGACTTCAGCAGGTATGACTGCTTTCGTTCCATACACCAGCAAATACGGAGTGGCTCCAATTGACGTTCTGACAATTTTTCGGTAACCTAACAAAGCATATGACAACATTTCATGCCAACCTCAGTGATTGTCAATCATTTTCCTCAAGATCTTCTTGATGTTCTTGTTGGCGGCCTCTACAGCTCCATTCATTTGAGGACAATAAGCGATTGAGTTTCGATGGGTAATCTTAAATTGCTCACATATGTCTCTCATCAAGTGACTGTTGAGATTCACACCATTATCAGTAATGATGGATTCTGGCACTCCAAACTTGCATATCAGATTATTGCGAACAAAATCAGCTACAACATTCTTGGTTACCGACTTGTACGAAGCTGGTTCCACCCACTTGGTGAAGTAATCAATAGCAACCAAAATAAATATGTGCCCATTAGAAGTGGCTGGCTCTACAGGACTGATGACATCCATGCCCCAAGCCACAAATGGCCAAGGTGAACTCATAACATTGAGTTCGTGAGGCGGCACTCGAATCAGATCACCGTGCACTTGACATTTATGACATTTCTGCACAAACTTGCAACAATTATTCTCCATAGTGATCCAGAAATAACCGGCTCGAAGGATGTTTCTCGCCAAAGTGATCTCATTCATATGCGTGCCACAAACTCCAGCATGTATTTGTTCGATAAGCTTCGCAGCTTCAACAGCATCGACAAATATGAGGAGACCCAAATCTGGAGTTCTCCTATAAAGGACTTATCCACTTAGAAAGAAATTTAGAGCCATACGACGTATCGACTTATTTTGGTTGGATGTAGCATCTTCTGGTTAAATCTCGGACTCAAAATACTTCTTTATATCAAAATACCATGGCAAACCGTCTGGTTCTGCTTCGACATGTGAACAATGAACTGGATGTTCTTTCAGATCTATATCCAGAGGATCAATATAATCAGTATCTAGATGTTAAATCATTAAAGCGTTAGTGGCGAGAGCATCGGCTAACTCATTTTGTATTCAATGAGTATGTCTGAACTCGATCTTACGAAATCTTTTGTACAACTTCTGCACATACTGCATGTAAGGTATAATCTTCGGGTTCTTCACGGCCCACTCTCCTTGAACCTGATGAATCAACAAATCTGAGTCTCCAATAACCAATAGCGTGTGGACATTCATGTCGACGGCCATTTTCAAACCAAGAACACAACTTCATATTCAGCCATGTTGTTCGTGCAATTAAATCAGAGTTTAGTTGCCATGGGATAGTGTTGACCAGATTCTGACACTAAGACCGCTCCGATACCATTCCCTTGGTGATTTGCTGCTCCATCAAAGAATAATCTCCAGCCAGGATATATTTCAGAAATATCTTCACCCATAAATGATACTTCTTTATCGTGAAAATATGTCTTGAGCGGTTCATATTCTTCGTCAACACGATTTTCTGTAAGATGATCAGCCAAGGCATGTGCCTTTATCGCCTTCTGAGTCACATACACAATGTCAAATTCACTCAGCAACATTTGCCATTTGGCCAACTTTCCGGTCGGCATCGCCTTCTGGAAAATTTAGTTCAATGGGTCCATCTTGGAAATAAGGTATGTAGTATACGAAGACAAATAATGCTCAATTTCTGGGCAAGCCAAGTCAAAGCACAACATGTTCTCTCCAACAGAGTGTAACGAGACTCTTATGGAGTGAACTTCTTGCTTATGTTCTAGATAACTCTTTCCTTCTTTCCTGTCTCGTCGTGTTGACCAAGCACGCATCCGATGCACTATCTGAGACGGACAAATACAACAACAATGGACTCCCTTCTCGCGGAGGAACCAATATCGGTGGATTTGACAAATCGTTCTTTATAGCGTCGCAAGCAGTCTGACACTCTTCAGTCCACTTTGTCGGAGCGTCTTTCTTCAACAGCTTGAAGATAGGCTCACACACCATGGTTGATTGAGCTATGAATCGACTGATGTAGTTCAACCTCCCTAAGAAACTCATCACCTCTTTTATCGTCTTCAGCGGAGGTAACTCTTGGATTGCTTTAATCTTGGAAGGATCGAGCTCAATACCCCTTGTGCTGACTATAAATCCCAACAATTTGCCGACTGTCACTCCAAAAGCACATTTGGCAGGATTTAGTTTCAAGTTGTAATGACACAGACGATCAAAGAACTTCTTCAAATGCGTCAAGTGGTTCGAACTCTCGGGACTTGATTATGACATCATCCACATATACCTCAATCTCCTTATGAATCATGTCATGAAATATGGTCGTCATAGCTCTCATATAGGTATTTAGCACCAGCATTCTTGAGGCCAAATGGCATCACCTTGTAATGATATACACCCCACGGTGTAGTAAAAGTTGTCTTTTCTGCATCTTCCTCGTCCATTAGAATCTGATGATAACCTGCGTAACAATCCACAAACGACTGCATTTCATGCTTAGCACAGTTATCGATCAAAATATGAATGTTCGTCAATGGAAAGTTATCCTTAGGGCTAGCTTTGTTGAGATCCCTGTAGTCGACGCAAATCCTGATCTTCCTATCCTTTTTGGCGACCGAAACAACATTGGCCAACCAGGTTGGGTATTGCGTCACTTCCACCAATCGAGACTCGATCTGCTTGGTAATCTCTTCTTTGATCTTTAAACTCAACTCAGGCTTGAATTTCCGAGTTTTTTGCTTCACCAAACTGAACCCTGGATTAATCGGCAATTTGTGAGACACAACATTGGTACTCAGCCCTAGCATGTCGTTGACTTCCCAGACGAACACATAGATGTAATCAATAAGTAAATGAATCAGGCCCCTTCTTTGAGTTTCATTCAAGTGAATGCTGATTTTAACCTCTTTGACACATTCCTGGTCTCCCAGATTTACAGTTTCAGTTTCCTCTAGATTCGGTTTATGCTGGTTTTCAAACTGTCAAAATTCCTCGGCAACATACTCTGATGCCTTCTTTTCCTCTTCATAATCATCAACCTCATCATCACCTGGCTCACTTAGTTCGTTCAGCTCGTGACATGATATGACATTGGCAGGTTTAAAACTTATATTACTGAAACCATAATAGACAAAGTTAGACAAGTAAAAATATAACAAATAAGTGAATAAAAAAATTTCAATAAAAGAGGCGTTCAATTAAATTGGAAATAATGCAAACTTTGGCTATGGCAAAGGGCCATGTTGCCTTTTTAAAACATCACGGGGGAATTTTAAAATTCACACAATTAAGAAAATGCAAAATGGTGGGTCCCGGGCCTCTTCCGAACCGCCACCGATTTAAATATATATAAATGATGCCCTTCTACCAAGGAGTTCGGGGAATCAAAATCGGCGTGGAGGTCCAATTCTGCAGCATCTCCCCAGGCTCAGCATCGCGGAATCCTGCTAGCTCGACCTCTTCCTCAATAACAACATCAATCTCTTCGAAAAGGCCGCAGATTCCTTCCCCAAGGTTGTCATGCTTGGCGTACTCCCAGATCGGAAATGATTGATACAAATGAGGGATTGGCTTAGCCAATGCTTGATCATTCTTCTTCTTCGCCTTCATATCATCATCTGTGAGGATGACCCCAAACCATATCTAGCTCCTTTGACGGGGACCGGAATAGGCTCAATAATTCCTTGGGAATTTCTTCCCAATCCTAAACCTGGTTCAAAACCATTCTGCAGCATCAGAGTGGCTATCATCTTGTACACGGCAGGCATGAGAGTCTGTGGGTCCAAGTCCTCATCGGTGGCATTTACTAGCTCCACCATATAGAAATCGGTACCTCAAGACACTTCATCGATAATTGGTGCCTGTCTGCCGGAGTGACTCCCTTCACCATGAATAACCAGCTCTTCGCTTTTCCAAACGAGTTTCATCATCTGATGAAGAGTAGAAGGCACAGCTCCATCCATATGTATGAAAGGCCTTCCCAAAAGAAGGTTGTAACTAGTGCCGATGTCTAAGACTTGAAACTGTGCGCTAAATTCTGCCGGACCCATTTGGATGAACAAATTCACCGCTCCCAACGTATCTCTCTGCACTCCATCAAAGTCTCTTACATTGACTTGGTTTTGTTCCATCTTCCCCAAGTCGAACCGTAACTGCCTCAATGTCGACAATGGGCAAATGTTCAGACCGGATCCATCATCCACCAAAACGCGATTTATGACCTTCTCGCGACATACGTCAGTGATGTGCAACGCCTTATTGTGCGTCCTCCCTTTAAAAGGCAACTCATCATCACAGAAACTAATACGATGCCCTCTGATAACTTGGTTAATCATGGAGGCCACATTATCGCTGCTTGTGCCGACGGGCACACACGTATCATCAAGAGCCTTCATCAAGGCCTGTCTATGCAATTAAGAGCTCATCAGCAGGGCCCACACAGAAATCTATGCTGGAGTCTTTTTCAAATGCTTAACAATAGAATAATCCTTTGGCTACATCTTTCTCTAGAATTCCTCTGCTTCGCCTTCGCTTATCGGCCTTTTATACTGATCCTTCTTTTGTCCTCCAAGAGCAAACTCTTCAGGAGTATAGCACCTCCCAGAACGGGTCATACCCTGAGCGGCAGCAGTTTTAATCACAAATTTTGGCCAGACAAGAGTTTCTGATGGCACCAAGGCAACAACCTTTGCGGGTGTCAGGATAATGAACTCTTTTTTATCTTTGATACTCAACGAAGCCACAGACCTTTCCAACTCATCATGAACCAGTGGAGTTATCACTTTTGTCACGCCTTAATCATCATCTGTTTCTATCATATTAAAATTGCCGCCTCCATGATTCGGCAAAGGGTTGGTGTTGACATTAGGCGCAAATGGTTGAAGAGAGACCACCTCTTGCTCAATTAGATCCTGAATTTTGTGCTTGAGGTTGATACAGTCCTAAGTATCATGCCCGACACTGTTGGAATGATAAGCACATCTTTGATCTAGTCTATAAAATTTAGAACTGTTATCCACCGGTTTGGGCCCCACTGGGTGGATATATCCAGCCGCAACCAGTCGCTCGTACAACTTTGTTTGGCTTTCAGCAAGCGAAGTGAAGTTCCTTGAAGGCTTCTTCTCAAATCTAGGTCGAGGCGGATCGTAACTGCCTTGTGGAGGAGGCATCTGTTGATAACTTCTGTTGTTTGGACGGGGAGCTTGATTTCTGGGATAGGGATTCGTTTGGTAGTTTGGTGATGGAGCTTGGTAATTCGGAGGGGATTTTGATATAGTGGAGCTTGGACTTGATAAACATGAGGGGGTGCTCTGTAGCTCGACTGCACGTTAGCACAGTTGGGAGCAATACCTTGGTAGTAAGGAGATGGAATTTGGTATAGTGGAGGATGATTTTGGTAAGCGGGAGATGGATTTTGGTAAATTGGAGGTGGATTTTGGTAGACTGGAGGAGGATTTTGGTATACTGAAGGAGGATTATTTGTCTGACTATCTTGGTAGGAGTTTTGAGAAAATCGAGAACGATCTTGGGATGATGACGATCTTCTAGGGTTTTTCTTCCCCTCATATGAGACAACAGCAACGTCCTCTCTCTTCTTCTTCAACAATCCTGAAGATCTGGGCGACGCGGCTACACGGGCTATCTTTCCTATTTTCAAGCCGTCTTCGATAGTCTCACCAATCTTGACTATCTCGGTAAATTTTGCTCCAACGAGCAACATAATTCTGTCATATTACTCGGGTTCTTGCACCCGCACGAACACTTCGACAATCTCTCTTTCAGACATAGGCGGTCTTACCCTTGCAGCTTCCTTTCTCCACCTATAGGCAAACTCTCTATAGCTCTCGGTTGATTTATGCTTTATCTTCTCCAAAGAGTATCGATCAGGAATGATTTCTACATTGTAAGTAAATCGATCGATGAAATACTCTGCCAGAGCATTCCAGCTGGGCCATTGCCTGGTTTCATGGGAGGTGAACCATTCCAGAGCCTCTCCGCACAGGCTTCGACTAAAGAGCCACATCAATAGATCTTCATCCCTACCAACTCAAACAAGTTGGTCGCAATAGGCTCTTAGATGAGCCATAGGGTTCCCCACTCCTACTAAAGTATCAAATTTTGGAATGTTGAACCCTTGAAGGTCCAGATTTGGATGAATACACAAATCTTCATAATTAAGACCGGCGGCATCATGGACGCATTGGAGCTCTTTCATGGCTTTCTTGATCTCTTCTTTTATATCCACTTTTGCCTCTTCCTTTGCTCTCCATTATCTTTCCTATTCCTCATAATGGTCCAACTCAGAACTGTGCACGTTGTGCTCAGCAGGGACGGGAATATGGAAAGTGGTTGTTTTAGGTAAGGGTGGAGCTACGGAAGGACTCTGGGCGTTTTGAGCGGTTTGGTAATTCTGTGGATAAGTCTGAGGATTGGTATTCTGGTTTAAGTGGTGGTGGGATGTTTGGGGATTAAAAGTGTTCTGATTTTGATTTTGACCTGAATTTTGAGGTGGTGGAGCGGTTTGATGTTGGGTATTCTGAGGAGTATGTGGCATTTGAGAATGGTTGTTTTGAGGAGGTGGTGGAGTTTGGTTGTAGACGGAAGCATATTGCAGATTTTATGTAGTCAGGTCTATAGTGGAGGGATTCTGAGCAGGTTGCATGCTTTGAGTTGGATCCATGTTCGAGGAAGGGAAGTAGATAGAAGGCCTTCCATCTGCAGCATTATATCCTGGTGGAGGCAAATCTTGTCTTCTCTACATCTTTACCCTCATTTCTGCAATCTGTTGCATTAATTGCAGAATCAACTCATTCTGGTCCGCTACGGTGGGTTGAGCCACCACAATGTCAGTGAGACTTACTTCTTCGTTACTGTCTCCCATAACTGTCTTTCCTCTGTCTGAGTTTTGTCTAGGGAAGGAATCTGCGGAACCTTTCGATCTGGTAAAGTAGGGATGATCTGCTCAAAACAGATCAGTTTCAAAGTACCTGAGAAGGAAAACAACTCAAAGGCAGATTTGTCAGTTTAGATTCAGAATAGGAAATGCATAATTTCACACAGAGAGCAAATAAACACACAAGTTGTTATGTTTGAGGATATCTTCGACCCACGAGTAAGGACGGAAATAGATTTTTAACAAGTAGGAGTTTGCTTGCTTTTTAGTTCGACACTGTCTCAGAAAGGCTAAATAATGTTAAACTACGGTCTTCTTGCAGCTGCTTTTTGATGTCTGTTGATCTGGTTTTCACATTTCCTTGTACCATAAAGTGGGCAGAATGAAAATTTTTAATGATAGGGGCCGGGCCTTTGAAGGCTGCCTACGTATCTCACAAGGAGAATTCAGGCCCAACGTAGTTCGAGTAGAGAATAAAACATTGATTTTCATTCATTCATTCAGGACGATTACATGGAAATTGAAAGACAACAAAGCTTGAAAGGTAAAATAATGACAATATCTCAGTCATTTCTTTTCTCAAACGTCGTATTAACCACGGGGAACAAGCTCGACTCAAATGTTTCCCATGTTGATGAGATGTTCCAAGTCGTGGCGGAATGCTATGCATTTTTCGATGCTATGGTCTCCGGTGTTGCAATAGGGGCAGCGCTTCTGACTTCATACCAAAGAGAATATCGTATGTCCATGCCTTTGTAGAAATGGGCGAGGACCCCATTTTGAACCAACTCTGAATAGATTTCCAGCATCGTTTTCTTAAAAGGCGTGAATGAGCAATGATAGAATATGGTCTTCTCTGTGACTGGTATCTCAAGCCGCGGTTCATCACATGGGATGATGACGCCGTCACCCCAACTGTTTGAAGTGCTGTCCATATCGAGAAAATGGCGGAATGCGTTCTTGAATTCTATGCACTCTTCTATCGTATGCCCTTTTTGGTTCGGATAACATTCACGTCTTGTGGAGATCCCCCGATCCTTGTTGGTATGACGCTCTTTCGATGGACCTCAGCATACGCGTAGCCCAATAGTGCTAAAAAATGAGGGCGCACGAAATGGCCTTCGTATTTGTTCGGTGTTCTTGTGCATATGCCTCAAGAGTGATCTTCTAGTCCCCTTTCGCCAAACGTCTTTCGAGAGAAGGTTTGCGGGCAAGTGCTTCCTCATAACTTCCTTCAACGTTCTCCAACTCGGGGGTATCCGAAGGAAATAGTAAGTCATATAGGCGCTTTCCGCGCTGCTTCCGTATGTCGATCATATCTTCTTCAGTTGGTTCAGTCTGGATACTTTTTCCTTTGTCCATAACTGTGATTCTGCCTTTCCTGAGACGATAGAGTAGTGTTTTAAGATTTGGGGTATGAGAGGTGTCTTTTGAGTGAGAAACTTAAGACTCAGAAATGAGTGAGTCTCCGATATCCTCATTCACACCAATATAACACATAAACAGTTAAAATAAAATATATCGCGTCCTAAACATATAGGGGACCCTTTTGTGCAAAGGGTAGGCCTAGTGCATTTGAATGATGTACGCGTGAATTTGAACCATATGATTAAACCCCCCAAACAAATTTCACGAATGAAATATTTAGTGTTCACAAGGGAAAATAAAGCAAAAAAAATAAAAAGATAGACCCACGCAGGGGCCATTTAAATGTACTGAAACGAAATAAAGCAGGCCCATGCAGGGGCTAAAATGACAAAATACAGGTAGAAAAACCCGCACAGGGGCGAAGTCCACTATGTCATCCCAGATGGCCCTGCTCCGTCGTTGTTTTCCCGAGTCTTGTTTGTTGAAACATACACCGCAGTATCAACAAGAAACCTTCGCCCAGGCATCCTTTTTCCTCCCATCTCTCGTACTGCATCCTTTCTATTTTCTCTTTGACCCGTGAGTCGAAGTCATCGTAACCACGTCTTAGTCTTTCCACCTCTTGAGTCGCCTTCTCAAGAGCATCTTGGTTCTCGACAAACTTGACGTACATTTCTTGGGCTTCTTTTTTTACCTCTCTTAGCTCGACCACTGCTTTGGCCTCTTTGTCTGTTATGCTGCGAAAGCTGCGCGGGGTTGGGGAGGAGATACTTCGTATGTTGTCTTTCAGCCACTCTTTTTAACCCTTATCATATCCGGCGTTGAATCGATCTAGGGGAACGGTGTATTTATCCATCCGCTTGGCACCTATACATTCTCTCAGCATTTCTGAAACTTCGTGCACCCTATCGTCTCCAATATCGTATACATAAGCGCCATAGTACGCCTCTTGAGGTGTAGTTTTCCTCCTCCTAAACTGTCGCAAGAATCGAAAGGGTGCATAAGGGCGGATTCTCCGAATACCCAGTAGAGGAAGCACAAGCTGTCTACGGTTCTCCATGATGACTTCTTTTGAGATGAAGCGACCAAGCATCCATTGAAGATCTTCTTCTCTCAATTCGGAGAAAATCTGAGCCCATCTTCCTCTAGTTCTCCGATTATCCATATTTGCCCAGTACGATATATCATTTAAATATCTGAGGGTGTTCTTGTTTTCTAGAGTATGCAACTCCAGAATTCCAGCCCCTTTTGCCATATGGCTTAAAATCCACCACTGGAGGAGTAGATTAGAACCCTGAAAGTAGCGATGCCCTTCCTTGCACTTTCCCAGGGCTCGATACATGTCGGACAATATGACCGGAGCAACAGGATATTATTTCACTTGCTCTTGGTTCTCGTATCCTTTAAATAGAGTGTGCACGAGTGTTATAACACGAGTGTTGATGCTCAAACTCGGTCTTTGTGGGAAGACCATTGTTCCTAACAGTGCCACGACAAACGCTAAGGGACGAATCTCGTTCAACTCTCTGTAGGAGACCTTGAACTCTTGGTTATAGTTGGCGTAGAAGCTTGCGTGCCCAAATCTGACGTAGATTTCTCTGAATGAAATGTTGGACTCCTGGCACCAGTAGACAAAATCTTTCCCTAACCCGAGATAGTCTGTGATATTCTCTACGGAAGGTTTATTAGGGATGAAAATATCTTCTTGTTTTCTTGCTTTTCTTTCTATCCCCGTACCCACTGTGTCAATGCAATCTCGGATCTCCTCGATAGTCGGGGTAATATCCGCGGTTCCAAATCGGAACACCATCCTTTGATTGTCCCAATACCCGGTGAGGACCTCAATTAGTTCTGGCCAGCCCTTCATGTTGATCAACTCGGTTAGCGCACCTACGTATTTGTTGAGGGTTCTTCTATGATTCCTGTCGAGATCATTATACCACATGTTGAGTTGAAACGGTGCTTCTATAATCATGTCGAACTTTGGAAATTGATCCATACCTACAAAACAGAAACTATTTAAGTTTTCTCACCCCACATTGGTATCCACATGTACATCATTCAAATGTCAAGCAAAATGATATGTCGTGAGGTCGGAGACCTTGGACAAAATTTTGGCGGTTAATGGACTTAATACGCCTTAGGTATTAAGACGTCTTAGGCTAATGCTTAAATTTCGGTTTTGGTTTCGCTCTATCTTAGGGTTACTAGAATTTGTTTCAAAATGACGGTTACCCGAGTCGGACAAACAACGGGGTGAAGCTTCCAAACGACGTCGGATGACCGCATTCCAACTATTCATTTGATACTTCCAAATGTGCTCTTTGTGTATTTCTGAAAGAAGCCGTGGAAAGCCACGTAACTTCCGTTTTTCTACTGTAAACTATTTGCCGTTTGGCGGAAGAATGCCATGGAAAATGCAACAGTTTCAATAATAAGATAAAGTAAACAAATAAGATATTATACCACATAGCCAAATAAAGTTAGTTTTAAGGTTAGAATCCTCCAATTCCCTAGCGGAGTCGCCGTTTCTGTTTTATCCGAAAAATATTTTTGTATGTTTTACGACTTTTAGAGCCGCCACTTAATTTTTGAAGAAAAATCAAGAAAACTATGTTTTCAAAAGATTTAAACAGAAAAAAATCAATTGAAATAATTAAAAGGGTTCTGGGATTCAAATTTATATTTTAGGAAGGTGTTAAGCACCTAAAATATCTGCTTAATACGATTTTCTGGCAACTAACTTATTTTGGCTAAAATGTCTAACTTAAATTATTTTTTTTAAAAAGTGAAATACTAGACTATCTTTTAAGTAAATTATTTTAACTCGTAAATTTATTTAAGCCAAATTTTAAGTCTTTTAAAGTTGATTGAATTAGTTTGATCGTTAAAACAAAATAGCGACGTCTTGCGGGATTCGAGTTTTTTAACCCTAAGACTAACGACAAAATAATGAAACACATAATAAAGTAAAAGAGGGAGAGAGGGAGAGTTAGGTCCAAAATCCGGATTATCTGTCCGACTGGACCGATATTTGGACCCTCTTCATTTTGAGCTTTTCAAGATCATTGTACCTGTCCTAAACTAACAAAATAACAATAGAAATGACAAGGGCTTATGCCCAAACATAAAAAAAATTACAAAATAAAAACAAAGAGGCATATCGCCCATTTTCTTCAATTCCTCCGCTCGCTTTGAATTTTGACTCCAAGATCTGTTCATCAGCTTTGCGGGTGAGGGGGAGGTTATAGACTCGAAGAGAGCGAATTTAAAGCCTTTATGGCTCTTCCAAAATGCGAGGTAGAAAGGAATTCATGATGAACTCGGGGAAAGTCACATGCAAATAAAGAGATTGAGAATTAGTATTCGATATATATAACACTTCAAGACCATAATTTGACAATGATCAATTAATCACAAAATAACTAATGCATCAAAGGGAGTTCAAATCTGACATCTTAGACCAACAAGAATAAATTGGTGGATTAAGTAATTAAAGCAAAGTGGCGAAATCCGAGCAACAAATTTATTATACCTAATTAATTCAAATGACGGATATTTCTATAATAGGACAACAAACAAAACCCACGTATTCCAAGCATTAGACGAAACTTAGACGAAATTAGACCAACACCGATGACTTCGGACTATGACCAAAAAATGCAGATTACTCAACATAAGATATGTCACATGACTACTAGCATCACACTTTATTCAAACCATAGAACAAAATAACATAGCAAACGACACAAGCTATAGCTGCCATTAATACTATCAGATTGCACGCTCAGGATCAACATTTAGAAACAATTTAGCACTCTTTGGGTAGATCTAAGACTAGAACAAACCTTATTTCCCATAATTTAAAAGCTGTCACATAATTTAAAAGCTGTCAGGGGAGATTCAGGCCACATGTACAACGATCATAAACTTCATGAACCACATGACAGTTAGGTTAACTAGACATATAAATAATTACCATGGCATATGATGACGCTATGCAAACTAATACAGACATTAGTGAGAAACCTGAAACTATTTTTCTTAAGAAAAAAAAAACTCAAAATCACATTTTTTAGTTCGAACAAACATACTGGAAAGAAGGTCATAGTAAACTTGAAACCCAAAGAAAAGACAAACAACGACATTAAGCAAACACTCCCGAAGCTTCAATTCAAATCTCATATTTTGTAGAAACAAACCATAAAGAAAATAGTGAATGACTAATTAAACTCCAAACTTCAATAAGCAAAAACCAAACCATTTTTAAACCTATTATTCCCACCTCGGGACTCCATACTCAACACCAAAATACAAATAAAATAGAAGAACAGTAACATTCATTAAAACATTTCTTGAAATCCAGAAAAGAACTTTCAACATCCCTGTGCCAGCATTCGAGTTATACTTTGGACAGAAACATACGTTTATCAAAGGCAAATTATCCAACTAAGGAAGATTACAGCCTTGACATTTTAAACAATGAACTACCATCTCGAAAACAGAAGTAAATAACCTTCTTAAAACCATTTCAAACATACTAATACCAGCTGGGAAGCAGTGATCTAATCAATCATCTAAATAGTAAATCAAGCCAAAATATTGAATAAAACTTAATAACGAAAGAAAAAGAAATATACCTCTTTCGGAGCAGCAAACGAAGACCAAACGAGCTTGAAATAAGAGCGACTTCCACACAAATGAATGTCTCCGAGAAGACTCCGAATGGATGGAATCGGGTGAGCAAAAGTTAGAACCAAAATCTTCAAGAACCTTTGGATTCAATGTACTCCTCTTCTTAACCCCTAGCAAATCTCTCGAGATTTTCCCAATCCCACTTCCTTCTATTATTTCTTTTTTTTTTTTAGAAAATCTCTCCCTCTCTCTGTAAACTCTTTGCAAGAACGAAGAAAGAAGATGCTCTAGATAAAATAATTTCAGTTCTCAATTCTCCTAAAACATTTTAACAAAAAACAAAAAAACAAAAAAAAAAAATCAAAAAACCCTCCCTCTGATTCACAATGAAAGGATATTATATAGGGGTAAAGAATTAGGGTTTCACCAAGGTGAAGTTACCGAATCATCCCTTTATCCCATCTGAAATTTTTGATAAACCAAAAGCTTAGCACCAAAATGGAATCAAAAACCTTTTTTCTGAAATTTGGACAACAAGCTAGAAAAGGAAAAGAGGTGGACCATTGGGATCAATTCCAAATGCCCTTGCCTTGACGTGGCTCCATCTCGCAATGGCAAGGACGATTCGCGTCTGAAAACCTGCTGCGGCAGATGCCATCTTACAAAAATAAGATCGTTGAAGGGAGACGACAAAGTCGTCTGTCGCGTTAAATCTTCTCCCACGCCATGTATCGCTATTAACTCGCCTTCGCGTGAAGAAGGTAAGGCGCGTAGAGCTTGGCGGTGTCATTCACGCCTGCTGCTGCTTTCATGTTTGGAACAGTCACGATTGACGCTGTGAGCTATCGTTGGACGTTGCTAAAGGCATTTTTTCTGGGAGTTTCTAAGTTGTTCTAATTCTTCTAGGTGAAAAGCAATTGGGTCGGGTCCCAGGGAATTGGAGATGGGCTGGGGGGATTAAATTGGAGTAGTTGGGCTGGGGTTTAAGGAAAATATGGGCTGGGGATAAAATATTGGACATGAAGAATGAAAATAAAAAAAAAGGAATGGGTCATGGTTTAAGCTGCTCAAATTAAAAAGAAAGCCCACATGAATTGCCAAACATTGGCCGACTTATTAACCAATTTGAGTCCAATTGATGAGTTTTCGTGAAAAGAATAATAATTTATGAAGTAAGACAAATTTATATGATTGACTGACAAGCTTTTAATTTTAACGAAATAAAATAATAGACTCGGTTATTGAGTAATTGGAGCTAATTGCAAATATAGTTGAAATTGAATCAAATTAGGGCGTGTTAAAATGCAACTTTTGGGATAACTTTCAAATATGTATAAAGTGTTCTAATTATATAAAATTATATAAAACATATGTATTATCTAATAATTATAAAAGGGATAAAAACATTAAAATAACTTGCAAAAATATTTTGAACTTTATAAAAACTAATTATTTCAAATTGTTTTAGAATTAAGAAGCTCGCTAATTAATTCATATCGTCGAGGGTCAAAATTGGGTGTCAAATTATATTGATTATGATTAAGGGAGATGAAATTGTATGTTTTCTTGCATAATTTACTATTATATGATGATGATGATGATGATGATGATGATGATGATTAATTGTTGGGTGAATATCATGGAATTGGGGGTGAGGTCTTGGACGAGATTTTTGGAAGCCATTGGTAATACTTTGAAGGTTATGAATACTCTATTGTATTAATGTTGGTCTATTCTTGGTAATGTTGTTCAATTGAAGTATGAATGATGAAGTTATGAATGTGTGATTAAGCTATGAACAAGATGGGTGTGAGATGATGATTGGTGTATTAGTATGAGGGATTGAAGGTGATTTCTCATGTGCATCTTATTACTATGTTATGACTTAATGTTCTCACATAATATTGGGTTGTGATGAAAGGACTTTCTCATCATAGAACCTAGGTGCTATGATAATGTTATATAAGGGGTTAGTCTCCTAAGACCTATATTATAAGCTAATGTTAAGGAAGACTCAAAAAACTTTCAGAAAGGAAATTTAGCTTAGCACCGAGCGAACTAGACAATGAGAGGTCCCTTACAAATAGGAAGGTAGGTTCACCAAAGGTTCTCATGAGGTGGAAACTACAATGCGAATTAGCATAAAGAGAGTTTCTAGTAGCAATCTCCTAGTTTCTTAACTATGTGCCCCCCATAGGAAACCTATCTAGTGGATCAACGTAGACGCTATTATGAAATATATGTCCTACCTTGGAAAGTAGGATTTCCTCCTTTTGGTGTGAGGGTTAACACCGGATTCCATGTTTATCTCATATGGTCTAATGTCGGTTATGGCGAAGTTTCGCAAAAGTATAATGAATGAATGAATAAAAGTAAAAAGATGCATATTAACTAGGATTACTTGAGAGGTGTAATTAGTGTAGGTAAGGGTATGGGACGTTACCTATACATTGCACAAGTGGACCTTGAGGGGATTTTTGGTGTTCTCTTTATGTACATATGTTATGAATGAAATGCATAATGTTGATTCTATATAACGTTTGTATCATATGATGTTGGTTTCACTTGATATACATGATGTTGGTCTAAATTGCTATATATGAGATTGGCTACACTAGTTTTATGTGATGTGAGTGCAATGCTTATGGTATCTTTGTTAGTTTACTTAGTTCATGTATGGGGATTCACATATACATTGCACTAGTTGACATGATTGGATTTATGAGTAGGATCTTGTAATGCATTGATGAAATATTGCTTATAGCTTTATTGTGATGTTACTCTTGAACAGGAAATATGAGAATGTCTTATTGTTGTTATGTTATGGACTTGTATATATTCTTGGAATGTGAATGAAAGCTTTTAAAGTTAACTTGTCATGCTTATAAACAAAATGTCCCTTTGTGCATATTTTCAATGACTCACTTGCATATGTTTCCATACTTAGTACATGTGGTTTGTACTAACTACTAACCCATATTCTCTTTTATTTTCTACAGAAAGTGTAGGTTCGGGCCATTGAAGATATTCCACTTCTTTCTTGAAGAATTTGGATTGATAACCCCAAGTTGGTGAGTCCTCAAGTCTGAGGATGAAGAAGCTTAACTCTAGTTTTCATATTTCCTATTTCAAAGACTTTATTGTAATTTCTATATGAGACATATTGTAATGATGTAAGGGCTATGTCCCAAATCTTGCACTCTTACATTAGATAGTTGTATGAGACAATTGTAGTCTATTTTTGATATATGAGAAGTCTAAGTGAACTTCAAATGTACAATTTTAATTTCTCCATATTTTTATTCTTTCAATGATGCAATTATATATGCTTAGGGCTTGTTTAAGGCCTCTTCGAGGAAAAAAATGCCGGTTACATCTAGGGGGTGCTCTCCGATCGTGACAAATTTGGTATCAGAGCATGATGTTGAATAATCATGGGAATAATGTCTCACAAAACCACATCTACGTAGAGTCTTGTTCATAATTGTGAAGCGTGCCACACTTATGAATGAGAAGCTATGTGATTCTTAGGAAATTATCACTTCTTTGGTATTCTTAAGTCGTGCCTCAAGAGTCTTAATTCTATGTGTTCTTTTCTTCTAATCATTTTCTTTTGGTTATAGGCTATGACTACTATAAGGGAAGCCTAGAGATGGGTTGAAGAGGAGATTTCTAATGCGGGAGTTCCTCCCCAAGACAATCAAGCTCCTCCTCAAGAACAAGCTCTTTTAGAAGACCAAGCTCCAGTCAGTCCTTCGTTGATGACGGATGGAGAGATAAGGACGACTTTCCTAAACTTGGATCAAGCCATGACTACTCATCTAAAGTCGTATCTACAAAGCTCAAGCTATGGAGGCTCAAGAAAATCGGTTAGTTGCACACCGTGTGAACCAAAATGCTAGTACCATAGCTTCTCATTTAAGGGACTTCTTAAAGATAAACCCTCCTATGTTCTTTGGTTCTATAGTGAATGAATATACCCAAAACATTCTTGACGAGGTTTATAAGATCTTGTATGCTATGGGGGTGAGTTCAAATGAGAAGGCCGAGCTAGACGCCTATCAACTCAAGGATGTGGCCCAAACTTGGTACACTCAATGGAAAGACAATAGGGTTTTGAGAGCGGGTCCCATAAGTTGGGTAGTCCTTAGAAGGGTATTTCTGGATAGGTTCTTTTCAAGGGAGAAAAGAGAGGCAAAAGTGTAATAGTTCATCAAACTTCGTGAAGGAGGTATGAGTGTTCAAGAATACTCTTTGAAATTCACTAAGTCGTCTAAATATGCCTCTTCTTTTGTGTCCAATCCTAGAGATGAAATGAGTTATTTTGTGATGGGTGTGTCCAATGATCTAGTGGAAGAGTGTCGTGCGGCAATGCTTTATGAAAACATGGACATTTCTCGTTTGATGGTGCATGCTCAACAAGTTGAGGAAAGTAGGCTCAATAGGAAGAATAGGGAGGTCTAGAGGGCAAGGCCCTATGATGGAGGTGCTTATAAGAGTAAGTTTGATATTCAAGACAAACCCAAGTTTAATAAAAGATTCTCCAACCAAGCTCCTTCAAATGTCCTAAAGGCTCGAAAGGATAGGGTGTATAACCCTAGGTCCCAATGAGGAAAAAATGGTGGTTCACCAAGTGAGGTCCCACAATGCACCAATTGTGGCAAGATGCATGTGGATAAATGTTTAATGGGAACGGATAATTGCTTTGGTTGTGGAAAGAGTGATCATATGGTTTGATATTGTCCCATGGTAAAGAGTCAAGGAAAGAATAGTAATCAAGCATAATCAAGTGGTCTTAATTCCGATGCTCCTAAGAAGAACCGCTTATATGCTCTCAGGTCTAGGGGTGATCAAGAGGGTTCTCCTGATGTTGTTACCGGTATGTTTCAAGTATTTTCAATTAATTTTTATGCATTGCTATATCCCTATGCCAATTTTATCTTTTGTAACTCCTTTAGTGGTTATGGAGTTTGATGTTCTCCCCGATGTCTTAGTTGAACCTTTTTCGATTCCTACCTAGGTTGGTGACTTCGTTGTTTCTAAAAGAGTCTATAGGGGTTGTCCCATATTATTATCAAATAGAGTTACATTAGTTCATTTGGTTGAAATTGATATGTTGGACTTTGATGTCATATTGGGGATGGATTGGTTACACGCTTGTTTGCTTCAATTGATTGTAGAACAAGGGTAGTTAAATATCAATTTCCTAATGAACCTGTTTTAGAATAGAAGGGGGGAAACTCAATCCATAGAGGTCAAATTATTTTGTGTCTAAAAGCTTGTAAGTTGATTTCTAAGGGATTTCTCTATCATATTATGAGGGTCAAGGACCTTGGGTCTGAATCTGCTCCTTTGGAGTTGGTCCCCGTAGTGAAGGACTTTCCGAAAGTCTTTCCCGATGATCTACACGGAATTCCTCCTGAATGGGAAATAGATTTTGGCATAGATTTGATGACGGATACTCAACCCATTTCAATTCCTCCTTAACAGATGGCTCCATCCGAGTTGAAAGAATTGAAGGTTAAACTCAAGGATTTGCTAAATAAGGGCTTTATACAACCAAGCATATCTCCATGGGGCGCTCCAGTATTATTTGTGAAAAAGAAAGATAGGTCTCTTAGAATGTGTATTGACTACCCACAATTGAACAAGGTCACTATTAAGAATAAGTATACTCTTCCTAGGATTGATGATTTGTTTGATCAACTCCAAGGTGCGAGTTACTTTTCAAAAATTGATTTGAGGTCGGGGTATCACCAACTAAGAGTTAGATGAGTTGACATACCTAAAATGGCTTTCTTAACTAGGTATGGTCATTATGAGTTCCTAGTCATGTATTTTGGTCTAACTCATGCCCCGACATCTTATATAAACCTTATGAATAGGGTGTTCCAAAATTATCTTGATTCATTTGTAATTGTCTTTATTTATGACATCTTGGTATATTCTAATAGTGAGGATGAACAATGAGTCACTTGAGGATTGTATTATAAGTCCTCAAGGAGAATCAACTCTTTGCTAAATGTAGTAAGTGTAAATTTTGGTTGAGATCGGTTACTTGTCACAGTGTTTCAAGTGAGGGTATAGAGGTTCCGAACAAAACGGAGGCGGTTAAGAATTGGCCTGGACCTTTGACTCCAACCGACATTCGATGTTTCTTGGGTTAAGCCGGGTATTATAGGAGATTTTTTTGACGGGTTTGCATCTATCGCTTCTCGTTTGACAACCTTAACCCAAAAGAAAGTTAAGTTGAGTGGTAAGAAGCTTCTGAAAGAGGTTTCCAAATGTTGAAAGATAAGCTTACCTCCGCTTCGGTTTTGACTTTATCGGAGGGTACCGAAGGGTTTGTTATGTATTGTGACGCTTCTCGAGTAGGTTTGGGTTGTGTCCGCATGCAACATGGTATGGTGATAGTGTATGCTTCTAGACAACTAAATATACATTAGAAGAACTATCCAACTCATGATCTTGAACTAGCGGTCGTAGTGTTTGCTTTGAAGATATGGAGACACTATCTATATGGGGTGAACGTGGATGTATTCACCGACGATAAGAGTCTTCAATATGTTTTCACTCAAAAGGAGTTAAATCTCTGACAAAGAAGATGTTTAGAACTCTTAAAGGACTATGATATGAGTGTCTTTTACCACCCCGGCAAAGCCAATGTGGTGGCGGATGCTTTGAGTCGAATGTCAATGGGTAGTTTGGCCCATGTTCCCGATGTAAGAAAGAGTTAGGAAAAGAGGTGCATAGATTGGCCCGGTTGGGTGTTCGGTTAGAAGATTCTCCAAAAGGAGGTTTCATGGTTCGTCCTAACTCCGAGTCATCTTTAGTGGTTGAGGTGAAGTCTAAGCAACAACTTGATCCTCTATTGATGGAGTTGAAGGAATCGGTTCTTAGTAAGTTCACTGAGTCATTCTCCCAGGGGGTGTGTACTTAGGTACTTAGGGAGGTTATGTGTACCGAATGTGGATAACTTAAGGAGACAAATTATGGAAGAGGCTCATGGTTCCCAATATTCCATTCATCCGGGAGCCACCAAAATGTATCATGATCTAAAAGAAGTCTATTGGTGGAATGGATTGAAGAAGGATATAGCGGAGTTTGTGGCCAAATGTCCTAATTGCCAACAACTCAAGGCCGAACATCAAAGACTGGGAGGGTTAACTCAAGAGATAGATATCCCTACTTGAAAATGGGAAGATGTGAATATGGATTTCGTTGTGGGTTTTCCTCGTACACAAAGGTAAAATGATTCGATATACATTATTGTTGATAGATTGAAAAAATCTTCCCATTTTATCCCCGTCAAAGCTACCTATTCGGCGGAGGATTATGCTAGGTTGTACTTTAATGAGATTGTGAGTTTGCATGGGTTTCCCTTGTCTATCATATCATATAGGTGTCCTTAATTCACTTCTAGATTTTGGAAGGCATTCCAAAGTGGGTTAGGTACCAAGGTCAAACTTAGTACCATATTTCATCCACAAACTGTTGGTTTGGCAGAACAAACCATCCAAACCTTAGAACAAATGTTGAGGGAATGTGTTATTGCCTTCAAGGGTAATTGATATGACCATCTATCATTGATTGAATTTGCCTACAATAATAGTTATCATTCAAGTATCGTCATGGCACCCTTTGAGGCATCTTATGGGAGGAGATGTAGATCTCCAACCGGATGGTTTGAGGTAGGTGAGTTTGGCAATCTATGATGTTGTGGTTAAAGTCCGACTTATAAGGGATCGTTTGAAGACAGCCCAAAGTCGACAAAATTCTTACGCCGACAATAGAAAGAGAGACCTTGAGTTTATGGTAGGTGACTTGGTCTATTTGAAGATATCACCCAGGATAGGGGTGATGAGGTTCGGTAAAAAGGGGAAACTTAGTCCCCGGTATGTGCGGACATATGAGGTTGTGAAACGCATTGGAAGTGTTGCCTATGAGTTGAAATTACCTATTGAGTTGGCTTCGGTTCATCCGGTGTTCATGTGTCAATGCTCAAAAGGTTCATAGGTGATCCAGTGTCTATCCTTCCTCTAGAAGGTCTAGAAGTCGATGCTAAACTTTCCTATCAAGAAGTTCTGATTGAGATCTTAGACCGGCAAGTGAAGAGGTTGAGGAATAAAGAAGAAGTTTCCGTAAAGGTTCTTTGGAAGAACCAATTAGTGGAAAATGCTACTTCGGAGGCCGAGGCTGACATGATGTCCCGATATCCTCATCTTTTTCCTTCCTCTTCTAGTCAAGGTTGAGGTTATTAGCTTCTACTAATTTTGGTTTTAAAGGGTCTTAAATGTGTCTTGAAACTTCTATTATTTTCTTTCATTGTGCATGTTATTGTGAAAAATCCATGTCACATATATGTCTTGAACTATATGTTCTTCATACTTGATGATGCTTGATTACATGTTTTGGTATAGTGAGATATATGATATTTCTTGTGAAATTTCTCAAGTGTGAAGTTATGAAATTATGTATGCTTTTTGTTGAATATGTTGAGACATATGGGAAGAAGGACATTTCTCCTTGCAAAATGTGATATTTTGAAAAGTGTGCATAATTGTTAGTTGCATGATTTCTATCTCATAAATGGTGTTTTGTTGTATTGAAAAGGGAGTGAATGTTTCCTCCTCTGTTATTGAATTATTCTTATGTCTCATAGGTTGGTTGGGCTGCTAGTCTTGAGTCATAGTTTCCAATAAAATGTTTAAAGTTTCATTCGAAGAACAATGTTCCCCAAAGGGGGGATATTGTTATACCTCGGATATCCAAGGACCTAGGCTAGAGTCTCATCTCGTCTCTAAGGTGTAAAAATTGTGTTTTTGGGCCTAAACAAAGGTAATTAACTTGAGTAGGAAGTATTAGAGCCTAAACGTCAAGAAATGACCACGACGTACGAAACAAGTAAAAGTGGTCTAGTGTGCCTTTAAGTTTCGTATGGAGTTTGAAGGGTCATATGAAGGTCAAACTTTGTGAAAATACTTAGGATAAACCTTAGTGCGTGTGTAGGGTCAAAATGTCCAGGTACGACTCCCCAAGGACCACCCTAAGGGCCCTCGAGGAGGACCCAAACATTTGACCCAAAAAGCAGTCCAAGACAATATACCGTTGACAAGGCAAACGACGGTCCGTTGATGGACTCACACCCCGTTAATAGAGGTCGTGAGTCCATACTTTAGAATATGGAGCCTTGTATCCATTTTGAGAACTCTCTGAATCAACCCACGGTTGCACAGACACATGGAGTAACGGACCGTCGATTGAAGGCCGTTTGGTGCCTGCGAACTGGTGCACTACATGACCAAGCCAAGGGTGGGTTAGTAAATTCCATTCATGTCCAATTAAATGTATGATCAGTCTAATTTAGTGATTTTAGGTATATTAAGGCATTTTAACTAATTAAACAAGTCTTCACACTTCAAAAATCCCAAAACCCCAAGACTCCCACTTCTCTCTTGTTTCTCTCACTACCCCAAAGACCCTACTGAAGAAGAAGACCAAGATTTATTTAGGGCTTTAAGATCAACACTTTCTCTAAAAAATCTCCAAGTATTGTTAAGGTATGGAGGCTATTCACTCTTGGGACTCCTTTCCTCAAGAGGTTTTTCAAAATTTGTATTTCAATGTTCTTCAAAAGTCTAGTTTTCATCCAATTTCTTGGGTCTACTTTCTAAATTGAATTGTTTAGTCTTAACTCGATTATTAGAGATGATTTAAGTGTGTTTATGGATTGACTGATGTATCACTTTAGGTTTTGACCTAATTCCCATAAAGACCCATGAATACCCCTTTTCTCATAACCCTAACTTGTGAATTAGATTGATTATGATTAAAGGAGATGAAATTGAATGTGTTCTTGCATAATTTACTATTATATTATGATGATGATTGAATTGTTGGGTGAATATCATGGAATTAGGGGTGAGGTCTTGGATGAGATTCTTGGAAGCCATTGGTATGACTTTCAAGGTCATGAATACTCTATTGTATTAATGTTGGTATATTCTTGGTAATATTGTTCAATTGAAGTATGAATGATGAAGTTATGAATGTGTGATTAAGATATGAACATGATGGGTGTGAGATGATGATTGGTGTATTGGTATGAGGGATCGGAGGTGATTTCTAATGTGCATCTTATTACTATGTTATGATGTAATGTTCTCACATAATGTTGGGTTGTGCTGAATGGACTTTCTCATCCTAGAACCTAGGAGCTATAATCATGTTATATAAGGGGTTAGTCTCCTAAGACCTATATTGTAAACTAGTGTTAAGGAAAACTTAAAGACACTTCAAAAAGGGAATTTAGATTATCACCGAGCAAACTAGACAATGAGAGGTGTCCCTTCCAAATAGGAAGGTAGGTTCACCAAAGATTCTCATGAGGTGAAAACTACAATGCGAATTAGCATAAAGAGAGTTTCTAGTAACAATGTCCTAGTTCCTTAACTATGTGCCCCCATAGGAAACCTAGCTAGTGGATCCACGTAGACGCTATTATGATGTATATGTCCTACCTTGGAAAGTAGGATTCCCTCCTTTAGGTGTGAGGGATTGACACCGGATTCCATGATTAGCTCACATGGTCGAATGTCGGTTATGGCAAAGTTTCCCAACAGTAAAATGAATTAATAAAAGTAAAAGATACATATTAACTAGGATTACTTGAAAGGTGTACTTAGTTTAGGTAAGGGTATGTGACACCCTGAGCCTACACCTTGGACGTTGCCGACACCCAATGACCATTGATGGCCTTTTGAGCGAACCCTTGACTTGGTTTACTTAACTCAGCGAAAGACTTAAAACAATATATAACTTAATGAAATAGCTTAAAGATAATAATTAGACAAAGTGGTAACTCAAGTCTTATTCGATTACAAGTGAAAGAAATATACCAAGAAAACTAATACCATCTGTCTGTGAAGCCTTTAAAATAACGAGAGATGTTGGGACAGGACCCCCAATTTTCCTACCAACTGTAATGTAAACCAAATAACTTAATGCTAAGGATGTCATCCGGAATGAAGGGAGTCTCACCAACTGGATCTGAGATGCTTAATGGATAACCGATATGCCGAATGTTGATCCTAGTTACATGCGTCTGCATCATGATATGATGCAGGCCAATTAGCATCAGTACATTGAATGTACGAGTATGCAAGTTGGAATTGTAATAACACTTAAGCTTGAAAATGAATAAGCAAGAATACATACCTTGGCTCTGCTCAACTAATGAATATTTAACTCATTTTAGTATATTGTAATTTAAAAGTAAGTGCAATATAAAGAAAAGTTATCTGAAAACATATTGTAAACTCTAAATGTATACAAGTGTAATTTTCTGAGATGTATGTAAAAATACAAATAAACTAATTTATATAAAAATACAATAACTGTTATGGGAGTTTCTCTAACTGACAACCATCACTTAAGAGCTACATTAATGATACAACGATCTACCTCATGGTGCCAGCGCATCCTATACCCGGACAAAGCTATAAACCAGAATTGCCTAATGGATCTAGTAGTCTACTATGAAAACGGTTCATCTTAAAAGTATGACCTCATTTCTACCCATGGTGGTTACATGGTTTATGGGGTTGTGAATTGTCTGAACTATCCCCTATGTCGGTGCTCAATACTACTCCCAAAAATATGCTGGATCTTAGGTTTTAAAAACATATTGATTATGTGTTTTGATATTAGTGCTCAAAATACTTAGCTCAAAGGTTATCTTGGAAATATTAGTTTCCCTGCTTGCTTCTTTTAGAAAGCTATAGTTCTTTAAAAAAAAACTCGCCCTAAGGCTCCTTGGAAAACAAAGTTTCCTTACTTATTAAAATGTGAAGAAAAACATTTAAAGTATCCTTGGGAATACTTAGTCCCCATATACCTTTGAAGAAAAGAACTTCAACTTAAATCTTTACTTAGCTTGAAACTTTAGTCTTAAAACAAAATTAACATGTTCAAAATAAGACTCTTGAAAATGATTGAGAACTTTACTTTAACTTACTTCTTAACCTTAGACTTGACTATCAACTTCCTTAACTTTGACCTTAACTTTCCTTGAATTGAATTATGGATTAAAGATTATGGTTTGAGTTCTTCAATGATTTCTAGGTGTTTAGATATCATTTGAAGTAATTTGAATCATTGGAAGGTGTTAATGTAACTGGGAAGGGCTTAAAGGAACAAAACTACGAAAACTAGATGAAAAACGCCGAGTTGGGCACGTTTGGAGCATGCCGTGACAGACCTCTTGGTCAGAGGCCCCCTCCTGGCGCACTGCAGGCGCGCTGTCCTAGACCCCCTTGTGTAGATAGGGTGCTCCGCGCCTGGTGCTGCCCAGATGTGTCTCACAAACTTCTCTCTTATTCTTCCTATCCTAATTCGCCTAAACCTCTATAGTTGTATTCCCAAACCCTTGGGATCATCAATACTATCAATACCCAACATATCTAGCTCAATAGCAACATCGGAAACTACTAATCAACATCAATAGGTATTAAATCAACTACACCAAAAGGGATTCGACAAGATTTATCAAGAACTCATTCTAATCATGTAAACAACTTTAAAACTACAGAACTAAAGAAAGATTGGTGTGCGGATGAATTAATGCAACACGAAAGATCTCACATACCTCAATAGGGATCACCCCCCGATGAATTCCTCTAGAATCCCTTGGCTTTCTTGGCGAAATCTTGATCTTTCTCCCTTCTTCTTCTTTTCTTCTCTCTTCTCCCAAGCCCTAAGCGTGAAAAACTTTTCTTATCTGAACTAAAACTTGTTTTAACCCCAATTTAACCCTTAAAACGAATTAGGAAATAAATGCGTAAAAATACTAGATTGACCTTCCTTAGTTCAACAGCCTAACTTCCGAAAGGTGTATCTCCCTCATACGATATCAAAATTGCAAAAACTCGGTGCCATTAGAAAGATCTTTCCAGGGGCTTTCCAGACATAACATGAAGTACC
The DNA here is from genome assembly GCA_016801875.1 of Solanum sitiens. Classification (NCBI taxonomy): domain Eukaryota; kingdom Viridiplantae; phylum Streptophyta; class Magnoliopsida; order Solanales; family Solanaceae; genus Solanum; species Solanum sitiens. Next base: position 590,477 of record JABWTJ010000168.1, read on the forward strand.
TCTAAATCATCCTAAGCTAGAATTTATGGTTGTTTGAAAATAAATAAAACTCAATTTTTAAACTAAGGAAATTTTCTAGATTTCCCCTTTTCTTTCTAAAAGTGATAAAAAATTTCTTAGCTTATTCTTGGCTATTACGAGTTACGAGATGTTACAGCGTGTGGGACTTTACCTGCCCATTGCACAAGTGGACCTTGAGGGGATTCCTAGGGTGTTTTCTTTATGTACATATGTTATGAATGAAATGCAGAATGTTGATGTTATATAATGTTGGTCTCATATGATGTTGGTTTCACTTGATATACATGATTTTTGTCTAAATTGCTATATATGAGGTTGCCTACACTTGTTATGATGTTATGTGATGTAAAGGCAATTCTTATGGTCTCTTTGCTAGTTTTCTTAGTTAATGTGGGGTTATGGGGCTTCACATATACATAGCACTAGTTGACTTGAATTGGGATTATGAGTAGGGTCTTGTAATGCATTGATGAAATGTTGATTATGGCTTTCTTGTGGTGTTACTCTTGAACATAAAATATGAGAATATCTTATTGTTCTTAAGCAAGAATACATACCTTGGCTCTGCTCAACTAACGAATATTTAACTCATTTTAGTATATTGTAATTTAAAAGTAAGTGCAATATAAAGAAAAGTTATCTGAAAACATATTGTAAACTCTAAATGTATACAAGTGTAATTTTCTGAGATGTATGTAAGAATACAAATAAACTAATTTATATAAAAATACAATAACTGTTATGGGAGTTTCTCTAACCGACAACCATCACTTAAGAGCTACATTAATGATACAACGATCTACCTCGTGCTGCCAGCGCATCCTATACCCGGACAAAGCTATAAACCAGAATTGCCTAATGGATCTACTAGTCTACTATGAAAACGGTTCATCTTAAAAGTATGACCCCGTTTCTACCCATGGTGGCTACATGGTTTATGGGGGTTGTGAATTGTATGAACTATCCCCTATGTCGGTGCTCAATACTACTCTCAAAAATATGCTGGATCTTAGGTTTTAAAAACATATTGATTATGTGTTTTGATATTAGTGCTCAAAATACTTAGCTCAAAGGTTATCTTGGAAATATTAGTTTCCCTGCTTGCTTCTTTTAGAAAGCTATAGTTCTTTCAAAAAAAACTCTCCCTAAGGCTCCTTGGAAAACAAAGTTTCCTTACTTATTTATATGTGAAGAAAAACATTTAAAGTATCCTTGGGAATACTTAGTCCCCATATACCTTTGAAGAAAAGAACTTCAACTTAAATCTTTACTTAGCTTGAATCTTGAGTCTTAAAACAAAGTTAAAATGTTTAAATAAGACTCTTGAAAACCTTCAAGAAATTTACTTTAACTTACTTCTTAACTTTAAACTTGACAATTAAATTCATTGACTTTGATCTTTACTTTCCTTGATTTGAATTATGGATTCAAGGTTATGGTTTGAATTCTTTAATGATTTTTAGGTATTTAGATATCATTTGAAGTAATTCAAATCAATGGAAGGTGTTAATGTACCTTGGAAGGGCTTACAAGGACAAAACTATGAAAATTGGATGAAAAACGCCGGGTTGGACGCTTTTAGGGCGCGCCGCAGCAGGCCTCTTGGTCAGAGGCACCATTCTTGCACACTGCAGGCGCGCGGCCCCAGACCCTGATGCAGTGGGGCGCGCCGTGCCTGGTGCGGCCCGGTGTGGATAAAGAACTTCTCTCTTTGTCTTCTGATCCTAATTTGCCTAAACCATTATAGTTCTATTCCCAAACCCTTAGGATCATCAATACTATCAATACCCAACAGATCTAACTCCAAAACACCATCAGAAACTACTAATCTACATAAATGGGTATTAAATCAACTCAACCAAAAGGGATTTGACAATATTTATCAAGAACTCATTCTAATCATGTAAACAACTCTAAAACTAAAGAATTGAAGCAAGATTGGTGTGTGGATGAATTAATCCAACACGAAAGATCTCCCATACCTTAACAGGGATCACCCCGAGGAATTCCACTAGAAACCCTTGGCGTTCTTGGTGAAATCTTGATCTTTCTCCCTTCTTCTTCTTTTCTTCTCTCTTCTCACAAGCCCTAACAGTGAAAAACTTTTATAATCTGAACTAAAACTTGTTTTTACCACAATTAAACCCTTAAAACGACTTAGGAAATAAATGGGTAAAAAGACTGGTTTTCCCTTCCTTAAATCCATATTGGACTTTCCTTAATTCAACAACCCAACTTTTGAAAGGCGTATCTCCCTCATACGATATCAAAATTGAGCAAACTTGGCGTCATTGGAAAGATCTTTCTAAGGTCTTTCCAACCATAACAAGAACTACCACGAACTCATCATGAAATAGATGTTATAGCCGTTTTAAAATTACCAAAACTCAATTTTTAAACTTAGAAAATTTTCCAGATTTCCCCTTTTCTTTCCAAAAGTGATAAATTTTTGTTTCTTAACTTATTCTTGGATATTATGAGTTATGAGATGTTACAATATATCCCCCGTGGGAACATTCGTCCTAGAATGAGATTTCTTTCACTAAGCTAAGAATGGTAACCTCAAATTTAACACTCAACAATCAAAGCAAGTAACAACATGCTTACTCATAGTTTATAAAGTAATAAGAAGAGAATTTAGTACCTTGATCTGTAGTCCCTCCGGATTCAAAGAGATGTGGATATCTCTTCTTCATTTCCTCTTCAGCTTCCCAAGTTGCTTCCTCAAAAAATTGGTTTCTCCAAAGGACCTTGACTGACACAACTTCCTCTATTCTCAACTTGCGAACTTGACGATCTAAAATCTGAACTGGAATCTCTTCATAGGATAAGCTATACTTAATACCAACATTTTCAGTTGATACAATCAATGAAGGATCACCCTTTTCAACATAAATATGTGAAACACTGGATGAACTGATGCTAACACTTGGGGTAGCTCTAACTCATAAGCTACATTGCCAATTATCTTGGATATTCTATAAGGTCCAATATACCGGGGACTAAGTTTCCCCTTCTTATCAAAACTCATCAAACCCTTCATGGATGAAACTTTCAGATATACCCAATTGTCCACCTCAAACTCCAACGACATTCTCCTAACATCTCTGTAGGATTTTTGATGACTTTGTGCCGTTTTCATTCTATCTTGGATCACCTTCACCTTCTCCATGGCTTGGTGAACTAGATCTAGTCCTATTAACCATGTTTCACCAACTTTGAACCACCCAATAGGAGATCTGCATCTTCTTCCATAAAGAGCTTCATATGGAGCCAACTGGAGGCTCGAATGGTAACTGTTGTTGTAAGCGAACTCAATGAGAGGTAGTTGATCATCCCCATTCCCCTTGAAATTGATCATAAAAGCCCTCAATATATCTTCTAAGGTCTGGATAGTATGCTTCGTTTGCCCACCCGTCAGAGGATGAAAAGCAGTGCTTAAGTTCACTTTTGAACCCAAACCTTTCCGAAAAGACTTCCAGAACTGTGCAATCAATTGTACACTTCTATATGAAATGATTGAAAATGGGACCTATGAAGTATCACCACATCCTTAATGTATAAATTTGCATAATCCTCTGCTGAATGAGTGGTCTTTACCGGCTAGAAATGGGCTAATTTGGTTATTCTATCGACAATCACCCAATTCGGATCATGTTGTCTGCGATACCTTGGAAACCCTGTGATGAAATCCATGTCTATCATCTCCCACTTTAATTCTAGAAGTTCTATATTCTGAGCCAAACCTCCAGGCCTTTGGTGTTCTACTTTCACTGGTTGACGATTTGGGAATTTTGCAACAAACTTAGCAATGCCCTTCTTAATGCCTTCCCACTAAAATACCTTTCTCAAATTGCGGTACATCTTTATGGAATCGTATGAATAGAATGCCTGGAGGTATGAGCTTCCTCCATGATCCTATCTTGGATACCATCCACCCTAGGTATACACAATCTCCCCTTGATACTTTAGCACACTATATCCCCCTGTTCAAAAGCCAAAACTCTTTGCTTATGAACATTTACCTTCAAGTCAAGCAAAATGGGGTCATTGTATTGCTTCTCTTTCACTTCTGACACTAGTGATAACTCAGTCCCATTGATCACCACTATTCTTCCTTCTGTGGAATCCATAAGTCTGACTCTCAAGCATGCAAGTATGTGCACATCTTTGGCTAGATCCCTCTTTTCTTCTTCAACATGGGCGTACTCCCCATGGATAACCTACTTAAAGCATCAGCAACCATATTAGCCTTACCTGGGTGGTAAAAAATACTCATGTCATAATCCTTCAGTAATTCTAACCACCTCCTCTGTGTGAGAATTAGCTCTTTCTAGGTGAACACATATTGTAAGCTCTTGTGGTCATTGAATATGTCAACATGAACACCATACAAGTAGTGACACCATAATTTCAAGGCAAAAGCTACAAAAACCAACTCTAATTCATGTGTTGGATAATTCTTCTCATGAACCTTCAACTGTCTGGAGGCATAAGCTATAACTTTGTCATTCTGCATTAACACACAACCCAAACCAAATCTTGATGCATCAGAGCACACCACAAAACCTTGAGTACCCTCTGGTAAGGTCAAAACCAGAGCAGTAGTCAACCTCTTTTTCACCTCCTAAAAGTTTTTCTCACAAGCTTCAGACCATTGAACTTAACTGTTTTCGTAGTTAGCTTGGTCAAAGGAGACGAGATAGATGAAAATCCCTCAACAAATCTTCTATAGTAGCCAGCCAAACCCAAGAAACTCCTTATATCTGTTGGAGATGTGGGTCTAGGCCAACTCTGAACTACTTCTATCTTTTGGGTATAAACTATAATCCCATCACCAGAAATGATGTGGCCCAAGAATGCCACAGACTTAAGCCAAAACTCACAGTTGGAGAACTTGGCATATAAATCCTTATCCTTCAAAATATGAAGAACTATCCTGAGGTGACCAGCATGATCTTCTTTATTGCTTGAATTGATTAGTATGTCATCATTGAATACGATAACAAACAGATCTAAATAAGGTTTAAAGACTTTGTTCATAAGATCCATGAATGTTGCAGGCGCATTGGTCAAACCAAATGGCATGACTAAAAATTCATAATGCCCATATCGGGTTCTAAAAGATGTCATTGGAATATCACATTCTCTAACTTCCAACTGATGGTAGCTTGATCTGAGATAAATTTTCGAGAAGCAAGAAGCACCCTGAAGCTGGTGGAAAAGATCAGCTATCCTTGGAAGAGATACTTATTCTTGATGGTAACCTTATTCAATTGGCGGTAGTCTATACACATCCTAAGGGAACCATCCTTCTATCTCACAAATAAGACTGGAGCGCCCCAAGGTGAGACACTTGGTCGAATAAAACCCTTGTCTAACATATCCATCAATTGTTCGTTCAACTCTTTTAACTCTGATGGTGCCATTTTATATGGAAGAATAGAGATAGGACGAGTATTTGGAGGAAGATATATACCAAAGTCTATCTCTCTCATGAGGGACTCTGGGAAGTTCATCTGGAAAGACTTCTGGAAACTCTTTCACTACTGAAACTAACTGAATATGAGGTATCTAAACACTAGAGTCATTAACTCAGACTAAGTGATAGACACACCCCTTAGAAACTAACTTCCTCGCCTTAAGATATAAAATGAATCAACCCTTAGGCTCCGCGGAACTATTTTTCCACTCTAAGAATGGCTTATTTGGAAACTGAAACTTGGCTACTCGAGTTCTACAATCAACTAAGGCATAATAGGAATGAAGCATGTTCATACCAAGAATGACATCGAAGTCTACCATGTCTAACTCAACTAAATGAGCCATGGTGTTCTTGTGATTAATGGAAATAGGACAATCACGATAGATCATTTCCGCTATAATAGATTCTCCAACAAGGGTAGAAACACTGAATGGTTCACTAAGTTTCTTAGGAATAATATCAAAGTTCACGGAAACATATGGAGTTATAAAAATATAAACTCGCTCCTGGGTCTAGTAATGCATAAACAGTAAAGTCAAAGACATGAATCATACCAGTGACGACGTCTTGCTAATTCTCTTGTTTTTGGCATTTATTCAGAGCATACGAGCGGGTTATTCCTCCGCCAACACCAAAAGTATCTCCCCTAGGTGCAACTTTATCTGGTGGAGAAACTGATAAAGATTGAGCTCTGTTGCCCCCATTACTATCGCCTTGCTTGTTCTTTGGACACTCCCTCATGGAATTCCCGGTATGACCACACTTGAAGCAACCAGTGAAGCCCTCACGACAAACACCGGAGTGATTTCTACCACACTTGATGCAGGCAGGAGGCTTAATACCTCCATGCGCCATACTACCCTGTGAATATGCATGCTTAGCTCGGGAGTTCTGACCATGATGCTCAACTCTTTCTCTAAGCGCAGGTGCACTAGCAGATAATGATGCAGGCCCCTTTTGTTTTTGAAATGTGGATGATTCGAACCATTCTTCTGCTGCCCAGACTCATTCCAGTCTTGGCTTTCTTGTTTTTGTACTTTTATCGGTCCCTCAAATTTTCCTCCTCTACATGTTGTACATAGATCATCAACCTTGAAATGTCCATGTCTCCAATAAGCATTGCAGCCCGGCCCTATTTACTTGAAGAGCGACCCAATTCGGCAATTAACAAACTCATCCTACTCCTTATGTTCTTAACCATCTACAGATCATAACAAGATAGTTGGGTGAATTTCAACCCATACGCATGCACACTTAGCAAATCCTGCTTAAGGGTGAGGAACTCACATTTCCTTGTCCTCTCTCAGTTCTCGGGGAAAGAAACGCCCCAAGAAGACCTCTTTTTAAAACAAGCCCAGCTTGTAGGTGGTGCATATTTATCTATACCCTCTTTTCATAGATCAAACCAAGTTCTAGCAATACCCTTGAGTTGATAAACAACTAGCTCAACTCTCTAAGTGTCAGAAACATGAATAACATCGAACACCTTTTTTAGTTCCTCAGTGAAGTTCTATGGGTCCTCAGTAGTGCTCGAACCAGTGAAGCTTAGGGGATTTATTCTCAAGCCCAAATCCTTGAAGTGTCAGTCCCTTCTTGTCGAGCTCCTCTTTGTTGACCAACCTGGTAAGTCACAACTTGACTTAACATCCTAATAGCCTCACGAAACTCAGCGTTGGTAACTTCACCTTGAGGTTGCACTTCAGGTGCACTGGGTAATTCTTGTTCATGAGGTTCAACGTTCCTCCTAGCTGGATAACCTCTTGCTGCTCTTCGTGGAGGTATGGTTATCTGAAATACGCGCACACACAGATTAGAAAGAGACTTTTAGAGATAAACTCTAACACACTAAAAGAAATATGAAATAAGTGAGAAATTGATAAATCTTGTAGCCTCCTAATCCTAGATGTGACGCGCTTCACACCGATGACTAAGACTCTACAAACACGACTTCATAGAATCCCTAGGACTCTTGAACTATATGCTCTGGTACCAAGTTTGTCACGCCCCGAGCCTACACCCTGGACGTGGCAAACACCCAATGGACATTGTTGGTCTTGAGAGAACCCTTGACCTGGCTTACTTAACTAACAGAAGACTTAAACACAATATATAACTCAATATAATATCTTAAAGATAATAATTAGCCAAAGTGGAAACCCAAGTCTTAGTCGAGTACAAGTGAAAAGAAAAGAATAATAAAACTAATATCATCTGTCTATGAAGCCTCTAAAATATTGAGGGATGTTGGGATAGGACCCCCAATCATCCTAACAACTGAAAACTAAACCAAACAACTGAATCCTAAAGATATCCTCCGGAATGAAGGGAGGCTCACCAACTAACTCTGAGCTTCTCACTGGATCAACGATATGCCGAATGTTGATTCTAGTTACCTGCGTCTGCATGATGATACGATGCAGGAAAACTGGCATTAGTATATTGAATGTACGAGTATGCGAGTTGAAATTCTAACAACACTTAAGCTTGAAAAGGAGTAAGAAGAAACACTTACCTTGGCTATGCTAAACTCATGAATAACTAACTTATTTCAATATATTGTAAGTTAAAAGTAAGTGCAATATAAAGAAAAGCTATCTGAAAACATGTTGTAAACTCTAAATGTATACAAGGATACAATTAACTCTGTGATGTATGTAAAAATACAAATAAACTGATGTATATAAAAATACAATAACTGTTGTGGGAGTTTCTCTAATCGAAAACCATCACTTAAGAGCTACAATGATGATATAACAATCTACCTCATGCTGCGAGTGCATCATATACCCAGCCGAAGGTATATGACCTGAAATGTCTAATGGATCCACTGTGAAAAGGGTTCATCTAAAAAGTATGACCTCTTTTCTACCCATGGTGGCTACATGGTTTATGGGGGCTATGAATTGTCTGAACTCTCACCTATATCGGTGCTCAATACTACTCCTAAAAATATGTTGGCTCTTATGTTTTAAATTGATTCTGTGGTTTGAGATTAGTGCTCAAAATTACTTAGCTCAAAGTCTATCTTGGAAATCTTAGTTTCCGAGCTTTCTTCTTATAGAAAGTTGTAGTTCTTTTCTTAAAACTCGCCCTAACGCTCCTTGGAAATCAAAGTTTCCTTACTTATTTAAATGTGAAGAAAAACATTTAAAGTATCCAAGGGAATACTTAGTCCCCATATACCTTTGAAGAAAAGAACTTCAACTTTACTCTTTACTTAGCTTGAAACTTTTGTCTTAAAACAAAATTAACATGTTCAAAATAAGACTCTTGAAAATGATTAAGAACTTTACTTTAACTTACTTCTTAACTTTAGACTTGACTATCAACTTCCTTAATATTGATCTTAACTTTCCTTGAATTAAATTATCAATTAAAGATTATGGTTTGAGTTCTTCAATGATTCTAGGTGTTTAGATATCATTTGAAGTAATTCGAATAATTGGAAGGTGTTAATGTAACTGGGAAGGGCTTAAAAGGACTAAACTACGAAAAGTAGATGAAAAATGCTGAGTTGGGCACGTTTGGGGCATGCCGTGCAAGGACTCTTGGTCAGAGGCCCCATCTTGGCGCACTGCAGGCGCGCTGTCCTAGACTCCCTTGTGTAGATAGGGTGCTCCGCGCCTGGTGCTGCCCAGATGTGTCTCACAAACTTCTCTCTTATTCTTCCGATCCTAATTCGCGTAAACCTCCATAGTTGTATTCCCAAACCCTTGGGATCATCAATACTATCAATACCCAACATATCTAGCTCAATAGAAACATCGGAAACTACTAATCAACATTAATGGGCATTCAATCAACTACACCAAAAGGGATTCGACAAGATTTATCAAGAACTCATTCTAATCATGTAAATAACTTTAAAACTACAGAACTAAAGAAAGATTGGTGTACGGATGAATTAATGCAACACGAAAGATCTCACATACCTCAATAGGGATCACCCCCCGATGAATTCCTCTAGAATCCCTTGGCTTTCTTGGCGAAATCTTGATCTTTCTCCCTTTTTCTTCTTTTCTTCTCTCTTCTCCCAAGCCCTAAGCGTGAAAAACTTTACTTATCTGAACTAAAACTTGTTTTAACCCCAATTTAACCCTTAAAACGAATTAGGAAATAAATGCGTAAAAATACTAGATTGACCTTCCTTAGTTCAACAGCTTAACTTTCGAAAGGTGTATCTCCCTCATACGATATCAAAATTGCAAAAACTCGGTGCCATTAGAAAGATCTTTCCAGGGGCTTTCCAGCCATAACATGAAGTACCTCTAAATCATCTTAAGCTAGAATTTATGGTCGTTTGAAAATAAATAAAACTCAATTTTTAAACTAAGGAAATTTTCTAGATTTCCCCTTTTCTTTCTGAAAGTGATAAAAAAATTCTTAGCTTATTCTTGGCTATTACGAGTTACGAGATGTTACAGTGTGTAGGACTTTACCTACAAATTGCACAATTGTACCTTGAGGGGATTCCTAGGGTGTTTTCTTTAAGTACATATGTTATGAATGAAATGCAGAATGTTGATGTTATATAATGTTGGTCTCATATGATGTTGGTTTCACTTGATATACATGATTTTTGTCTAAATTGCTATATATGAGGTTGCCTACACTTGTTATGATGTTATGTGATGTAAAGGCAATTCTTATGGTCTCTTTGCTAGTTTTCTTAGTTAATGTGGGGTTATGGGGCTTCACATATACATACCACTAGTTGACTTGAATTGGGATTATGAGTAGGGTCTTGTAATGCATTGATGAAATGTTGATTATGGCTTTATTGTGATGTTACTCTTGAACATAAAATATGAGATATCTTATTGTTGTTATGTTATGGACGTGTATATATTCTTGGAATGTGCATGAAAGCTTTTAGTTAACTTGGCATGCTTATAAACAAAATGTCCCTTTGTGCATATTTTCAATGATTTACTTGCATATGTTTCCATACTTAGAACGTATGGTTTGTACTAACCCATATTCTCTTCTATTTTCTACACAAAGTGTAGGATCGGGCCATTGAAGATATTCCACTCCTTTCTTGAAGAACTTGGATGGATAACCCCAAGTTGGTGAGTCCTCAAGTCCGAGGATGAAGAAGCTTAACACTAGTTTTCATATTTCCTATTTTAAAGACTTTATTGTATTTTCTATATGAGACATATTGTAATGATGTAAGGGCTATGTCTCAAATGTTGTACTCTTATGTTAGATGGCTGTGTGAGATAATTGTAGTCTATTTTCGATATATGAGAAGTTTAAGTGAACTTCGAATGCACAGTTTTAATTTCTTCATATTTTTATTCTTTCAATGATGTGATGATATATGCTAAGGGCTTGTCTAAAGCCTCTTCGAGGACAAATACACGCCGGTTACGTCTAGAGTGTGCCCCTGGTTGTGAATATATATATATATATATATATATATATATATATATATATATATATATCCAAATATTTGCATTTAATATCAAAACTAACTGTCCACAAACATAAAAATAATACTAAGGAATATAATATCCATACATAAAATTCCACATTATCCATCAACAATAGCTACACTATTCTAAATCAATACACATACTTTTTAATTTTGAATACAAAGACAATTGTTACAGATACTTTACTCTAATATACTTTACTCCAATAGAAAATTTGAATTTTTATGATTTTAACGATTTCAACTGAACATGCAAAATTGTAATGGTAATATATTAAATAAACTTAAAATATGATAAATATAATTAAATACCTCTTCATCAACAATTTGGTCTTCGTCATCCTTTTTCAAATTCCCCGCTGATAGAAAAAGATCCTATGTACCGTCCTGATCTAAATTTAAGAAAGATTTTGCATATAGATTGGGTAATGTATATACTTAGATCGTTTCTCTTCCGTCATTTTAGCTGCCGATCCAACATTATCCTCCATTCCTTGAGTAATACATAGATTAAAAGATGGAAATCACTATAAAATTGATCATTAAGTTGTATACCTCTTGTAATCCTCTTAGATTAGGCCATTAGAGAGGAATCTCGAGGTTTCAAATAACCAAAACCCAACGAAATTGAATATGTTACTACTCAACTAAACAACAATTTGTTTGAAAGATTTAAACAAAATCAAAATCAGCAAACAAACCTAAAAATCAGATAAAGATGCATGCCTTAATTAAAATATTTGTTATGCATATCTTTAGAGATATATTTTTCAATTTTTTTTCTAAAAAAAAAGAGAAAAGAACGGAAGACAGAGAATCACGGGTTGAAGAATGAAGAAAAATTGGAAGAGAGAAATTCGTGAGAGAGAAAATATTTTTTTTGAAATCATATGAGAAAGAACGTGTTGGGAAACGTGTAACTTATGTGAGATAAAAAGGAAACAAAAATAGGATACGCTTTATTTTTTACAATATTGGCATTTTGACATTTTAATAATATTTGTAAAGTATGGATGTTTTGACTAATTATGTTAGGATTTTTGACTAGATTGCTAATTTTCTCAAAAAGGAACCCCATTTACCCCATTATTATTATTCTTTAAACCCCTCCACCCCTATATCAAAACCCCACCGCCCCTACTTGTTCTTCTTTCTCAAACTCCCCAACCCCAACCCATCATCTTTCTGGTTCATCAAACTCTACATCCTGTACATTTAAATCACCCCTAATAATGAACTAGGTTAAACTAGAGCCTAACATGTGTGTCATGAGTTGATAAGGTGTAAATATGATGAATTATAGTGTTAGAAGTCAGTCTGAGGAGTTTGGACGTGAAACATCAAAGAACGACCAAGACGCTCGAAAGTGTGTCTTTGCAGGTTTTACATGTTGTTTGGAGTTTAAATTGATAAAAGAGGTTCCTACATCTAGATAAATGTGTTTAGGGTTGAAAAATCTGGGCACGAAACCCCAAGGACCACCTCAAGGACCCAAACTTTGGCATGAAACTGCCAAAAAAGCAGTCCTTAGCCACGAGGCTAAACGACGCCCCATCGTCCTAAGTACGCCTCGTCGATGGGGGCGTTGCTCCATACTTAGGTGTGGGAGCTTAATCCCCCAAGGACCAGTCTCTAACCAAAACCACGGACCAGCAGAATGGTCCGTTGGTCAATTGATGGTCCGTCGACTGGAACGTCGATTGACACTATAATTTTCTGCAGGTGTCTCGGCTAAGTTGAGGGCATTTTGGGAAATTTACCTAGCATCCAAATTAAGTAATGGGCGCTTATTTTAGGTGTTTATAGGTATTTTAAGTTACTTTATAAGCGTAAAACCTATATTAGAATTCATTATTCAAAATCAAAACCCAAGATAAAAAATAGAACTCTCTAGACTCCATTAAAGCTAGGAGCAAGGTTGAAGCTAGGGGATTGATTTCTCCATTGATTCTTCATCTATTTCTTGGATTATATTCAATACAGGTATGGTGTTTCATCCATGACTATTCTTCCAATCAAGGAGCCATTCCAAAGGATTTTCAAAGATGTTTCAAGACATATAATTTCCTATTTTGAATTCTTGCCATGGGTTCTTGCATGAAAGGTTTTAAATCAATGTTTTATGGTATAATTGATTTTAGTTGAATTTTTTAAGATCAAAAACTCTATGAACCCATGATTTTCATGAATTCCTATTTTCGGCTCTAAAGTAAGTGAATTGATCATGGCTTAATTGTATTGAATTCATGTGTAGATTGTATAGGGCTATTGAATTATGTATAGATCATGATAGAATTGTTTATAGACCTCATATTGATGATATTCATATTGTATGTTGTTGGATCATTGGTATGGATTTTTTGTTGGCTTAGTATTGTGTATATGTCTATTGGTAAGAGCCTTAGTAAAGTGAATTGATTGAAAAGGATAAGGAATTTTGATGATGATGATGGTGGAAAAGTGGTAAGTTGACCTAATCTCTCTATATTGTGTATAATTGATATTGAATTGTATTTATTGGTATGTCCACTTATGGTGGCGGTGTTTATGTGTTATAATTGTTATTAACATGTCCTTGTCGGCATTATTATGTGAATTGTGGTGTTATCATGTTATATCTTATATAGATGATCAAGGTGAAGGATGATTATGTTTATGTGTATATGTGAGGTTAAAGTATGGTTTCTTCTAAATTGATTATATGTGACAATGGTAGACTATGATGTCTCTATATGTGTTGATAGGGTATCTTGTTAGGTAGACTTAGTTGTCCCTATATGGTACTTAGTGTTATTGAATATGTGATATGATGATGATGTGGTGTCTTGATTGGTAGAATTATGTCTCTCTACTCGATACATGCAAGTTATGTGAATGTGAACTCTTGACTTAGTAGGCTTACGCACCTTTTTCATGTATGTGTGAGAATGAAGGATGAATGGAAGTCTAGGATCGGTAGACCTAACATGGTGCCCTTCTTAAGGAGGACTAATATAGGACCTAGAACATGTGAAGAAGGTCAAGAAAATAGAACGTTGAACATAGAAAAGACGGTTAATAGAAACATTGAAGTGAAAGATCATAATGGTATCCTTCTTGAGTGGAATGATGGACTTAGGAATAGGTTGGCTGGAACGACATGAAACCATCTCTAAGGAAGTCAGAAGAGCTATCCTTATTGACCTTGAGTGGCAGCCCTAGTGGACCCATCCTTGGTGGGGGGTCTTATGATTTGGTAAGACTAAGAAATGGTACATTTACATATGCCTTTATGTGAACGAATTTACTCTATGAGAACAAGGCAGCGCACCGAGTGAATATGTTTGTGGTAGGTACCCTTGATATTTCTTAACCATGTGTCAACATGGGATGTGTCCTAGTTCTACCCTTGGCGAGTAGAACACCCTCCTCAGAGTCAGGGTAGACTTCAGATTCCATGCCTAGATAGTATGGTTTATGTCGGTTAATGACTATTCTCATCATGTGGAATGCATTCTAGTGTTGGAGAAGTTCTACAATGTGTAGGTAGTGGAAGGGGACGCTATCTATACATGGCAGGAGTAGGCTTTAAAGATGCTAGGATGAGGTTCTCTATGTCCTCTAAGACCATCATGTGAAGTCCTCTAAATGCTTAATTGTATCTTAATTGGCTTAATGAATTATGCTGAGTTAAGTTAATGCATGTGAATGGAAAGGTTCTTATCTAAGGTAGCTTTGAGGATTGCTTAGGTAGTCTTGAAGAGGGTGTATGGGCGGTCTCGTCATGTCTTACTCAAGTGAGTCTTAGAGTAACCTTGGGTAGACAGTCTGAAAATGAAAGGGGAATAATCTTACTTTAGGTAGTCTTAAGGATTACTTAGGTATGCTTGAAGAGGGTGTATGCTCGGTCTCTTCTTGTCTTACTTAAGTAAGTCTTAGGATAACCTTTGGTAGGAGGTTTATATGCTTATATGGTTTCTAAGTGATGATAGTTTTATATTGTGGATTACTTGAATAAGTCCTATATGTGAAGATTGACTTGAAAGTGCTTCTTATACCAGTTTTATAAAGTTTACATCAAAAGAGCATAAAAACATGTTATAAAGTAATTGTCCATTTTAGCATGTTTTATTGCATGTCACCATACTTAGTGCATTTTATGTGGCAAGTGAGGAGTCTTTTGGAAGTGAAGCTTGGGAATAGCATTCTCTCAAGCAAATCTTGGTATGTTCTGAGGACATAGTTATGTTTAGCTTTCCTTTTCAAAAGATATCGTATTAGACTTTGGTTGTCCATTTTGTTAATGTCTGGGATGTGACCCAAATATTTAAGTGTATCTAATATGTCTATGAAGAGACTTAGTTCTTTCTTATGTTTCTATAAAAAGGTTGGAACTATTATTGTGAAAAGTTTTTATTTTACACTACTTTCCATATATATGTATATGCGATTAATGATGTCTAAGGGCTTGTATAATACCTTTGAGAGATCGAGTACGCCGTGTGGAGACTTAAAGATGCCCTAACTTCTAGGGTGTACTTTGGGTCGTGATAAACATGGTATGAGAGCATAAGGTTATGAAGTAGTCTTTAGGATTCAAAGTCTCATGAAAGCCACGTCTAGTAGAGTCTTGTTCATCGGTTTGAGTCGCGACACATCTATGAGCGTGAGGCTATAGGATGATACAATTTCCGTTTCTTTATTACTCTTGTGTCGTGCCATAGAGTTGAGGTTATAAGTATCTTTCCCTAATATATTCTCTTATGTTTATAGGATATGAATACGAGAAGGACACCTGCAAGGAGAGTTGATGAGGAAGTGGTCAATGAGGGAGTTCCTCCCCAAGGTGGACAAGCTCCACAAGGTGTTCAAGTTCCTCAAGGTGAACAAGTCACTATAGTTGGTCAAGGGAATGAGGTTCCGGTGGTTCCCTCAGAAATGACTAATGGGGAGATTTGAGAGGCTCTTTTTACCCTAGCCCGAGACACATCGGCTTTAGTGACTAGAGATGTTGGGCCTAGGATGAATGCTATTGAGAGTACCATGACCTCTAGATTGAGAAAATTTGTGAGAATGAATCCTCCTATCTTCCTTGGTTCTATGGTGGGAGAGGATCCCCAAGAGTTTCTAGATGGTGTGTATAAGATTTTGACTGCTATGGGGGTGACTTCTAGGGAGAAGGTGGAGTTGGCTTCATACAATTGAGGGAAGTTGCTCAAGTGTGGTACACACAATGGAAAGACAAAAACCCGGTTGATTCGGGTCCTATTGAGTGGGAAGAGTTCAAGGAAGCCTTCTAAGGAAAGTACTTTCCCCATGAGAAGAGGGAGGTAAAGGTTGAGGAGTTCATAAACTTAGGCATGGTAACGTGAGTGTTGAGAAGTATTCTTTGAAGTTTACTCTATTGTCTAGGTATGCTCCATCCTTGGTGTCTAACCCTAAGGATGAGATGAGTAGGTTTGTGAACGGTGTTGCCGACCTTGTGAAAGAAGAGTGTCGTACGACCATGCTCCATAATGACATGAACCTATCTAGACTTAAGGTGTATACACAATCCATTGAATAGTCTAAATTTAGTAGGATTTCAAGGAATCCGATGAGCAAAACAAACCTAGGTTTAAGAAGGGGGCTCCAAATCAAGATGGGTCTAGTGCTCCTAATGTCAAGACCCTCAAAATGAACTAAGGTGTCTAGATCCTCACATGTGCCTAAAAATGTTATTAACATGTTAATTAAGTGTTTTACAGTGTGTATACTTGATTTGAATTGGTTTGGAGGTCAAACGTCCAAGAACGACCAAGACGTTAGAAAGTTAATCTTTAGACGTGCTAATGTGTCCTTGTATGTTTGCCTTGTTTTTATGTGTTGTTTGGAGTCTAAAAATAGTGGAGGTGACACGACCGAAATCTAGACCCCAGACGAGACCGGCGTTGTTGACCTATCAGAGGTCGCAGACAAGCCTACATACGTCATCGTTACTTCATCTAGGTTAATTTTAGCAGAAAATTTGAACTTTTTGTTACTTAACATTCATGTAAGACATTCTACTTAAACTCATAAACGTTCACAATCAACCATCTAATATTAAGATCATAAAATGAAAGAAGCAGTTCATAATTACATTAAATGTATCCTTGCCAAAACGGCACCAATACAAAGTCTGAAATGAAATGGGAAATGAAACACTAGTGGGATATGCCCCACTAGCTAAAGACTACATCTAATCTAGATAATAACAGTAGACATCCTCGAAAGCATGAGGGCCTACCAAATCTAGATGAAAGCTCCACGTACGGATAGCTGCAATGCCGTACTGTAAGCTCTAATGTTCACCGATGCCTGCACCTAAAAGTAGATATTGTATGGCATTAGTACACACTTGTACTAAGTATGGGTATATGCAATCACACACCAAGGACATGCATGAGTAAGAATAGCTCTTTCCTAATAACATGATTTATGGAAAGTCAAGTCAATGAACTTGCCAAATTTGTATTAGGAAAGTCAGTGGACTTGCCAAAATTGGATTAGGAAAGTCAGTGGACTTACCAAATTTGGATTAGGAAAGTCAGTGGACTTGCCAAATTTGGATTAGGAAAGTTATTCCATGAGGGTAACATGCATCATCATACTTATGATTTTGCAAGCAGCACATAATGTATTGCACACATCATATCACGTAGTTCACATCATTCTTTCATATGCCATGAGACCTTGGAATCATGGACTTGACATTAGGACTTCCCAAAATGAGGGCTCAACATATGGGACCTCAACTAGGGAGCCTTCTTTAGCAAACACAGAGTCTGCTTCATTCATTCATACGTACTTCATTTTTCATTCGTTCGTAAGCTAGTGTAAACACCAGCCCTACCCTAGGATGTAGTTTAAGACTTTCATCGTGTTCGCTGTGCAATGACCAAGAATAACCTAGTGTCATTACTTAAGTCTAGCTCACCTCTTGATTATCCTATCCTAACACATTGGCTATCATTCATTTCATTATGTGCATTCATTGAGGCTGACCTCATTCTTTCTTTGGGAACTTTAACCTTAACCGACATAGATCATGTGAGCATCATGAAATCCAGTGTGTAATCTCTACACCGAAAAGAGGTGAGAATCACCGGCCAAAGTGAACCAAAAGATACTAGCGTATATAGGGAGTCGAACCCTGCTAGATCCCTATATTGGCAGTATAGGTTCAAAGACTAGGAGATATAAGGAGACCCATACCCGACATGTCGGACAGTCTCATCTCATGAGAGTTACGTGAACCTCTGCCCTTCCCGAAGGAAGGCATCACCGCTCATAGCTAGCTTATCGGTGCTTAGTATAAAGTTCCATTACATTCAACTCATACATCATGGAAGCTGGCTTCTAGCATGAGGACATCATAGCGCATTAGATGATTTCTCATCTCATCATTAGTATTAAGTATGCATTAACTTCAATACTTTCATTAGAGTGTTCATAGAAACTGGTCTCTTCATTAGCTTTACACTCTCATAAGTGAGTACGTTTTGGTAACATTTACTTAGGCTCATTTGAGATTGCCTTCATCTTTCACATTAGCCTCTTATCATATTATCACCTCATTCATTAACTTTAACACATTTTATTTTCATAATTACTCACCCCTTCACGTGAATATTCATTTCATCATATGTCAATGCACTTGGCCATTTAGTGTGTTTCACACTCTTACTTAACCCTTCTAGGGTTACATCATTTCATCACATACATCTTAGGATCACTTACTTTTTAACGTATGCTAGACTTATGAGTCCACACATACAAGCCATGAGTCTTTATTCATAGTTTGTCTAAGTGATTCATGTTTACCCAAGATTATGTGGTACAAGACTTATGCATCTTGTAGATATGCCAAGATATTAATTTCGATCTTTAGAGGCAGCATTCATTAAATATTTACTTACGTATGACTTATGTGTCAATACGGAATTGGGCAAGGGAACCCGATTTCGAATCCCTTGGACAACACTTAATCTTATTTTAAACTTGATAATTGCATTTTTTAGATTTGGGGGACCCTAGTTCGATCCCCATCAACCCCATAATATTTCCTTTCTTTTTCTCCTCTCCTTTTTCGTTTAAGTCAAGGAGGTTGTGGGTTCAATCCCCCATAAGCTCATTATTTTTCTTTTAATTTTATCTCTTAACTTTCTCACCTATCCAAGAGGTTGTGGGTTCAATCCCCACTCTCCACATTTATTTTCTCCTTTATTTTTTTCTCCTAACTCTCTCATCCATTCAAGAGGTTGTGGGTTCAATCTCCACTCTCCACATTTATTTTTCTCCTTTATTTTTCTCCTAACTCTCTCATCCATTCAAGAGGTTGGGGGTTCAATCCCCACTCTCCACATTTAATTTTTTCCTTTATGTTTCTCCTAACTCTCTCATCCAATCAAGAGGTTGGGCGTTCATTCCCCACTCTCCACATTTATTTTTCTCTTTTATTTTTCTGCTAACTCTCTCATCCATTCAAGAGATTGTGGGTTCAATCCCCACTCACCACATCTATTTTTCCTTGCATTTTTCTCACGAAATTTTTATGAAATTTTCATTTAGTGAGGTCATGGTTTCAATTCCCAATGACCTCACATTTTAAAAAAAAAAATAAACGAAGTTCATTTTTTTTAAAAGTTGGCCGAGACTACAATTTCCAGCAGGCTGGAAATTTAGTCTCTTCCAATCCATTTTTGTCTTAATCATTTGTTGATTTTTTTTGTAGCTTTCATGTAATGATGTCTTGGGTTCAATCCTTAGTGATTTCACTTTTTTTACATTTCATTTTTCATTGCATTTTGTACCACTTTGTTTGGCCGAACCCAACCTACCAAATGCTGGAAATGTGTTCACTATTTTCAGCTTCTTTTTATCATCATTCATACATTAATTCTTAAGGCATTTCGTGGATCATTTGATGCATCTTTAAGTGTAATCTTTTTATTTTTATATTCAGCCAAGAATTACCATTACATCCAACAACATTACACCACTTTTACACCTCATGATTTACATAAACATTCGCACATAAAATTCAACCATAAAAACATATCATTTTTCACATACTTTTGGTCGACATAACTTAACATGCTTACAATTCCAAACACATAATCATGAACACATTATCACGAAAATCACAGTTCATACTTAAACTACCAGCAAACAAACCAACAACGTGATCTCTAACCTATTTCACATTGAGATCAAAGGGATACTAGGGACAAGGAGTTCGACAAGACGGGAACAACTCTAGTTACAAGATTCGTTGAATTCATGGGAAAGAAAATTCTCTTGGAGAAAGGAGTCCAGGAGAGAAACCCATACCTTAATGTCGTTCAAAACTTGTTTAAATGTTGCCAATTTACCATGAAACCAAGCCTCACTACCGAAACTTCAAGCACAATCCCGTCAAGAACTTGTTGTCGATTTTCATTTTTAGCTTAGTTTTTCGTTTGAGTTTTTGTGTGTAAGTTCTTCAAGAGTGAAGAACTATTATTTTCAGTTATTTTAATGATAAAAGACGTGAGAATGAGAGTGAGATACGTGAGAATGAGAGGATTGGTATTAGGAGAGTTAGGTGGAGACTAAGTCAAACTAGGACTCCTCATTATTTATTAATTTTATTATTATTACTTTTATTAAAAATCTGATTTTTCCCTTACTTAAATCAGCTTTTTAAATATTAATTAATTCAACTAATTTACTTAATAAAATTAAATCAATTTAATCCTTGCTTCCACCAAGGCTCGAACTCGGGTGAAGCTAGATTTTGCTTAAAGGGTCAAATTCGGCAACCTCTACCCGAATTGCCCCTCCACCATATTAATTAATTAAATAAATAAATATTTAGGGTAATTACAATACTACTCTTAGCCTGAAAAAGACAATTTTACCCCTAGACCCTCCAAACTTAAGATTACCCCTTTTTAAGTCTGGTTAAGACTCATCCGGGTAAATCTTCATATTCGGGTGCCCTACATGGCTGGACCCAACCTTTCCTAGCTAAAATAACTCACCAAGTTAGTTGTCTTGGTTGTTGCAGAGTTTCAGAGGTCTGGTTCTACGCGCATCAATTCGTGTGAACCCGATCTAATCTAGGCATTCTAGATACGTTAGACATTACTTAGCATAGTCATTTTTAGGGTTGTTACAGGAGGTAACCCTAGTGTCATAATAAACATATTTAGGGTCAAAACTTCCAGGCACGACTCCCCAAGGACCGCCCTAGGGATCCTTTAGGAGGACCCAACCTTTGGCCAACAAGCTGCCCAAGGCAGCACGAGCTTGTTCATTGGTGAAACATGTACGCATCGCGGACTAGGTTCTCCACAGGCCAAATGTTTGTTCCACGTTGCGGACGTGTAGTGGACTCTACTGTCTCAAAATTTAATTCCAAAAATCATGTGGGAACAGCTCCGTGACGTGGACTTGTTCCCCGATGAAAATTCCGAAAATGTAAGTTAAGTTTGACAAGTCTAAAAGTCCAAATAAGTATGGGGTGTTTTGGGAACTTTGGGTGTCGGTTATAAACTATTTTTCAGACCTATTTAACCCCTTTACTAAATCAAAACCCCAACACCCAATAAGAAAATCAAAACCCCAAAACTTTCTTCTCTTCCAAATTCTCTAAAAACTCCATTGGAGACCAAAACTCAAGTTCAAGCTATGGGATGGATTTCTATGGTTTCTACTACAATTTTTCATGGGTCTTCAATCAATAAGGTATTTTTATCGTTGACCTTAGTTAATCTTCCATCTAAGGATTTCAGTCAATGATTTTCAGAAGTGATTCAAAGACCGAAATTCCCAATTTTCAATCTAGCCATGGGTTCATTGTCAAATTGATTTCAAAGTCATTCTAATGATGAATTTATGTTTGATTACTATTTTATTTATGAATTTCAATCTGAATTCATGAAGAACCCATGATCCTCCTAATTTCTCAAATTGACCTATAATGTGGGTCTTGTGATCTTGATGATATGATGATTACATTATGTTTAGATTATGATAGATTGCTTAGTTCTATATTCTTTTATGTCAATTGATTATGAATTATTTTGAATTGATAAAGATGATCATTAGCTTGGAGATTTGGTAATTCGACCTATTTCTTCTAATTAGCTTAGAATGTATGTTGAATTATGATGATTGGTATGGTCCACTTATGGTGGAGGTGTTTACATTCTTGTATATGTTTATGTGTTATGATCATGGCCTTGAAGGCATTAGATATAAGATGAATTGATATGATGATTTCTATGTTTAGGAAGTTGAAGGATGTAGCCTTGAATCAAGTATCATGCCTAAGTGAATTGATGTTATATGATGTTATGTGTATAGTCTTCCACACTAGTTGTATGATTTGGGTGTGTGGATGATGTTGTATATATGTGATGATCATGTTAAGGTTAGGTGTGGTCTATATGGCTAATGATGATGATAAATGTTCTTTTAGCATGACTCTTACCTATATGAACCCTATATCAATGTGTGATCAAAGTATGTTAGGAATCTTCTATTCTAATGTTGAATATGTTC
Source organism: Solanum sitiens (assembly GCA_016801875.1). Taxonomy (NCBI): domain Eukaryota; kingdom Viridiplantae; phylum Streptophyta; class Magnoliopsida; order Solanales; family Solanaceae; genus Solanum; species Solanum sitiens. The sequence goes on from JABWTJ010000168.1 coordinate 612,973, forward strand.
TTGTCTCCTATGATGTAATGTGAGTCTGTGTAGTCTATATTCCTTTATATTCTATATGTGTGTATGACTTGAGACTTGAGGAATGTTGTACATGTCTTGTCATCTTTAGAGGGTGGCTTTCTCAATACCATCTTATAGCCATTATGTGATCATGTTGACCAATGTACACACACTTCATGCATATATATGAATAGGGTAGATTAATGATGATTAAGGGAAGTATAGTTCTCCTATGCATCATTACCTATTTCTATGCATGTAAATAGTGTGATTAATGAAGTTATGAGAATGAGTGCTTAGAGGTGTTTATGTTAATGTAGATCTCACATATGTATGCGCACACACATGAATGTATGAATGTTAGAATTATATGAAAGAACATTCTCACATAATATAGGTTTTTGATGAAAGTAGATTCTCATCTTAGAAACCTTTGAGCTATATGATGTATGAGGGAGAAAGTCCTAAAAGCCTAATCTTATGAACTAATGATTAATAACGTCTTAGATATATTAAAGAGGGAGTTAAGCTTAGCACCGAGTGGATATGTACTATGAGGAAAAGACCCATCTCCTAATGCAATAGGGGTTATCCAAGTGATATTCATGAGATAGAAGCCTCTCCGCTAATGCAATAGGTCGGGTTTCTAGAAGCAATCTCACTACCCCTTAACAACGTGCCCTCGTAGGACATAGCTAGTGGATCCACATAGATAGCTATTTTATAGGTTCTACCTTGGTAAGTAGAAAGACTTTTTTCGGTGCGGGGTTGTACAACACCGGATTCCATGTAGCTTACATGGTCTATGTTGGTTATGGCTAAGCATCCCTAAAGTTAAAAAATGAACTAAGATAAGATTATAAATAATTGTCATGATTCCTTGAAAGACTACTTAGTGTAGGTAGGACTATGGACCCTACTTATACATTGCACAAGTGGACTCTAAGGGAAGTTATGATGAGGTTTCTTTATGAATAATGATTATGTTTAGGTATTATTATCATGAATGCATGTCACGCTTGACTTTACTTATGTCAAGACATGAATTATGATTATGCATGTGAATTATACTTGTGGCTTCTAAATGAGTTTGCTTGGTATATGTGGGGGCATGGGACTCCATGTGTACATTGCACAAGTAAGCTTGTGAAGGAGTTGTGAGGGTGGTTTAATTATGGTATGGACTAAGTGAGTTATTACTAAGGTTGTAGTAAAGGAATGAGTCCTTATATGATGCTATGAAGCCTGTGACTTATGTCTAGTTATAAATAAAGATGTTATGACTTGTTGAGTATGTTATGCCTAGTCTAGGGTGACTTCTTGGAACACTTGGTGTGAGTAGTATTGTAGGATACTACTTGTACATTGCACTAGTGTGACTTGGGGGTTGTCCTAGGTGATGGTTTTTATGTGAAGCGTATGTCATATGATGTGCTTATGACCTTATGATTATATGTGGTTGTGTTAATTAAGAATATTTATGATAGACCATCTTAGGTGACCTTAAGGTAATACATGTTACTAAGTACACTTGAGGGTTGCTTGAGGAAAGAAGTAAGATAAAAGAGTGGTAATGTATTGTATGTATTGAATATGCCCCAAAATGTGGTAAATGACTTTATGTGCTATTATGAGTAAAGTACATGTCTATATGATGTATGTGAACTATATTGTGCTTATATGTTCCTATGTTCATGAATTTTACAAAAAAGACATGTTGCAAGATTTTAAATGAAATGTCCTCTTGAAATGCATATTTTTGCATGGTTGCCATACTTAACAGTGGTGGGGCCAGGAATTTCTTAACGGGTGTCCAGAAATAACAACTTGTTATGTTAAGGGTTTCCAAAATAAGTTATTTAATCATTTCGTATATGATTTTACTTGTATATATACAAAAAAAAATCTGACGAAGGGTGCCCAATTGGACACCCATTACACTATGTGGCTACGCCACTGATACTTAGTGCATTTTTGTACTAATACCATTCTTCTTCATCTTTTCACACAAAGTGTAGGTGGTGATGGCTAGAGGATGTTTCTAAGAGGGACGAGCTTGGATAGATGTTTCCCAAGTTCAAGAAAGGGATACTTATGATTCAAGGATTTCCTATGTCAAAGATGTTATTCAAATTATGTAATAGTCTAGAGTTTTATGTTTTATGTTGTTAAGGGTTGTGTCCCTATTCTACTTTAATGTTGTTGAGTCTAAGATGGCAAAAGAGACTTAGTGTCTAGACTATTTACTTGTGATTTTATATATATATATATGAAGTGATATTCTAGCATATGATGTGCCAGTTTTATGTTTTCCGCTATTTTTATGTTTATGCAATGAATGAATGCTAAGAGGCTTGTCCAAGACCTCCGAGTGGTCGACGACGCCGGTAACTTCTAGGGGGTATTCTCTGGTCATTACAAACTTTGTATTAGAGCATAAGGTTTTAGGATTAGTCCTTAGGTTTCAAAGTCTCATATTTCCACGTCTAGTAGAGTCTCGTTCATCGTTGGTGAGTCGCGACACATCTATGAGCGTGAGGCTATAGAACGATATAGTTGACTTTCTTCACTACTCTTGTGTCGTTCCATAGAACTTATCTCTATATGATTTCCCTTTTATGTTTAATTGTCCGGTGGTCTTTTAGATGTGTTTCCTTGGAAAGGATGATGTCTCAAAGCTTGAGGGAGAAAATGTGAGTTTTGATGCTTACCTTGGTTTTATGGCTTGATGAGTATGTGCGAAAGGTGAATATGGGTATATTTTGATGTGATGTCATTTATGGCCATATGTGATTTATGAGAATTGAGGTTATGTGTTGAAAAATTATATATGATATGGTTATATCTTGTTAAGAGTTATTATGATTGAATGGAGTTCCCTTTGGAATGTTTGGTTGTTTTATGGTTATGTATGATGATAGTGTAATGATATGAAATAATCTTGAAATGTTTTGGAGAAAAGTGGTAAATGGTGAAAGAATGATGTTTCCTTGTTATTTGAGAAATGCCCGATAATTGCCCTTGTGTGGATTGGAGTCTTTGGTAAAAACTTGCTCTTAAGGAGGTAAGTTGGGTATTGAACCTAGTAAGAAATTGTGAAGTATTCTAGTTAACGAGAGAACACTTATGACTAGTTGATTAGTTCCTTTATAAACCTATTCTAAGAGTGGGGAAAAGGGGATAAAAGGGTTTTATTCCATAAGTTGGGATTATGTCTTTGCCCTAGAATGACTTGGAGGGTAGTATGTACCCTTAACTCTCAAAGAGAAGAAGAGAATTGATGTTGACCTACTTTGAAGTGGTTAGTTGACTTTTAAGATTGATATTAAGTATGACCAATTGAGGAAGTGCTTAGATTGCACCTAGGCATGGTTGGTTGGAAGTTTCCACCAAAGGTGATGATCCTTCTAAGATTGAATCTGGAGCTACTTAACTTGTTAGGACTTGGTGGTAGAATGTGATGAGATATGTAATCATTCTTGGTATTCATGGTGTAGTTAAGAAATCATGTGGTTGGGTAGCATGAACTATCTTGATTGTTATGGGTTCCTTTAGGTGATAAACTTAGAGGAGTAGAGATGCTTCAGAAGTATATCTTGATGGTTAAGTTAGTAAGCTCCTTGGGATGACATTAGGAGTGGAAAACCTCAATGATGTCAAACCTCTTTATGTAAGGAGTATGTAAGATTGGTTTTTACTTTCCTTGACCTTGATGTTTAAGGGCATGAGGTGATGAATATGTGATTAGGCTTACCCAAAGTGGGAGATAATGTTCCTAGATGGTAACGTTATGAATGCCCTTAATGTCCTTATTATGAGCTCCCTTGAACTTCCCTAGGTTAAGGATCACTTGGAGTGATGATCATGGAGTGGAATAAGTTATCTACTCATTTGAGATCTTTTGAATTCCTCACGTAGTGGAGTGTGAGTGAATAATTAATGGGGAAATGGTTCGTTCTTGTGAAATGGAAGAAGGTGATGTTAAGAATGGTTTGCATGAGCTTGATCCCAATAAGGTGATTGTTGAGCTTGACTAGAACTATTGGTGAGTCCAAGTTCTCTTGAATGAGATAAGCTCTTTTAAATGGGTTTACCCTAAGTGAGGGATGATGATGTGATTAGTAAGGTTGTAGATGTCCCTATCTTTTCCTCCTATTCCTACTCAAGCTTGAAACCAAAGAGTTCCTTAGTAGCTTGTTTATGATGGGAGTTTTGCATATAAGTATGAGTTGCATGTTCTCCATATGGTATGCATATCTTAAATGACACTATGTTATGCATGTTATGAAAGGTCATTATTGCAAAAAAGGGATTTTTATCAAATTGCATGTTTCTCATGTTGTTGTACATCTTGATATATTAAGTGTGCATTTAAAATTCATGAGGTGTCTAGATGAACATGCTTGATAACACTTTTGATATGAGGGTGTTTTGGCCTATAATGAAGTGTTAAGTTTTCCTTAAATGACAAATGATGAGTCCCTTGAAAAATGTGTGACTTTTATGAATTAGGAAAAGTTGTTGTAGGCTCACTCTTGAGAAGTGATGGTATGTCTAGCCAATGTCATCAATGTGTGCCTTTGAATTGTAACAATTTTCCTAAATGATGCATGTGTATGAAAGATAGTGTCATGCGAGAAATTTAAATTGTATGAAATAACTTCCTATTGTTGTGATGTGTGTGGTGAGAGCTGCCATTGTAGACTTCATTAGGAAGAAAGCATGAGCATAATGTAGTTTGGAGTAAAGAAATCCTCCTTTAAATGAATTGACTTTTGTGCATTGCTCTTATGTAAATTCAATAATGCCATGTGTGTATGTTGTGACTAGGAGAAGGTAGTTCCTCCTTGAACAAAAGTTAAGCATGGTAATTCCATATATGACCTTGATTTTCTTATTTTTAGACTATAAATATGTAGTTGACCTACATGATTCATGACTTTTGTGCAACTAAGTGCATTGCCTAATTTCTCATGAGTCGAAATGTGGATTATGCCTATATGTGCAAGTGAAAACCATTGTATGTCTAACTTTATGATGAAATAATTATAATGCCTGAAAGTTGGAGAAGGTAGTTCCTCCAAATGGCAATGAGTATGAAAAAGTATGCAAGCATGGAAGGAAATTGTAAAAGTAATCCATGTTTGATTATGTTGCTTTAGTTGCATGATGGTATGAAGTTGGTGTTCCTTGTAAGTTTGGTGCATTGACTATTGTATGGTAGCATGTTGAATGTTGTGAGCTTCTATATGGTTCATTGAGTCCTTGAGTGTGCTTTAAAAGTTCCAAGTGTCATTCGAGGATGAATGTTCCCAAGTGGGGGATATTGTCAAGACCCTCAAAATGAACTAAGGTGTCTAGAGCCTAACATGTGCCTGAAAATGTTTTCAACATGTTAATTAAGTGTTTTACAGTGTGTATACTTGATTTGAAGTGGTTTGGACGTCAAACGTCCAAGAACGACCAAGACGTTAGAAAGTTAGTCTTTAGACGTACTAATGTGTCCTTGTATGTTTGCCTCGTTTTTATGTGTTTTTTGGAGTTGAAAAACATTGTAGGTGACCCTAGTGTCTTAATAAACATGTTTAGGGTCAAAACGTCCGGGCACGACTCCCCAAGGACCGCCCTAGGGGTCCTTGAGGAGGACCCAAGCTTTGGCCAACAAGCTGCCCAAGGCAGCAAGAGTTTGTTCATTGGTGAAACATGTCCTCATCGCGAACTAGGTTCTCCATAGGCCAAATGTTTGGTCCGCATCGCGGACGTGTAGCAGACTCTACAGTCTCAAAATTTAATTCCAAAAATCGTGTGGGAACAGCTCCGCGACGCGGACTTGTTCCCCGACGAAAATTCCAAAAATTAAAGTTAAGTTTGACTTGTCTAAAAGTCCAAATTAGTATGGGGGTGTTTTGGGAACTTTGCATGTCGGTTATAAACTGATTTTAAGACATATTTAACTTCTTTCCTAAGTCAAAACCCCAATACCCAATAAGAAAACCAAAACCCCAAAACTTTCTTCTCTTCCAAATTCTCTGAAAACTCCATTGGAGACCAAAACTCAAGTTCAAGCTAGGGGATGGATTTCTATGGTTTCTTCTCCAATTTTTCATGGGTCTTCACTAAATAAGGTATGGTTATCTTTGATCCTCATTTAATCTTCTATCTAAGGAGTGCAATCAATGATTTTCAAAATTGATTCAAAGACCAAAATTCCCAATTTTAAATCTAGCCAGGGGTTCATTGTCAAATTTATTTCAAAGTGATTATGATGATGGATTTATGTTTAATTACTATTTTAATTATGAATTTCAATCCAATTTCATGAAGAACCCATGATCCTCCTAATTTCTCAAATTGGCCTATAATGTGGGTCTTGTCATCTTGATGATATGATGATTAGGTAATGTTTAGATTATGATAAATTGCTTAGTTCTATATTACTTTATGTCAACTGATTATGAATTGTTGGGAATTGATCAAGATGATCATTAGCTTAGAGATTTGGTAATTTGACCTATTTCTTCTAATTAACTTAGAATGTATATTGAATTGTGATGATTGGTATGGTCCACTTATGGTGGCGGTTTTTACATTCTTGTATATCTTTTTGTGTTATGATCATGGACTTGAAGGTATTAGATACAAGATGAATTGATATGATGATTTCCATGTTTAGGAAGTTGAAGGATGTAGCCTTGTATCTAGTATCATGTCTAAGTGAATTGATGTTATGTGAAGTTATGTGTATAGTCTTCCACACTAGTTGTATGATTTAGGTGTGTGGATGATGTTGTGTATATGTGATAATCATGTTAGGGTTAGGTGTAGTCTATATGGTTAATGATGATGAATGTTCTTGTAGCATGACTCTTACCTATATGAACCCTATATCAATGTGTGATCACAGTATGTTAGGAGTCTTCTATTCTAATGTTGAATATGTTCTTGTCTCCTATAATGTAATGTGAGTGTGTGTAGTCTATATTCCTTAATACTCTATATGTGTGTATGACTTGAGACTTAGGAATGTTGTACATGTGATGTGATCTTTATAGGGTGGCTTCCTCAATACCATGTTATAGCCATTATGTGATCATGTTGACCAATGTACACACACTTCATGCATATCTATGAATAGGGTAGATTATGATGATTAAGGAAAGGATAGTTCTCGTATGCGTCATTACCTGTTTCTATGCATGTAAAGTTATGATTAATAAAGTTATTAACATGTGTTCTTAGAGGTGTTTATGTGAAGGTAGATCTCACATATGTATGCACAAACACATGAATGTATGAATGTTAGAATTATGTGAAAGTACATTCTCACATAATATAGGTTCTTTGATGAAAGTATATTCTCATCTTAGAAACCTTTGAGCTGTATGAGGTATGAGGGAGCAAGTCCCAAAAGCCTAATCTTATGAACTAATGATTAATAAAGGCTTAAATATATTAAAGAGGGAGTTTAAACTTAGCACCGAGTGGATATGTACAATGAGGAAAAGACCCCTCCGCTAATGCAATAGGTTGGGTCATCCAAGTGATACTCATGAGATGGAAGCCTCTCCGCTAATGCAATAGGTCGGGTTTCTAGAAGAAATCTCACTATCCCTTAACTACGTGCCCCCGTACGACATAGCTAGTGGATCCACCTAGATAGCTATTTTGTAGGTTCCACATTGGCAAGTAGAACACCTTTTTTCGGTGCGGGGTTGTACAACACCGGATTCCATGTAGCTCTCATGGTCTATGTCGGTTATGGCTAAGCATCCCTAAAGTTAAGAAATGAACTAAGATAAGATTATAAATAATTGTCATGATTCCTTGAAAGACTACTTAGTGTAGGTAGGACTATGGACCCTACTTATACATTCCACAAGTGGACTCTAAGAGAATTTATAATGAGGTTCCTTTATGAATAATGATTATGTTTAGGTATGATTAGCTTGAATGCATGTCACAGTTGACTTTACTTATGTCAAAACATGAATTATGATTATGCATGTGAATTACACTTGTGGATTCTAAATGGGTTTGCTTGGTATATGTGGGGGTATGGGACTCCATGTGTACATTTCACAAGTAAGCTTGTGAAGGAGTTGTGGGGGTGGCTTACTTGTGGTATGGACTAAGTGAGTTATGACTAAGGTTCTAGTAAAGGAATGATTCCTTATATGATGCTTTGAAGTATGTGACTTATGTCTAGTTATAAATGAAGGTGTTATGACTTGTTGAGTATGTTATGCCTAGTCTAGGGTGACTTCTTGGGAAAACTTGGTGTCAGTAGTATTGTAGGATACTACTTGTACGTTGCACTAGTGTTACTTGGGGGTTGTCTTAGGTGATGGTTTTTATGTGAAGCGTATGTCTTATGATGTGCTTATGACCTTATGATGATATGTGGTTGTGAATGAAGCATATTTATGATAGACCATCTTAGGTGACCTTAAGGTGATACATGGTACTGAGTACATGTTGCTTAAGAAAGAAGTAAGATAAAAGAGTGGTAATGTATTGTATGTATTGAATATGCCCCAAAATGTGGTAAATGGCTTTATGTGATATTATGAGTAAAGTACATGTCTATATGATGTATGTGAATTATATTGTGCTTATATGTGCCTATGTTCATGAAGTTTACCAAAAAGACATGTTGCATGATTTTAAATGAAATGTCCTCTTGAAATGCATGTTTTTTCATGGTTGTCATACTTAATGCATTCTTGTACTAATACCATTCTTCTTTATCTTTTTACATAAAGTGTAGGTGGTGATGGCTAGAGGATGTTTCTAAGAGGGAGGAGATTGGATAGATGTTTCCCAAGTTCAAGAAAGGGATCCTTATGATTCAAGGATTTCCTATGTCAAAGATGTTATTCAGATTGTGTAATAGTCTAGATTTTTATGTTTTATGTTGTTAGGTTCATGTTCCTATTCTACTCTAATGTTGTTGAGTCTAAGATGGCAAAAGAGACATAGTGTCTAGACTATGTACTTATGATATATATATATATATATATATATATATATATATATATATATATATATATATATATATATATATATATATATATATATATATATATATAAAGTGATACTCTAGCATATGATGTGCTATGAAAAGTTTTAAATTTTCCGCTAATTTTTATGTTTATGCAATGAATGAATGCTAAGAGGCTTGTTCAAGACCTCCGAGAGGTCGACGACGCCGGTAACTTCTAAGGGGTATTCCCTGGTCGTTACACCTATGGTCAAGTTTTAGATAGGTGGTGGTTCTCAAAGTGTTAAGCCTACTTGTTCCACTTGTAGGAAGAAGCACTTTGGGAAATGTCTAGCCGGTACCGTGGGTGCTTTGGTTGTGGAAAGGATGATCATAAGATGAGAGATTGTCCTACTATTGCGGCTAGAGGAAGAGAGGCCAAGCAAGTTCCTCCTAATGTCTGAATGTTGGTGCACCTATGAGGAATCGTTTCTATGTTCTCCAAGTTAAAGCAAATTTGGATGAGGATGCCGGTAGGTTATAGTTTTCTCTCTTGTGTTGTGATGGGTTCCTTCTAAGTGGGGGAGTATGGTGAATAGTTGGGTTGTGGATTGTTGTCTCTTCTCTTCTATTCTATTCAAGATTGAGAGCTTTATAGTAGCATGTTGCATGTGTTTAGGAGTCTAAGTGAAAATGAGTTTTATTAATCTCCTTGCACTATGCACTTTCATGAGGTTATTTTTATGTGGTAAAAATTGAGTTTATATGATATTGTCTCTCATATTTTCATGCCTTCATAATGAATTGCTTAAAAGTTGCATTGGTGAACTAGTAAGCATGCTTTACTGTGAAGTATTTGAAAATGTTGCAAAATTGTGTTTTCCTAAGAAGTTAGAATTTTGTGCATAGAAATGATGTATATGAGCATGATGATATGTGTAGAAGGAAGTTCCTCCTATATGTAATGAAAAGGTAGAGTCTTATGGCATGATAAATTGTAGATGTTGTTCCTACTTTCTTATTGTGTTTGAGTCTCTTGATTATGTGGAGTTGATGTTCCTCCTATCTATGTGTATTGTATATGGTGTGGTATGGTTATGAGTTTCTAGTCTTGAGTCTTTATCTCTTGATAGTGTTGAAAGTGTTTTAGTGTCATTCGAGGACGAATGTTGTCCAAGTAGGGGAAAATGTAACACCCCTAAAAACAAATTAGGTTAAATTGGAGCCTAACATCTGTGTAATGAGTTGATAAGGTGTAAAAATGATGAATTACTGTTTTAAAAGTCACTTTGAGGAATTTGGAAGAGATTGGAAGTAAAACGTCAAAGAACGACCAAGACGTTCGATAGTGTTCCTTTGCATATTTTATGTGTTGTTTGGAGTTAAAATTGATAAGAGAGGTTCCTAACATCTATATTAACGTGTTTAGGGTTGAAACATTTGGGCACGACTCTCCAAGGACCACCTTAATGGTCCTTGAGGAGGACCCAAACTTTGGCATGAAATTGCCAAAAAAGTAGTCCCTAACCACAAGCCTAAATGACGCCCCATCGTCCTAAGTACGCCCCGTCGATTGGGTGCGTTTCTTAATACTTAGGTGTGGGATTTTAAGCCCCCAAATACCAGTCAATGACCAAAACCACTGACCAGCATGACGGTCCGTTGGTCAGTTGACGGTCCGTCGACTGGAACGTCAATTAACACCTGCAATTTTCTGTCAGTGTCTCGGCCAAGTTGAGGGCATTTTGGGACTTTCACTTAGCATCCAAATTAAGTCATGGGCGGTTATTTTAGGTGTTTATAGGTATTTTAAGTTACTTTTAATCCTAAAACCTAGATTAGAATTCATTATTCAAAATCAAAACACAAGATGAAAAATAAAACTCTCTAGACTCCATTGAAGCTAGGAGTAAGGTAGAAGCTAAGAGCTTGATTTATCCATTGATTTTTCATAAATTTCGTGGATTATATTAAATATAGGTATGGTATTTCATCCTTGACTATCTTTTCAATCAAGGAGCCAATTCCAAAGGCTTTCCAAAGATGTTTCAAAACATACAATTTCTTATTTTGAATTCTAGCCATGGATTCTTGCATGAAAGGTTTTAAATCAATGTTTTATGGTATAATTGATTTTAGTTGAATTTTTTAAGATCAAAAACTCTATGAACCCATGATTTTCATGAATTCCTATTTTCGGCTCTAAAGTAAATGAATTGATCATGGCTTAATTGTATTGAATTCATGTGTAGATTGTATAGGGCTATTGAATTATGTATAGATCATGATAGAATTGTTTATAGACCTCATATTGATGATATTCATATTGTATGTTGTTGGATCATTGGTATGGATTTTTTGTTGGCTTACTATTGTGTATATGGCTATTGGTAAGAGCCTTTGAAAAGTGAATTGATTGAAAAGGCTAAGGAATATTGATGATGATGGAAAGGTGGTAAGTTGACCTAATCTCTCTATATTGTGTAAAATTGATATTGAATTGTATTGATTGGTACGTCCACTCATGGTGGCGGTGTTTATGTGTTATAATTTTTATGAACATGGCCTTGTCGGCATTATTATGTGAATTGTGGTGTTATCATGTTATAGCTTGTATAGATGATCAAGGTGAATGATGATTATGTGTATGTGTATATGTGAGGTTAAAGTATGGTTTCTTCTAAATTTTTTATATGTGACTATGGTAGACTATGATGTCTCTATATGTATTGATAGGTTATCTTGTTAGGTAGACTTAGTTGTCCCTATATGGTACTTGAATGTTATTGAATATGTGATATGATGATGTTGTGGTACCTTGATTGGTAGACTTATGTCCCACTACTTGATATGTGCAAGTTATGTGAATGTGAACTCTTGAATTAGTAGACTTAAGCACCTTTGTCATGTATGTGTGTGAATGAAGGATGAATGAAAGTCTAGGATCAGAAGACCTAATATGGTTCCTTTCTTCAGGAGTACTAATATAGGACCTTGAACATGTAAATAAGGTCAAGAACATAGAACCTTGAACATAGAAAATAAGGTTAATAGAAACCTTGAAGTGAAAGACCGTAGTGGTATCCTTCTTGAATGGAATGATGGACTTAGGGATAGGTTGTCTAAATGGCATGAAACCATCTCTAAGGAAGTCATAAGAGCTATCCTTATTGACCTTGAGTGGCAGCCTTAGTGGACCCATCCTTGGTAGGGGTATTATGATTTGGTAAGACTAAGAAATGTTGTCTTTTCATTTTCCTTTATGTGAATGAATTTACTCTATGAGAACAAGGCAAAACACTGGTAAATATGATTGTGGTAGTGAATCTTTTTAAGATGAGACTAGATTACAAAGGAACCCTTGATATTTCTTAACCATGTGTCAACATGGGATGTGTCCTAGTTCTACCCTTGGCGAGTAGAACACCCTCCTCAGAGTCAGGGTAGACTTCAGATTCCATGCCTAGATAGTATGGTTTATGTCGGTTAATGACTATTCTCATCATGTGGAATGCATTCTAGTGTTGGAGAAGTTCTACAATGTGTAGGTAGTGGAAGGGGACGCTATCTATACATGGAACAAGTAGGCTTTCAGATTCTAGGATGAGGTTCTCTATGTCCTCTAAGACCATAATGTGAAGTCCTCTAAATGCTTAATTGTATCTTAATTGTCTTAATGAATGATGATGACTTAAGTTAATGGATGTGAATGGAAAGGTTCTTATCTAAGGTAGCTTTGAGGATTGCTTAGGTAGTCTTGAAGAGGGTGTATGGGCGGTCTCGTCATGTCTTACTCAAGTGAGTCTTAGAGTAACCTTGGGTAGACAGTCTGAAAATTAAAAAGGAATAATCTTACTTTAACTAGTCGATCTTAAGGATTACTTAGGTGTGCTTAAAGAGGGTGTATGGGGCGGTCTCTTCTTGTTTTACTTAAGTAAGTCTTAGGATAGGATAACCTTTGGTAGGAGGTCTATATGCTTATATAGTTTCTAAGTGATGATAGTTTTACATTGTGGATTACTTGAATAAGTCTTATATGTGAAGATTTACTTGAAAGTGATTCTTATACTTGTTTTATGAAGTTTTCATCAAAAGAGCAAAAAAAGCATGTTATAAAGTAAATGTCCATTTTAGCATGATTTTATTGCATGTCACCATACTTAGTGCATTCAATGTGCTAATTCCATATGTTTTCTTATTTCTAAAGGTGTAGGTGGTAAATGAGGAGTCTCTTGGAAGTGAAGCTTGGGAATAGCACTCTCTCAAGCAAATCTTTGTATGTCCTCATATGATTCGAGGACATAATTATGTTTTAGCTTTCCTTTTCAAAAGACTTTGTATTAGACTTTGGTTTTCCATTTTGTTGACATATGGGCTGTGACCCAAAGATTTAAGTGTGTCTAAGATGTCTATGAAGAGACTTAGTACTTTCTTATGTTTCTATAAAAGGTATTTGAACTATTGTTGTGAAAAGTTTTAATTTCGCACTACTTTTCATATATTTATATATATATGCGTATATATATATATATATATATATATATATGCGATGAATGATGTCTAAGGGCGTGTATAAGACCTCCGAGAGGTCGAGTACGCCGTGTGGCAACTTAAGAATGTCCTAACTTCTAGGGTGTACTTTGGGTCGTGACAACAATTTTCGTTAAACAAAAATAGAAAATCAAATCACATTCAAGACCCACATCATTTTCTTTATACTTTACTTTTGAGATTCGATTTTTCTTAAAAATGAATTATTCATCTAATTTTAACATTACTTATTTTGTACATGAATATGCAGTAAGATGTGAGACAAGAAAAGTCCCAGAAAATTTAAAAATTAGCATATCAATTTTGCATAAATTTAAAATCGTCATTGTTGATAGAAGATGATAGTTTCACCTAGTTGGAAAAAAAGTATGGTGATTGATATATGTATTGACTGAAGGAATAGTGAATAATTACAAAGCAATGAAAAATAATATGAATCAATCAATGTGAAGTTTTGGATGTTAAGTAATTGACCCGGATGAAAAAATGAAGAGGGTGGCTGAAGAGTGAAAATAATTTTTTGATAAGATGTGGCGAAGTAAAAGTAAAGAATTTTTTTCAGTTATCTGATATGTCATCGATGTGGCACCGAGGTGGTATTTAGGTGGTGCGTGTGCACTTCACCCATGAGTATGAAACTGATATTGTATGTGTAAGGTGCTATTAAATTCACTTGCAATAAGATTAGGGGGTAAATAATTACCCGTAAAGTTAAAGTACTAAAGTAAGTTCTGCTGCCAAGTTTAGAGATATGTATTTTTCCTTAATAATTTGATATGTTCACCCACTACTGTGACACATATACATATATATATACACACAGAAATTGATAAATTTTGTAAAATTTTGTACCCATATTCAAGACCGTAAAGTTTATCATATATTCCAACATAGTAATGTTTCAATTGCACATATAAAAGCATTTTAATATATGTGAATATATGACCAATAATTCAATAATAAAACGATGTTAGTATCTATGATCTCTATTAAAACTTAACAAAGAATAATGAATTGAGAAAGCATTATATTAACTTCAATAAAGTTGAATAAAAATAACATACAATTCTTAAAAAAAACATCAATTATAGTAAATATCATCAAATGTTATATTTGTAATACAAAAAAAACATAGCAACTCATTTGATCTAAAGATATTAAGTAGAAAATATCTAAAAATAATTGTCTTACTATAATTACAACCATTATAAGACTTTTTTTTGTTAAACCAGCCATTATATGAAACATAAAAGCTACTTTCATTTAAAAGTACTTTAAATAAATTAATACAAATAAATAAATAAATAACTCTAGTATCATTTTTATGGATTGCTATACATTAGTGTTAAGTAGATAACATCTGCTTCATAGAAGTATTCAACTCAAGTACTTATTTAATATGAGTCTTAAAAATAATCGATATGCAAAAAGACACACTATATGAATATTATGAATTAAATTTCTCATAAGCCCTTATAAAATAACTTATTACATAGTTCATAATCTATTTTGGCAAAGCAGTATAGGCAATACTGGTTATATATTACTTACCTAGAGTGCGCATTGTACAAAAATCTGCAAAACACAAAAGAATAAAGTTAACTAATAGAACATTTAAGTTTTTTACTAAAAAAAAAAGTAAAATACCAAGAAATTCTGTCAGATAATTTAATCTCAATTACAGATGCAAGTCAGATAAAATAGAAACTCATTCGGTCAAAAGAATTTAAGTACAAGAATTCAACATGATGTGTAGAAAATTTTCTTCCTCTTCTTTGATAATTCTAACAAATAACAATGCTTTGAAGAAAAATAGACCAATTAATTTTTTTGATTGAAATTTATTTATGTATATATAGAGAATAGAGATAATGAGTAGAGCAGCTTTACGTTACAACGGGGTTGTGGGAGAGTAATACAAGCATCGTGCTGCTAGGTGAAGCAGCCTGAATGTTGCACCCTAGATGGCGAAAATCCAGTAGCCGAAAGCATCACTAGCTTACGCTCTGACCCGAGTAGCATGGGGCACGTGAAATCCCCTGTAAATCAGCAAGGACCACCTTGCAAGGCTAAATACTCCTGGGTGACCGATAGAGAAGTAGTACCGTGAGGGAAAGGTGAAAAGAACCCTCATCGGGGAGTGATATAGAACATGAAACCGTAAGCTCCCAAGCCGTGGGAGGAGCCAGGGCTCTGACTGCGTGCCTGTTGAAGAATGAATCGGCGACACATAGGCAGTGGCTTGGTTAAGGGAACCCACCGGAGTCATATCGAAAGCGATCAAATTCAAAGTGTATTCGGCCTCGGATACGTTCCGATGTGATCAATATTTCGTAGGGGTATTGAATAGTTACAGGTAAACGATTTGTGTGGGACAGGGTAATCATGAAACCTTGGCCGATATATCTGGCGGCTCGTATTGTTTGTTGACCATAATTTATGAATTCAGTTATCATAGGGAGCATATGTTGAATATCTATAAAAAAGATTTTATTCTTGTTTCTTTCTCTTGTTTGAGACAACTCGTAAATCTAGGATATTGTGGTCATTTACGGTGAAAGAATTTGGGACGAGGTTGTCAATAATAGATTACCTAGAGAAATCGGTAAAAGAAATTTCCACCCAAGATTTAATAGTTGGTCCATTCTCAGTTGGTCCGGGTGGAGAGAAAAAAACAAATTGAACTGAAAATCTTTACTGGAGATATCCATTTTCCTGGAGAGACGGATAAGATATCCGGGCATACCGTCGTTTTGATACCACCAGGAACAGGAAAAAGAAATTCCAAGAAATACAAAAAAGTTCAAAATGGGATCTATGTCCAACGAATTACACCTAGTAAGAAAAGGTTTTTTGTTTTAGTTTGACCCGTCGTCACATATGAAATAACGGACGGTATAAATTTAGGAACCATTTTTCCACCGGGTCCATTGCAGGAAAGGGATAATGTGCAACTTTGACTTGTCAATTATATCCTTTATGGAAATGGCAAACCGATTCGAGGAATTTCTGACACAGGTATTAAATTAGTTTGGACTTGTTTAGTATTTAATTGGAACCAAGACAAAAAAAGTTCTTCTTGCGAAGAAGCCCGTGCTAGGAGATAAGGTTGGTGCTTCTAGATTTCTAAATTTCAATTACAATTGTTTTCAATAATGTGTTTGTGTACATCTAGCTACTATTGATACTTTGCTTTAATTTTGTGATAATTCATTAATTTGTATTGATCGAGTAATTGTAAAGCATAAGTATCAACACTAGTTGAACATACTGATGACAAAATTGATTTTCTTGCAAGATTGATTTGTGTCCATTTAGTGTTGACACTTAGCTTTAATTTAAAAATAATATAGTTACTAAGCATAAGTACCAACACTAGTTGATCCTATTGATGACAAAATTGATTTCCTTGCAAGATCGGTTTGTGTCCATCTAGTGTAGACACTTAGCTTTAATTTAGAAATAATATAGTCGTTCAGCATAAGTACCAACACTAGTTGATCCTATTGAGGACAAAATTGATTTTCTTGCAAGATCGATTTGTGTCCATCTAGTGTTGACACTTAAATATAATTTAGAAATAATATAGTTGTTAAACATAAGTACCAACACTAGTTGATCCTATCGATGACAAAATTGATTTTCTTGAAAGATCGATTTGTGTCCATCTACTGTTGACACTTAATTTAGAAATAATATAGTTGTTAAGCATAAGTACCAACACTAGTTGATCCTATTGAAGATAAAATTGATTTTCTTGCAAGATCGATTTGTGTCCATCTAGTGTGGACACTTGACTTTAATTTAGAAAAAACATAGTTGTTAAGCATAAGTACCAACAATAGTTGATCCTATTGATGACAAAATTGATTTTCTTGCCAGATCGGTTTGTGTCTATCTAGTGTTGACACTTAGCTTTAATTTAGAAATAATATAGTTGTTAAGCATAAGTACCAACACTAGTTGATCCTATTGATCAAAAAATTAATTTTCTTGCAAGATCGATTTGTGTCCATCTAGCGTTGACACTTAGTTTTAAAACTAAACTAGTTAAAGTTAAAAAGTTGTTAATAAGTTAGGAAAATAATGTGATATAGAATTGGTGGATTGTAGTTGTTGGAATTAAGTCATGAATACTAAACTATTTAAAGTTAAAAATTGTTAAGTTGTTTAAATAAGTTAGGAAAAATAATGTGATTTAGTTGGTGGATTTAGTTATTGGAATTAAGTCAAAACTAAACCAGTTAAAGTTAAAAAGGTGTGAACAATTTAGGAAAATAATGTGATTTAGAATTGGTGGATTCTAGTTGTTGGAATTAAGTCATGTATACTAAACTAGTTTAAGTTAAAAAAATGTTAAGTTGTTTGAATAAGTTAGGAAATTAATGTGATTTAGTTGGTGAATTTAGTTGTTGGAATTAAGTCAAAACTAAACTAGTTTAAGTAAAAAATTGGTAATTTAGGAAAATAATGTGATTTAGAATTGGTGGGTTATAGTTGTTGGAATGAAGTCATGAATACTAAACTAGTTAAAGTTAAAAAAATTGTTAAGTTGTTTAAATAAGTTAGGAAAATAATGTAATATAGTTGGTGGATTTAGTTGTAGGAATTAAGTCAAAACTAAACTAGTTAAAGTTAAAAGGTTGTTAATAAGTTAGGAAAACAATGTGATTTAGAATTTGTGGATTCTACTTGTTGGAATTAAGTCATGAATACTAAACTAGTTTAAGTTTAAAAGTTGTTAAGTTGTTTAAATAAGTAAGGAAAATATTGTGATTTAGTTGGAGGATTAAGTTGTTGGAATTAAGTCAAAACTAAACTAGTTAAAGTTAAAACATGTTGGATTTTAGCAAAATGTGAATGGAAAAAGAGAAGAGAAAATGGAAAAGTGAGGGAACCAATTTTGGAGGGAAAATGAAAGTCATATGCAAAGTGCAAATTAAAAGTCATCTCCCATACTGGTAGAAGAAAGGAAATTGTTGTCCTTATATTAGGAAACACTTTCTATACTTCTTAAAGGGTTAAGAAGAAGGAGCCCCCTCGCGCCGTCGTCATCGCTCGCTGGATTTGGATTTGAATTTGGCAAATGATGTGATTGATTGATAATATTTTTGAACAAAATTTATTTCATCAATCTCATTAATTAAGTTCTTTTTCCTAATTACCTTTCTCTTATAAATTAATTCAGGATATTAGTTAATTAACAGAATTAATTTAATATAACGGGATTTATTTAAATTCGCGTGTAACGGTAACGTCTTTCCTGAAGGGACATGTTCTTTCCAGAAAATTGTTATTTTTTCCTAAAAGACACTATGGTCTGAAACGAAATGTTTGAACATAAGCGTTCACACCATTGTCGAACAAATGTGTTCCTTTGCTGCAAGTGACTATAAATAAGAGATTATTTTCATTTTTCAAAACACTGAAAAATTTTCCTCTCTTCATACATTTTCTCTCCAAAAAAATTCGATCGACTGAGTCTGTGTGTTCTTTGTTATTGTTCTTACGTTCACTGAAGTTAATGAAGTTTGAGGTATCGCTACTTCTTTCACAGGTTAATCCGTTTTATCTTGGGAGAAATTAATCTGCAACCACAGGTACACTGAGGGGATTAAATTTCTTAAGGAAACACAGTGATTTCTATGGACTCGGATTAAAGTTTCTGTCTATTTTATCTTATTTCTGTTTCTGTATTTTTTGACTAACCTTAATACAGGTGATAACAATCTTAAGAAATTTAATTGTTTCTATATTTGAGGTTTCTGGATACTAAAACTTTTATGGTTTTCTACTTTGTTTAAATTTTTAAAATTAATTCGATTAACGATTAAAAGAACATAAAAACTTCATCGTTAAATCAGAAACAGGATACGTAAGGATTTATTCTTTACTGTCAGTATTTCACATACTAAAATTGGCTGCCATTTATGACAGAAAAATAATTAATTCAAGTCAAGTAAATGTTGAAACAGTGAGTGATGCAACAGTAAGTGCTGCAACAACATCGGTTGCACACAATCGTTCAACTACTCCCCTAGCACCGGCTGAGAAACCTGCAAAGTTTTCTGGATTCGACTTCAAGAGATGGCAGCAGAAGATGTTCTTCTATCTCACTACGTTGAGTTTGCAGAGGTTCATTAATGAGAATATTCATGTTATGTCGGATGAAACTCCGCCTGAAGAACGATTCTTGGTAACAGAAGCACGGACAATTTCAAATTATTTGTGTAAATTATATTATGAGTGACCTACAAGATGATCTGTACAATGTGCATAGTAATGTCAAAAGCTCAAAAGAACTTTGGGATTCTTTAGAAAAGAAGTACAAAATAGAGGATGCCAGAATGAAGAAGTTCATTGTGGCAAAGTTTTTGGACTATAAGATGATAGACAGTAAGACCGTCGTCACCCAAGTTCAAGAACTGGAAGTCATAATCCATGATCTCCTTGCTGAAGGTATAAATTTATTTAATGTCTATGTTGAATGATGCTTTTCAAGTGGCTGCCATAATTGATAAATTATCTCCATTGTGGAAGGACTTCAAAAACTACTTGAAATATAAACGCAAGGAGATGACTTTTGAAGATATCATAGTAAGTTTGAGAATCGAAGAGGATAACAAAGTTGTAGAAAAGAGGTCATGTGGTAATTCAGCAATGTCTGGAGTAAATATTGTTGAAGAAGATCCCACAAAATTAAAGAAAAGAAAGAAAGCATTTGGTTCGAAAAGCAATCCTCCTAAGAAGAAATTCAATGGAAACTGCTTCAATTGTGGCAAACATGGTCATAAGGCTACTGAATGTCGGGGTCCCAAGAAGGACAAGAAGAAGAAGGATCAAGCAAATTTGGCTGAATCCAAATGAGAAATGGACGATCTCTATGCAATGCTTTTAGAATGTAACTTGGTTGGAAATCCAAGAGAATGATGGATAGATTATGGTGCCTCATGTCATGTTTGTGCCAACAAAGAATTATTTTCATCATATACTCCAGCACCTACAGATGAGAAGTGGTTTATGGAAAACTCCATTGTTGCAAAGGTGGAAGGAACTGACAAGGTTTTATTAAAGATGACATCATGCAAGGTGGTGACTTTGAACAGGGTCTCGTATGTTCCGGAAGTGCACAAGAACATAGTTTCTATTCCAGTTATGACTAAGAATGGATTCAAATATGTATTTGTTTCTGATAAAGTAGTAGTGAGTAAAAATGAAATGTATGTAGGAAAAGGTTACCTAAGTGATGGACTTTTCAAACTCAATGTAATTTCAGTTGATATGAATGAATATTCTGCTTGTTATTACTTGCTTGAGTCTAAATTCTTATGGAATGAACGTTTGACACGTTAATAACAAAACATTGCAAAAACCGATTAACTTAAATGTTTTGCCTAAATCTGAGTGCAATAAATCAAAATGTCAAATTTGCATTGAATCTAAGTATGCTAAGAATCCTTATAAATCTGTTGAAAGGAATTCAAATCCCTCAGAACTGATTCACACTGATATTTGTTACATAACGTCAACACCATCACCTGGTGGGAGAAAGTATTTCATAACTTTTATTGATGATTGCACTAAGTATTGTTATGTCTATTTGCTTAATGGAAAGGATGAAGCAATAGATGCATTTAGGCAGTATAAAACTGAAGTTAAAAATCAGTTGGATAGAAAGATCAAAATGAGCAGAAGTGATAGAGGCGGAGAATATGAATCTCCATTTGCAGAAATATATTTGGAAAATAGAATAATCCATCAAACTACTGCTCCTTACACTCCTCAATCTAATGGGATTCCAGAAAGGAAAAACCGAACTTTAAAGGAAATGATGAATGTCTTACTTATAAGTTCAGGTCTACCACAGAACTTGTGGGGGGAAGCTATCCTTACAGCAAATCGAATACTCAATAGAGTGCCTCACACAAAGAAACATGTTATTCCATATGAGAAATTGAAAGGTAGAAAACCCAACTTGAAATATTTCAAAGTGTGGGGGTGTCTAGCCAAAGTCCAAGTTCCTATACCTAAAAGGGTCAAAATAGGGCCTAAGATTGTGGATTGTGTATCATTGGATATTTCACAAACAGTAAGGCATATCAATTTTTGGTTCATAAGTCCAAACATCCGGATATTCATGATAATACGATAATGGAATCAGATAATGCTGATTTTTTTGAACGTATCTATCCATATAAAACTAGACTTGAGTCATCTAGTGGGGATCTAAATAACCCGAGAAGAACCAAAAGAGAATGAAACCAACGGAGAGAGTGCAAGGTGAAGTAAACGTCAAAGGACATCTACTTAATTTGGATCTGATTTTGTATCATTCCTTCTTGAAAGTGAGCCTCAAACATTCAAGGAAGCAATGTTGTCTAGCGACTCAACCTTTTGGAAGGAGGCTGTCAATAGTGATATTGAATCAATTCTAAGCAATCATACCTGGGAGTTGGTTGATCTTCCTCCAGGGAACAAACCCTTGGGTTCAAAATGAATCTTTAAAAGGAAGATGAAAGATGATGGAACTATTGACAAATATAAAGCAAGACTTGTTGTCAAAGAGTTTAGACAAAAAGAAGGTCCTGATTATTTTGACACATACTCGCCAGTGACTAGGATTACATAAATTAAGATGTTAATTGTCCTAGCTGCAGTCTACGGTCTTGAAATCCATCAAATGGATGTGAAAACTACCTTCTTAAATGGAGAGCTGGAGGAAGAAATTTACATGGAACAACCTGAGGGTTTTGTAGTTCTTGGTAAATATAAGAAAGTGTGCAAACTTATTCACTTTATGGACTAAAACAAGCACTGAAACAATGATATGCAAAGTTTGATCAAACCATGTTGTCAAATGGATTTAAGATCAATGAATGTGATAAATGTGTTTACATTAAAGATACTCCTAATCATGAAGTCATTGTATGCCTCTATGTGGATGACATGTTGATAATGATCAAGGACATTGCCAATGTAAAAGCTACTAAGTATGTGCTCGCTAGTAAGTTTGATATGAAAGATCTAGGAGTTGCTGATGTGATATTGAGAATTAAGATTATCAAACCTCCTAACGGTCTAGCATTATCTCAAACTCGTTATATTCAAAAGGTACTTGAAAAGTTCAAGTATTTGAATTTCAAAAGGGTAAAGACCCCGATTGATGTGAACCTTCATCTTGCAATGAATAAAGGAGAAAGTCAGTCTCAATTGGACTATGCACAGTGTTGGAAAGTTTGATGTATGTCATGAATTGTACATGACTAGACATAGCTTGTGCTATCAGTAAACTGAGTTGATATACAAGTAATCCCAATCAAAATCATTTGTTGGAAATGAAGAGAGTTTTGGGATACTTAGAAAACACACAAAATTATGCTTTGCATTACAACAAATATCCAGTAGTTCTTGAAGGATATAGTGATGAAAATTGGATTACTGGGTCAACTGAAACAAAATCCACAAGTGGATACATTTCACTATTGGTGGAGGAGAAATATGTTGGAAATCATCCAAGCAAACATGTATAGCTCGCTCTACAATAGAGTCTGAATTCATCGCCTTAGACAAGGCAGGTCAAGAAGCTGAATGACTCTAAAATTTCTTAGAAGATATTCCATTTTGGGCCAAACCAATGGCTCTTATATGCATACACTGTGATACTTAAGCTGCAATAAGAAGGACTGAAAGCATGATGTATAACGACAAGTCTCATCACATAAGAAGAAGACATAACTCTGTTAGACAACTACTCTCTAGTGGAATTATCACAATTGATTATGTAAAGTCAAAGGATAATGTGTAGGATCTACTTACAAAAGGCATAACTAGAGAGGGAGTTGAGAAATCATCGACGGGAATGGGACTATGGCTGAGAACAAGTCATCGTGACAGTAACTCTACCTAGAAGACTGGATATCCCAAGATCTAGGTTCAAGGAGATAAAATAAAGTCATTGATGAAGTTTCAACATTGTCAAAATTATTTTATGGTCCATTCTCATGAAGAGACAATGTTGAGTAACCACGATAAAGGCATAAGAACTATTTAATGGTTTCTAAGTTTGATACAGGGTATATCAAATAGTGTATATATAGGATAATACATTTATAAACTACCTATTTGAGTTTGAAGTGTAAGCCGCTTCAAGGAGAATCCGATAAGGCCTGTTCTCTAAGCACTTACTAACAAATATGTGTTCATGGACTAAACGAACAAAACAATGAGAACTAAGAACAGTTCAATGGTTGATTGTGTGACTTATATTGTCTAGGTATACACCAAAGCTTAACGTTTCAAAGATATCAAATCTACCGATTGACCGAGTATATTCAATATATGTTCACTACGAAAAGTTTAAAGGGAAACATACTTATCCAGATGCGATCAACCCTTACTTACAAGACACACAAGTTTTTCATGCATATTTTTTAACAATAGTCATTCCCCATTCATGTGGGAGATTGTTGGATTTTAGCAAAATGTGAATGGAAAAGAGAAGAGAAAATGGAAAAGTGAGGGAACCAATTTTGGAGGAAAAATAAAATTCATTTGCAAAGTGCAAATGAAAATTCATATCTCCCATATTGGTAAAATAAAGGAAATTGTTGTCCTTATATTAGGAAACACTTCCTATACTTCTTAAAGGGTTAAGAAGAAGGTGCCCCCTCGCGCCGTCATCGTCGCTCGCTTGGCCTCGGCTTCGGATTCGGATTCGAATGTCAATCTCATTAATTAAATTCTTTTTCCTAATTACCTTTCTCTTATAGATTAATTTCGGATTCGGATTTGGATTTGGCAAATGATGTGATTGATTGATAATATTTTTGGACAAAATTTATTTCATCAATCTCATTAATTAAATTCTTTTTCCTAATTACCTTTCTCTTATAAATTAATTTAGGATGTTAGTTAATTAACATAATTAACTTTATATAACTAGATCTATTTAAATTTGCGTGTAACCGTAACGTCTTTCCTGAAGGGACATGTTCTTTTCAGAATATCATTATTTTTTCCAAAAAGACACAACGGTCTGAAACGACATGTTTGAACAGAAGCGTTCACACCATTGTCGAACAGACGCGTTCCTTTGCTGCAAGTGACTATAAATAAGAGATTATTTTCATTTTTCAAAACACTGAAACTTTTTCCTCTCTGCATACTGTTTCTCTGAAAAACAAAATTCGATTGACTAAGTCTGTGTGCGCTTTGTTACTGTTCTTACGTTCGCTGAAGTTATTGGAGTTTGAGGTACCGCTACTTCTTTAACAAGTTAATCCATTTTATCTTAAGAGAAATTAATCTGCAACCTCGGGTACAGTGAGGGGATTAAATTTCTTAAGGAAACACAGTAATTTTTGTGGACTCTAATTAAAAGTTTCTATCTATTTCATCTTATTTCTGTTTCTGTATTTTTTTACTAACCTTAATAAATGTGATAACAATAAGTTGTTAATAATTTAGAAAAATAATATGATTTAGAATTGGTTGATGTAGTTGTATGAATTAAGTCAAAAATAATTGAATATCTATATTTTTGTAGATGGATCATCGTTTTTGGATGTATAATATGCATTATGAAACTGGTGCTAGTTTGAAACCCGAGTTAATTGACGGTGTTAGAAATTTTATTGACCATACAATGACACTTGACATTTTCAAGAATAATGGATTGGTTAGGTGTCATTGTAGTGCATGTAAGTGTTTAAAATTTTTGACCCATATAAGGTTATGGTTCATTTGTACCGTAATGGATTTAAGACGAGATATTTTATATGGATTTATCATAGAGAAATTGATGGATTGGATGGTATGTTTTATAATTCGATGTCCTTAGATGTATATAATAGGATTGCACGACATGGTCAAATTAGGGTTGAACATGATAGGGTTCATGAAGTAAGTGTCCAGAGATTCAACCATATCTCGAGTAAGTGTTAAAAATATATTATCAAATTACATAATCATAAGTGTTGATTAACTAACTAAATACTTGAATGTAAAATGATCAGCTTGTTCGTAAACACATGGGGTAATGAAGCCATCTATATAGAATTTTTGAAATGGCTATACACCTATGTAAGTGTGCAATCACTAAATATGTAATAATATATTCAATTTATACTAAATTATATTACTTGAAATAACAATCACGTAGGTTTACGATGAATACTCAAGTGTCAAACATTTGCAATTAGTGAAAGAAAAAGCACTTAGACCCAAATCTCAAGTACTGACAATGAATAAGTATTGTGTCAATGGGTTTAAGTTTCAAACTGAACAAATTTCTAGGAACAAGAAAACAAATAATAGTGGTGTCTACATACAAGGTGATGTTGATGGTACTGGAAACAATTGAATATTATGGTGTCATTCATGAGATCATTAAAGTGAGTTATTCAGGTTGGCCTACGAAGAAGATTGTATTGTTTCGGTGTGAGTGGTTTGACCCATCACATAGAGGCACAAAGTTGGATCATCAATATAATATAATTGAAGTTAAGCGCACCAAAAACTACAGAACTTATGACCATTTTATCATTGCACAAAATGTCAAACAAGTGTATTACGCTTCATATCCATTGCGTAGAGACAAATCTGATTGGTGGATCATCATCAAAAGTAATCCTGTGAGAAGAATTGAAATTGACAATGTTTTAGATGTGGTGTATCAAAATGATGTTGCAAATGTTCAACAACAAGTTGATGTTGAATTGGAAACCACATTAGAACATCCTCAACACATATAAGAAGAAGTATCTGATGATGAGATACTGAATGTTGAGAAAGAATTGTCTGAGAATGAGAAAAATGAATCATTTGATGACAAAGAATGGGACGATAATGTAAATAAAACAACTGAGGAGGAAGACTGGTAGGATGATGGAATTGAAACAAGCGAGGAGAGATAGTGTAGAATATATGAAAGTTAGCTAGTACTTATATAAGTTACTGTATTTTGGTAATTTTATTGAATTTATGATTTTTATATATCTTATATATGTAATTTGCATACAGATGTCATCAGATGGTGACAGTGATAGACATTGTGAGCATCTTGGAGTTAGCCAGCATAAATAGGCTAAAAAGAAGAAGTCTAGGAGACCCATAAATCCTGAGGATATTGCAGGATCTATTTCTTCTATGCCAGAGCGCATCAACCATGATAGACATGTACTTATTGTTTCGTAAGGTACGGCGGATTCTCGACTGTATTATCCAAATTACAAAAAAGCAATTGGTGCTTCCTCTTCTTCACAAGCCTTGCCTTCAGTACACCTCGAGGACCTACTTTTATAGGCTATTCGTCGAGGAAGACCCTTATCGGAAGGTACTCCATCTCCCACAGGTGCATCTATCTGCCATGAGGATTAGAGATTATAGTAGCGAGCAGTCAGATGCTATGACCGGTACGCCTCTATGACTCATCGTTATGAGAATGTATCAACTACATATACTGCTACACCTTCTACTACTCTTGATGATGGGATGCTTCCTATAGTTCCAGGCCAGAAGGACATACTTGGTAGAGTCATGATTGAGCCGGATGGATCATCGTAAGTTTGTTTTGTTATCTATTTATTAGTTTATTTTATTTATTTCTTATACTTTAATATATTATTCATGAACTAACATAGTTATTATTTTTTATGCGGGTGGCATCCGACAAAGGATGCTGCCCAGGCTTTATAAGAAAGGGTTAGGAGACTCTTTACACATGCTTATCACTCTTGATCCAGATCCCAAACAATATACGGCATGCGATTTTTAATAACTTTAAGGTATATATTTTTTGGTTAAGTTTAGTATACTTTACTTTTTTTACTATCGATCTAATTAACGTTATACAATTTTTCTATTAAACCTATATGTACTTGGGAGTCGAGGCACAATCGTGTCATTTCAACAACATTTGAGCGGAAGTCATCCGCCAGACTATCTCCTTGGCTAAAGAAAGTTCAGGATAGCGCTGAACGTCCACATTGGATGTTGCCTCATGTTTTTGATGAAATGGGTCTGTATTGGAACACATGCAAAAGTAAGGCAATATCAGAACAAGCAAAGAATGCTAGATGCAGTCTAAAGGGTGGCTCGTTGCATACCGAAGGTGCAAAGTCCGTTGGAACAATTGCAAGAGAGATGGTATACGTTCTAATTCAAACTTTTGTAATAAATAATTAGTTGATTCATATAAGGCTATAAATTTACGTTTTTATTTATAGGAAAAAGAATTGGGACTCACTCCAATTGAACCGGAGGTTTTCAAGAATACTCTGTCAGGAAGAAAGAGAATGAGTCGGATCCGGATGTCTAGGTGGAGGAAAGAGCCAAACGAACTTTTGTAAGTTGTTTAATACGAATAATATACATTAATTATGAATATATTTATGATATATATATATATATATATATATATATATATATATATATGTATATATATACATGTATATATATATATGTTAATTTTCATATTTAATATGCAGAATGGCTTTCAGAACTACGTCGCTGAGAATCTAGATAGTTCAGTCTCATCGACACCTGAACTGTCCACCCAGATTTGGAAAGAAAAAGTGATAAAGGCGACACACAAGGGTAGATGTTAAGGTCTTGGCTCTCGAAACGATGTCAGATGACTCGAGTCAGACTTAGAAGGAATTGGATTGTCTCGTCGAGATGAGTCACTTAAAAGTGTGCATATTGATGTTATGTCGGATCAAATAGCTCAAATTATGGTGGCACTAGGAGAGTCGGAGTGGAGAAGAGTAGTTGAACAAGAAAGCATGAGTGCGATTGTAGAGCAAATCAAAAAACAATTGATGAACCTCTCTCGTCAACCTGCTATTTCAGCTCCTGATGACACCGACGACGAGACTGACTAGGATGATTATATAGGACGCACTTCCTGGTTTAGGTATTTGGACATTTATGAACTTTTTTAAATTTTGAAAGACTTTATAAGTCTTTAATTTGTGATTTAGATACTTTTGAATGTTATTTTAAGTTTTGTTCTTTTATATTTTGTTTAGATTGTTTAAAATTAAGTGTGTTTGATTGGGTTGTGGTGAATTGAATTGTATTTGCAGGTGGGCAATAGAAACTGCTGGTTTGTGATGTCAAAAATAATGCAGGAAAAGCGACGAACAGCGTGGGCTTGTCCGTCGCTTTTCTGGGTTTTTTTTTTAAAGGTCCCAGAAAAGCGATGGACAAAAGGACACTGTCCATCGCTTTTCTGGGACTTTTAATAAATAAAACCCAGAAAAGCGATAGACAGAGTCCTTTTGTCTGTCGCTTTTTTGGAATTTTAAAAAATTATTAACAAAGAGACAGACGACGTAGTATTTTACAAATAAAAAAATTTAAAATAAAGCGACTGAGTCCGTCGCTTTTGTTAGCTAACAAAAAGGTCAAAAAGAGACGCAGTCCTTCGCTTTCTTAAAAGCGTCGAGCTAAAAAGCGACTAAAGTGACTACATCGCTTTTGGCCAAAAAAGCGACGGAAGTGACTGCGTCGCTTTTGGCCAAAAAAGCGACGGACTGCGTCGCTTTTGTCGATTGCTTTTTGATAGTTTTTTAGTAGTGTTATTTTATGTTATATTAATAAATTAATATTATTTTCTTGTTAAGAATTTATTAATTCAAACTTTTCACATAAAATATTATATATCATAAGATTAAATGGCATGTTGGTATATTTTGTATATGTTTTTTCTAATTCACAAGGTTCAAAATATTCTTTAAATTTCTAAATTTATGTAAAATTATAATAGAAAAATGATTCTAAATGGAGTAAAGATAAAATAATCTAATAATAATGCAAACATATACATAAAATGCAATATTTAAAAATTATTATCATTTATAATCATTGAAAAAAATTAATTACAAACAGTGAATTAGTTAGTTGTATTATTTTTTACATTATTAATTCAGAATTTTAATTTTTACATAAGAAAATAATAATTTATATGTTTTTCAATGAATAGATGTTGAGGATTTTACAAATTTTTCTAGTATTCTGATATATTAATTAATGCGTAAATTTAACTATTATAAATTTTATCACTATTTTTAATACTTGTTATTTTAATACTACGTATAATCTTTACTCAATATTTTCATCCCACAATTATTCGTGATCCGCCGCGTCACCACTGATTAACATATGCTGCTTAGCTTCCATCTTTTTTAAATATTGCCACCAGTTATGGCCGGGCTGGTCACTGGTCAGCCACCTCCTATGGCTGATCAGAATAATTTTGCTGATTTTCCACCACTTATACACCCATCTAAGTCTCTTGCACTACTCCTGAGGTTGTAAAACCTAAGATGCGCAAAGCTCCTACGGATTTAATCAACTATGCGACTGTAAGATTAAGTACTTTATAACATAATGTCAGGATCTTCAACACGATAATGTTACATAAAAATTGTTAGGGGCACATACCTGATGTGGAAGACATCATCACAGAGAAAAGCAGAAGTGTTAGTCGTAAATTGATTTCTACCTCCTTGCCCTAACTTTATGTTACCACAACCATCAGCGATGGAATTAATGTAAAGGATATGTGGTAACCCTAATGGGTGGAGGAAGGACCAATTTATAGAGGTTATGAATTAATCTGGTACGTTCATCAAGTAAACAATGTACGGTTGAGATCTATTCCTTATTAAATATTATTTATGTTATTACTTGAATTACAAGTAAACTTGGGTCATGAGTAAGAAATAATTAATAATAATTAATAATAATTCTTACATTCTCCCACTTGTCCCAATAACCACATAACATTAGTATTTAATAAACATTAGTTGCGCACACAATAAATCTCTTATATAATGTACATCATACATACCACAATATAACAAACTACTAATGTGAGTTATGGCGGTTGTACATAAATTTTAATATACATACTTCCTTTAATATACTACTACATTAGCAACTTATCATACTAGGTTCATAAGCTATAAAACATATAACAATACGGTCCACAATAATCTCTTATAGAGACTTATCTTGTAATATCTCAAAACAATAATGTATACACCATTATGAGAAACAAGATATTCATTAATGTATATCAGAAACACATAATTTGAGCTAAGAGTGTAAAAACATCATAAATGTATCAATGATAAGTACAACCAAGACCCATGCTTTGAACATGTTCTTTAAATGTCTTTGGTTGTACATCTTTTGTTAACGGATCTGCAATTATGAGATCAATTTAATATTCTTAAGTAACACTCTTTGTTTCCAAATTTCTTCCTTGACAGTTAAGTACTTTAATTCCATATGTTTGGCACATTTGGAGTGCGTATCATTCTTGGAGAAGAATATTGCTGCAATATTATCACAACAAAATTTTTAGCTGCTTGGTAATGGTGTCGACAACCTCAAGTCCTGAAATAAAGTTTCGCAGTCATAACGTATAAATTGTTTCTTCATAACGTGCCATAAACTTTCTTTGCAGGTTTTCAGTGATCAATTCCACACATACTTTGATATCTTCCTAGCATTCCGGCCACAAAGCTAATATACGATCTTGTGCAAGTTTGAACATACATCAAACTACCAACAATAGAAGATTAAGGAATTGAGATCATTTCCTTTCATTCTACATCATTCTTTGGGCATAACATGAGATTAATTTTTTTCCATTTTTTGATAGGGAACTATTTCGATTGAACAACTGTTCATGTTAAATCTCTCTAGAACTTTTCTGATATAGCCGTTTTAAGACAGTCCCAATAATTCGTGTGATCTATCATGGAATATTTCTATCCCTATCACATAGGGTGCCTCACCCATATTTTCATTTCAAAGTTCATAGAGATAAAGTCATTTGTCTCACGCAATTATGCCTAAGTCATTAGCAACAAGTAAAATGTCATCAACATAAAGAAATAAAAATGTAAACTTACTCCCACTGATCTTTTGGTATATACAAGGATTAACTGTAATTTCCTTAAATCCAAAAGATGTGATGGTATCATTAAATTGTATATACCATTTTCGTGAGGCTTGTTTGAGTCCATATGTTGACTTCTTTAGTTTACACACTATTTGATCTTTTCTTTTAATTTTGAAACCCTTTGGTTAGTCCATATAAACATTCTCCTCGAGGTCTACCTGCAAGAAAGTTTTCACATTATTTGATGTAACTCTAAATCATAATGAGCTGCCAAGGCCAAAATAATTCTTAATGAATCTTTCTTTGAGATTGTTGAAAAGGTTTCTTTATAATCAATGCCTTATTTTTGAGTGTATCCCTTGCCAACAAGTCTGATTTTATATCGTTCAATATTACCATTTGAATCGTGTTTGATATTGTAGACCCATCTACACCCGATTATTTTAGAACTTTCTGGTAATTGAACGAGATCCAGACTTTGTTAAATTATATGGATTTTAACTCTTCATTCATGGCATCAATTCATTTATCAGACTCGGTAATTTATGTGGCTTGTGAAAATGAAACTAAATCTTTATTAGTTTCAATGCCAAAATCTTACTCTTGCAAATAAATCACATAATGGACGATTTTCTTTATGACATTGTTTGTGGTTCATTTGCGTCAGATACTTGTGAGTTAGTTCCTTCTTGAAGTGTTTCACCCAAATGTTGTTTAACATTGTTAAAGTATTCTTCAACAAGAGGAACAACATTTATGATTGGTGCAGAAGTAGGTACATTCATGAGCAATGAAATATTTACCCTTTACCTCATTAATTTTCACACTTTATCGTTCAACACTCCCACCAACTTCACAATTCTCAAGGAATTTTATAAATGGACTTAGACATTGTTCTGATTCGTTATAATTCCGTAATATTCACCACCTCTATCTGACCTAATGATTTTCACTTTTCTATCTAATTGTCTTTCAACCTCGTACACTTTGAGAGCGTCCACTGCTTGAGATTTTCTTTCAACAAATAGATAAATCCATAATGTGAAAAATCATCGATAAAGGTGATAAAATATTTTTCTCCACCTAAAGATGGAACATCAAAGCGTCCGCAAATATCAATGTGTATTATTTCAAGAAGTTGAGTGCTCCTTGTGGCACCTTTCTTGGTATGTTTGGTTTGCTTTCCTTTAATGCAATCCAAACATATATCAAGATCGGAAAAGTTTAAATTTGGAAGAACTTCTTTCTTAACTAATCTTTTTAATCATTCTTTGGATACATGACCCAAATGTTTATGCCACAAATAAGAAGAACTTTCATTTAGTGAACTACATCTAATTATTATCGAGTTTTAATCTATATAAACTGTCAATAAGAACACCAGAACCATAAAAATACTATTCTTATATATATTGAAATAATCATGTCCAAACATAAAATTAAATCCAGAAATATCAAGTCTTGATAGATAAATCAAATTCCTAGAAATTGAAGGAAGATAAAGAGTCTGTAATAGATCAAGGTGATGTTCAGTCTCCAAGATCAACAATAAGTCCCTATACCTTCAATTTTAGCCTTCATTCAATTTTCCATGAACAAGAATTTTTTTTATTTGGATTCGTAGTTTGGATCGTAGTGAATCCCTGCAACATAGTGAATACATGACTAGTTGCACCAGAATCAAGTCACCAAGTATTATTAGGAACTTCTACTAAATTTGATTTGAAACATACAAAAGCACAAATGTACCTTTCTTTTCAAACCAAGCTTTACGTTTCAGGCAATCTTTCTGATGATGTCCTTCCTTTTTACAAAAATGACATACATAAGCCTTGAGTTCCTTATGAGCATCCTATGATACTTTAGCAGGTGCTTTCTTTTTCTTAAACTTCTTGGCCTTCACTTTAAGTCCTTTACCAGCTCCTTGACCTATGAGGTTAATGGAATGACCACCTTGTTTCTTAAGTCTTGACTCCTCTTCAGTAAGCATACCGGACAATTCACTAACATCCCACTTATCCTTAATAGTGTTATAGTTAATTTCAACTGGTCGATACTCAAGAGGCAATGAGTTCAGAATGAACTGAACCAAGAAGGTGTCGTCCACTTTCATCCCCAAGGTCCGAAGTCTTGCTGCAATGTTAGTCATCTTGATGATATGATATTTGCATACTACGCGACCTATCAAACTTCATGGTCGTGAGTTCAGCCATTAGTGTACCAGCTAGAGATTTATCAGCAGAACGAAAACGTTCTTCCACAAACTTCAGGTATTCCATGGCACTTTCTGTTTGTGGAATAGTACTTTTAATGTTGTTAGCAACAGTCATACGCATGAACATAAGGCTCAATCTGTTAGAGCGCTCCCATGATTTACGAAAAAACTTCTCATCCTCACTGCTCTTATCAGTAATGGCAGTGGGTTTGTCATTTAGCAGAGCCAAGTCAAGATCCATCACACCTAAGTTGAACTGGACTTGTTCATGTCATTCAGAAAAGTTCAATGCATTGAACACATTAACAGACGAAGCATGCGAATGAAGAGAAATAACTGCAAAACAGATATACGTGCTCACGAATAAAAAATAATGTGAATTCAGTAAAGCGATAAAAATATATCATAATTCTCCTTTGGGTAGATACTACGACGCATTATCATAACTTAAATGTAATTTTATTTTTAATAGGTAATTTAATATTTTTAATCGAACATATACGTCATCTTTGGATATACAATATATATTTGACTAAACTATTAATTTACCTTATAATTTTTCACTATTCTTAAAATGATGAATTCACCTTTGGGTAAACTCTTAAGTTCTAGCAATAGTGAAAGTCAAATTATATATATATATATATATATATATATATATATATATATATATATATATTCAATATTGACATTTAATTAATCTTCATAGATAACTGAAAATTTTATGAGTGCATATTTTTCTTAACCATACTAGTTTGGCCACTTTGGTGACTAACAAGCTATATGAATAGAAATGCATACATAATCTCATAAAATTCTATGCATGTGAATAATTTTAAACATTTTAGTTTGGCCACTTTGGTGACTAACAAACTATAGAAACATAATACATGCATCAAGTGATCATAAACATGATATGTGTAGACGTTAATTTTCTCTAGTTTGACCACTTTGATGACTAATAAACTATATAAATACAAATTACACATAACTTCATAAAATTTTGTGCATGTGAATGATTTTAAACATTTTAATTTGGTCACTTTGGTGACTAACAAGCTATAGAAACATAATACATGCATCAAGTGATCATAAACATCATATGTGTATATGTTAATTTCTCTAGTTTGATCACTTTGGTGACTAACAAACTATATTGCACTAAGTTACACATATTATTTATTACTTGATATAATGACCACTTTAATATGTTGCACAATTGGTTCATTACCACATAAACTAAAAGAATAATAATATTATTTTAGTAATAAAGCCAATAATTGATGCAATAAAACAAAATTGTTCATTGTCTTTATTGATAGCATCAATTCATTCAACATTAAATGATGAAAGGCCTTCAAGTTAAGTTTATTCATTAATTATTATTTTAATAATAAATCCAATAAGTGATGTCGAAAAGGTTAAAAAATAATTCTCCAAAAAAATGTCGCATCCATATAACCATCTTTTCAATTATTTTTACTTTATTAATTAAACAATTAACTATCAAGTTTTCTATGAAAAAGTTCGATTAAATTGTTCAAAAGAAAACGATGATTGTTCATAACCATCTCAAATATCGCACAATTTTATTTTATTTTTAATTCCAAATGATGAACCATAAATATAATTTCACATAATACATATCATGTAAATATTATTCATAAAGATACAAGATTTACGAAGATTATCCGTTCAAACAATCCAGGCTCTGATGTCACATGTAAGATTAAATACTTTATAACATAATGTCAGGATCTTAAACACGATAATCTTACATAGAAATTGTTAGGGGCACATACCTGATGAGGAATCATCACAGAGAAAAGCGGAAGCGTTAGTCGTAAATTGGTTTCTACCTCTTTTCCCTAACTTTATGTTACCACAACCGTCAGCGATGAAATTAATGTAAAGAATATGTGGTAACCCAAATGGGTGGAGGGAGGACCAATTTATAGAGGTTATGATTTAATCTGTTACGTCCATTAAGTAACCAATGTACTGTTGAGATCTATTCCTTATTAAATATTATTTATGGTATTACTTGGATTACAAATAAAATTGGGTCTTATGTCAATATTGTTAAAGATAACAATATTGTATTACCTAATACAACGACAATAGAGCTTATCCCCATTAAGAAGATTTGCTATAATAATGGAACTCCCAGAGTTACTTTGACGGAAGATGAAGTTGATTGAATGAACACCATTGAGAATTTACATATGTAGTAGTTGGTAAATTCTCATATGGGTGGCCTGATTTGGAGGAACTCAGGACTCAAATACCAAAGCAATGCAATGTTAAGGGAGATTGTAAGATTGAGTTATTGAGAAATAGACATATAGTAATGAGGTTTAATCGACATGATGATTTTATTGATATTATGTCAAAATCAACCTATTATATCCTTTCTAAGGATGGATATTTATATTTAATGGGGCCGTTGATTTATTATGATAAGTTCAATGTAGATGAGGACTCTGCGCAGCCAATGGCCACTAAAAGAAAATGGTCAATTACATGGGGATTTTTCTGGGGATTAGTATGAAAATTTGCAGAAAAATAAGTTTCATGCGGTTTTTCATACTAATCCCTAGGAAAATATCCATGTAATTCACAGTCTTCCTATAGTGGACGTGGATCTCTTTTCCGAATTTGAAGCCAACATTTTTTGTTAAAGAATCCATCTTTTCATTAGCATATGCAATTGAAGAACCTCTACAATTAGATTCTGCTACTATCAACAAGACAAGACCTATTTGTGTCAGGGTCAAAGTGCAAGTAGACTTACTAGGTGATTTATCTAAATTTGTTAAGTTAAAAGTTGTCAATGAGGTTGCAGCAACATCTAGAATTGAGAGAGTGAAGGTACCATTTGATATGTTACCTAAGTATTGTAAAGAGTGAAAGCTACAAGGACATTGTAATGACCCGTCAGATTAATTTTGGAAATATTTGTAAAATTATAATTTTGCCCCTCTCGATAGCTACCCAGAGTTATTTTGAATTAGTGGAGAAAATTGGTTTAAAAAGTTTTAAAACTATTTATTTAACGATGATTATTTAATTGGTGATTGATAATTTATTTGATGAAAATATCTATTAACTAATTAATTTATTTAGTTGGTGATTAATAGGTCAATGGGTCAATATCATGATTTATCAAATACCGTATACTATTTGACCCATATTTAAATAAGTTATTAGGATTTATTACTTTTAATATAAATTTAATTTTAAAAAAAAAAGATAAACGAAGAGAACAAAAAAATCTATCAGTGCTAACTGCTAAGAGGCGGCGGGCATGAAATCAAAAGATTCACCAGGTAATTTTTAAACTTTATTGTTCTTATTTATTTATTGTTGTTGTTAATTAGTATTAGCATTAACATTAATTGAATGTGCACTGTGTCAAGTGCAAAGAATGATGACATTATGTGGCAGTGATGGTTAAGCAACCAATCGGCGGCAATATTCATGGAATTAACATATTAAGCTTATAATATTAGATTAGTTGAGATTTTAGGGTTAAGTCATTAAGTATAACTATTTGAAATTGTATTGTTTAATCTGTATAAAGTCACTGTAATTATGATGAATTAAATTTTGGTATATTAAAATAGATAATTAGATATTGAGTTTATTACATTATATGAAAACTATTAGGTTTGGAGTGTTTGGCGAAAATATGATTTAACCTTAGACTTGAAATTCAGGAAATATGAGATTTGACATATTCGTTCGAATCAAGATTTAGAAACTCTATCATAAATTCGGGTGAGTTTTGGGTGTAAGAGAGACATATGATAATATGAGTGTTGCTAGTTCGAAAAACTTATTGTGATTACTTATTTGAATAGATTGTATTGATTTGAAAGTCAACCGAAAGAGGAAGGCTCAAGTTTTGGAGTAATTGTTCGACTATTTGAGGCAAGTGAATTTCTAAACTCCTGCTAAGTGTATGAAATGCGTGTATTTCCTGGTGGTATATGTTTGGGAGTAATGAGACTTGGTGATGGGTTGACTTGTCCACATTGATTAATTCTAATGATGAAAATAAAAGGCAATGTGAATAATTGCTTGTGTGTGATGTGTTGATAATAAAGAATGGTTTGAAAGGCTTGTTGAATCATTGTTGATGTTGTTGTGAATTGTGCAGTGTTATGAAAATGGTCGTATCATCTTTATTTGTGTGAACATGTCATTTGCATTATTTTAAGATGACAAGTGTTATGTGCATTGAGGAAGAATGAAAACTTAAAGAG
Source organism: Solanum sitiens (assembly GCA_016801875.1). Lineage (NCBI taxonomy): Eukaryota > Viridiplantae > Streptophyta > Magnoliopsida > Solanales > Solanaceae > Solanum > Solanum sitiens. Next base: position 650,904 of record JABWTJ010000168.1, read on the forward strand.
GATGTACCATTTCGAGGGACGTATCGCGCGCCGCGATGGATACTATATTTTGAGGGACGTACCGCGCGCCGCAATGGTTACTATTATCGAGGGTCGTGTCGTGCGCCGCGACAGATGCATGGACAGATATGTCCCCCATGGGTCCCGGACTGAGAGACAGCGGGTGTGTATCACTAGGTCAGACATGCATCATTATACTTGACATTGCTTTCCATTGCATTGCACATACTTATCATTAGTGAACTTGATATTGTGTTTTGCTGATTTTGTGAATGCCTTTCTGTGAAATTGGTTATTGATGAATACTGAGCTTGTTGTTGAGGATATATAATTTGTCAAAGTATTGTTGTTGGGGATATGTAATTTGTTAAAGTTTCATTGTTGAGGATATGTAATTTGTTAAAGTATTGTTGTTGAGGACATGCAATTTATTAAAGTGTTGTTGTTGAGAACATGTAAATTGTCAAAGTGTTATTGTTGAGGATATGTAATTTGTTTCAATGCTCTTGTCGAACTACGTGCTATGTAAACTGTGAGATGTTAGGTTGGACTGATTTTTATGCAGGTTGTAGTTGTGGAGGTTTGGTTGGGGTGGTAGGAGTACCCGTATTTCATCCCCTTAGCTTGTGTTTAGAGGTTTACTTGCTGAGTACCGTGTGGTTTGGTACTCACCCCTTGCTTCTATAATTTTTTGTAGGTTACTAGCCCGGACCTTTATGATATATTCTCTTCTTTTCCGAGGCTTCCTGGAGATTTGTGAGGTAGTTGTTGGTCATCTCATCATACCTTCTTACTCCTGTTTATGATTTTGTTCTACTTTAGAAACAATATCATATGAGACTTATATTTTCTTTTGATTCAATTGTAATACTTTAGAGGCTTGTACACGTGACAACCAGGTTTTGGGGTATAATTTAAGTTGATAGTCAATTTTCCGCATTTTATTGTAATGGTTGAGTTTTAGGCTGACTTGTCTTGGTGGGATAAGACGAGTGCCATCACGTCTATATTTGAGTCGTGACAAAATGGTATCAGAGCCCCAGGTTCATAGGTCTCATGTCTGTACAAGTCGAGTCTAAGTAGAGTCTCGAGGATCAGTACAGAGACGTCTGTACTTATCTTCAAGAGGCTATAGTGACTTTTAGGAAAAATCTTCACTTCTTGGATATCTATTGTGCGTACTTGGTCCGATTTTTATTCTTATCGCTTCACTCCATTGACTCTCATTTATGTGATGTCTCGTGTGTAGTTCCTGAGGTGAGTAGTTTGTGTGTCGTGTATTGGTTGAATGTTAGATTTGGTATTAAAGTGGAAGTAATATACTTATGGAAAGGAAGTGTGGTTAGATTTAGAATATTTTAAACAAATAAATAAATTTAAGGGGCTATGTAAGATTAGTTACCATAGTAAAGTGAATAGTACTTGTGTGGTATATACGATATTTAGTGTGGTTAACAATTGGAAGTGGAATGATTAAAGGGATGACTAGATAATTGAGCTATAACTTTGGAAACTATAATTAGTAAAGTTATCATAACATGAATGGATTGCTTAGAAAATGATGCACCAATTAAGGTTAGAATTTCTACTACAATAGTATCAATGCTTACTTAGTTGGTGTTATGGAGTGTGTTACTTTTGATATTGACTTGACCTATGAAAGAATTCATTTAGCTTGGGCTAGATATGGAACTAATTTGGTAATACTTAACATCTATTTGATGGGTAGAAATGTGTGACATGTTTGGATATGATCTTCTCGATAGGTATGGTGTGTTCTAGTGGTGGATTTAACAATCTTCACAATGTGGTACTAGTGGTATATGAAAATGGACACGTTGATGTCAAGTGCAATTACCAACTACTAAAGAGTTATCTGTTGTATCACATGTTCATATAATGAGATTCAATGTTGTATTCACATTTGAGAAACCAACTAGCTTGTTAATACACACGAATGAGTTAAGCATTATTTATAAGGAAGCTTTTAGTGGTGGATCGTTGATACGATATTAATTCATTAAGATTAAAAGTGTATTCCGAGGATTCTAAATGAGGTCGGTGATTTCTTTTTAAGGCCCAATGGAATAGATAGATACCAAAATTGCAAGCTTATGGATAAAGAAAGTCCCAAAGAATATACTTGTGTAAAGGTAATTGAAGATTTTAGTAAGAAGTGCATATAAAAGTGAGATAGTCCTTTGGATTTGATGAATATAACCGAGTTTGAGGCGTCATATTGATGAAAATGTTGGCTTCGTGATGATGATAAGAGCTAACTGAGCATGATGGTAATAAGAGTTCGTGATGAATTGTGATTGAGATGCATCTATATAATAAAGATTGTTGGTTAAATGAATTTTGTATTATAATGGTGACTTGCGAGTATTTAAGGTTGTGATTTGATACTATTGAGTAGCTTGATTGCATGAAAAGTTATAGAAAATGCTGAGACACCGCTTGAATAAAATTGAAAGGAGCTAGAGTTATAAATGAAAAGAATTAGGGTAATGTAGTTTAGTCTTTGAAAAGAAGTGCGAACAATAATATTTTTTCTGATTGCAAGGGCTAAGAAGGTATCTTCAGAGGAGTTGAAAGTTGGGTTCAGAGACATTGGTTTCCTTCGTTTTGCTCTTGTTATGGTAATAGTTTCACAGGTTCATCATATTAGTTAAAAACTATTGGATAAGACTTGGAAAAAAAAGGGTGTCAAGACAGACGTTCAACTTGAGTTTAACAACAAATTTTTTTATGGTTTTGAGTTTGATAATGAGTATGGTTAAATTTTTAGTGAATTATATGATAAGTTTAATGGAGAGGCGATCAATTATAGGCTAATATATGTGAATTCATAAAAATCTTCAAGGTATGAGTTAATGTTGATAGATAAAGAGATTGAGTTACATAGTTGGTTCAAAATTCTCGATTTTTCTTGTAGCTTAGAATTGTGATAGTGTATTTTGTCAAGGTATGAATTGGTAAGATAAGAAAGGATGGATCACATTGAGTATAAAACATTTGGAAGGACGTAAAAGTTGAGTAGTACAGTTGGTTACTTTTGATTGTTACACCTAAGGGGTATTCACATAATGATATAGTTAGAGGATAAGGTAAAAATATCATGGGTTGTTGATCAAAGGATAAGATTGGTGAGCGAGTCAATAAAAGGAACACTAGTTTGGTGTATTGAAGGGTTCAGGATATTTAGAATTTTGTGTCATGAGAAGAATTTGAGGAAAGTGAATGATAAGACATATCATATGAGCCATTGGTTTGTAGTTGAAGGATTTATTGATCTTTGCCTATGAAGTTAGATATGACTATGATATGTGAACTATTTTTGTACAGACTTACGAGGAAGTTATAATCGATTTTTTTTCTAAAGATTGAGTTTTGGTTGGGTGACAAGCAACTATGCGTGGAGGATTCCATGTGGTTATGTGGAGTTAGATTGTTCAAATTATGATAGGTAACTTATTGATGTTCAACGGTGTGGACCTACAATTTTACATGATTTATAAGTATTTAAGGAGATCACAACTACTTTGTTGATAGGACGATACAGACTGTTACGATGTGTTACATAGAAATTTGATGGTTAGTAGATTTTATGAGCTTATAGTATACAGAACTATTGGAGTGACCAAGAATTTCTTTGAGTTTTGACATAAGGTACATGATGCTATAAATGGTAGTTAAAATATAATATGTGAAAGTTTGTGTTGACTTAACTGTGGGTGTGATCTAAGGGCTTATTCTCAATGGGAAGGTACTATCTGATTTGAAATTAGTGCTATCAACCTTATGTGAAACCTGTATTTATCATAAAATGCTTATTTAGAAAGAGAGATAACCATCGTTTGAAACTTTTGGAGGTGATAATGTGTTTGTTAAGAAGACTTTGATACTAGTGACTGTTTGAGAGTAAGATAAATGATTGGTGTGGTTATGATGTTTCTTTGTATTAAGAGTATTAGCTCTAGTGGAGTGCTGTGAGAGTATGTGGGATTCGATAAATAAGTATGTGAGCAATTATGAAAGGGTATCAGACTGGTTAATTGGGATTAGCTAAAAAAATAAATCAAAGAGATGAAGTCATATGACTGGAAATGTTTGATATTGGCAGTATTTAGTGTTATTTGATTTTGGTTCTGTATATTCTTATGCAGCCATCTACTTCACTTTTGGAATTATATTGACTACTTATACCCACACGTGTTCTATGAGTGAATCCCTAGTGGTGGATCGGATGAAGCGATCCTGTAATTGTCCTCTTGGTAAGGTAAAATTCTTGGACAAACTTGGTTATTTCAGTTATGATAGATTCAGTATGGTTTGAGATAGTTGAAGTATACCCACGGTTTTACACACAACTTTGGTTATGAGAACTTATAGAAGAGCTTCGTGAATAGTTACAGTTATCAGACACTGTTGTTAAAGGTCTTGTATCTTGGTGTGTACCATTTGTTGGGTGGTTACTTGATCTTAATTTTCTTTGGATTGAATGTGTTTGATTTTCCCTTGATGGTACCCAATGTCTAAAGATCATATTTTTATAACTTAAGTTCGTGAAGAGATTATGTTGTGAGAAAGAATTCTTGATAAGATCAGTGATGATTTGGGTATTATGAGTGTTTGGTGGTGGGTTCAAGTTCACTTCTTGTTGTAGCCAGTATTGTATCTTTGTTATGTGAGAGAAGCTTCGTCTTGATGGTCGTGTCATAGTTAAGAGGATTTTGGTTTAGATTTGGTTCATAAGTTAGTCTTTGGCTTGATAATCACTCTAATTTATAGATCTTCCAAAGTTTAATCCGAAAGCTTAGTTCTTGGTAGTTGACTTTGATGGGATGATCCTAAAGATGAGTTGATCACTTGGAGAGATGAACATAACTCCGAAAGCTTTTTGCTAACATAAGTTATTCCTCTTTCTCCTTCTTTATGTTCGAGGACGAACATATTTTTTTGTGGTTGATAATGTAATGACCCGTCAGATTAATTTTGGAAATATTTGTAAAATTATAATTTTGCCCCTCTCGATAGTTACCCAGAGTTATTTTGAATTAGTGGAGAAAATTGGTTTAAAAAGCTTTAAAACTATTTATTTAACGATGATTATTTAATTGGTGATTGATAATTTATTTGATGAAAATATTTATTAACTAATTAATTTATTTAGTTGGTGATTAATAGGTCAATGGGTCAATATCATGATTTATCAAATACCTTATACTATTTGACCCATATTTAAATAAGTTATTAGGATTTATTACTTTTAATATAAATTTAATTTTAAAAAAAAAAAAAGATAAACGAAGAGAACAAAAAAATCTATCAGTGCTAACTGCTAAGAGGCGGCGGGCATGAAATCAAAAGATTCACCAGGTAATTTTTAAACTTTATTGTTCTTATTTATTTATTGTTGTTGTTAATTAGTATTAGCATTAACATTAATTGAATGTGCACTATGTCAAGTGCAAAGAATGATGACATTATGTGGCAGTGATGGTTAAGCAACCAATCGGCGGCAATATTCATGGAATTAACATATTAAGCTTATAATATTAGATTAGTTGAGATTTTAGGGTTAAGTCATTAAGTATAACTATTTGAAATTGTATTGTTTAATCTGTATAAAGTCACTGTAATTATGATGAATTAAATTTTGGTATATTAAAATAGATAATTAGATATTGAGTTTATTACATTATATGAAAACTATTAGGTTTGGAGTGTTTGGAGAAAATATGATTTAACCTTAGACTTGAAATTCAGGAAATATGAGATTTGACATATTCGTTCGAATCAAGATTTAGAAACTCTATCATAAATTCGGGTGAGTTTTGGGTGTAAGAGAGACATATGATAATATGAGTGTTGCTAGTTCGAAAAACTTATTGTGATTACTTATTTGAATAGATTGTATTTATTTGAAAGTCAACCGAAAGAGGAAGGCTCAAGTTTTGGAGTAATTGTTCGACTATTTGAGGCAAGTGAATTTCTAAACTCCTGCTAAGTGTATGAAATGCGTGTATTTCCTGGTGGTATATGTTTGGGAGTAATGAGACTTGGTGATGGGTTGACTTGTCCACATTGATTAATTCTAATGATGAAAATAAAAGGCAATGTGAATAATTGCTTGTGTGTGATGTGTTGATAATAAAAAATGGTTTGAAAGGCTTGTTGAATCATTGTTGATGTTGTTGTGAATTGTGCAGTGTTATGAAAATGGTCGTATCATCTTTATTTGTGTGAACATGTCATTTGCATTATTTTAAGACATGGTTGTGACAAGTGTTATGTGCATTGAGGAAGAATGAAAACTTAAAGAGGATGTACCATTTCGAGGGACGTATCGCGCGCCGCGATGGATACTATATTTTGAGGGACGTACCGCGCGCCGCAATGGTTATTATTATCGAGGGTCGTGTCGTGCGCCGCGACAGATGCATGGACAGATATGTCCCCCATGGGTCCCGGACTGAGAGACAGCGGGTGTGTATCACTAGGTCAGACATGCATCATTATACTTGACATTGCATTCCATTGCATTGCACATACTTATCATTAGTGAACTTGATATTGTGTTTTGCTGATTTTGTGAATGCCTTTCTGTGAAATTGGTTATTGATGAATACTGAGCTTGTTGTTGAGGATATATAATTTGTCAAAGTATTGTTGTTGGGGATATGTAATTTGTTAAAGTTTCATTGTTGAGGATATGTAATTTGTTAAAGTATTGTTGTTGAGGACATGCAATTTATTAAAGTGTTGTTGTTGAGAACATGTAAATTGTCAAAGTGTTATTGTTGAGGATATGTAATTTGTTTCAATGCTCTTGTCGAACTACGTGCTATGTAAACTGTGAGATGTTAGGTTGGACTGATTTTTATGCAGGTTGTAGTTGTGGAGGTTTGGTTGGGGTGGTAGGAGTACCCGTATTTCATCCCCTTAGCTTGTGTTTAGAGGTTTACTTGCTGAGTACCGTGTGGTTTGGTACTCACCCCTTGCTTCTATAATTTTTTGTAGGTTACTAGCCCGGACCTTTATGATATATTCTCTTCTTTTCCGAGGCTTCCTGGAGATTTGTGAGGTAGTTGTTGGTCATCTCATCATACCTTCTTACTCTTGTTTATGATTTTGTTCTACTTTAGAAACAATATCATATGAGACTTATATTTTCTTTTGATTCAATTGTAATACTTTAGAGGCTTGTACACGTGACAACCAGGTTTTGGGGTATAATTTAAGTTGATAGTCAATTTTCCGCATTTTATTGTAATGGTTGAGTTTTAGGCTGACTTGTCTTGGTGGGATAAGACGAGTGCCATCACGTCTATTTTTGAGTCGTGACAGACAATATGGAATAGGAGTGTCCGATTTTATATTCAGAATCGCGGAGATATAAAAATGGCAATGAAAAAGAGAAGGAAATTAATGAGTGTGGTAACATGGAAAAGAATGAGCAACATGTGTTTAGAGTTGGAAGGAAATTTAAAAGATGGCTTCCTAATGATAAAATTCCCTAATATTAAGGAGGGACCTTTTCTTTCCTTGCCATTTTACTCAATTACACCTTAGGGTTTATACAGATAACAATATATCAGAGAAGAAACAGTGGCGCTGGTGTCATTGAATTCACCGGCGGCATCGGCAAAGACATCTGGAAGTTTGGCGTCAAATTCGTCGGCGGTGACATCGATCATCAAAGTGATGGATCTCTATCATGCATGTGTTGGAGCGGATGCCGAAGAAAGGAAGTATACCTACCTTAAGGTCAATCGAAACTTCTCTCTAGGTACCAGTCCATAGCTTATAATACAATTTTGTATACCTCTTCTTTTGTTAGTGTCAATTTTGTTGAAGATTATATTGGTTAAAGTATTTGATTGTGTAAGTTTTTCAATAGAAATTTATGAATATTTTTTCAATTACTTGGCATTGGGTTTTCATGTGTTTGGTTATAGGTATTAGGACTCTTAGAATCTTATTAGGACTCTTACTTATGTGTAAGTATATTTGTACATGATTTCCTATATATATAGTAATACAGAGGCATGCTCGTTCATTTGCTTCTGCTATTCACAAATACATTCTCATGGTATTAGATAGACAGAAATCCATCTAATTTCTTCTCTACAACATGGCGTCTTCATCTCCCACTACACCAGTCATTCCGTCACAACTATTCCAGGTTCAAATCTTCCTTCAAGTGTTCCTTCTAGCGTCACTACTATTCTAGGTTCAAATCTTCCTTCAAGTGTTTCAAATCTTCCTTCAAGTGTTCCTTCTAGTGTCACAACTATTCCAAGTTCAATTTTTCCTTCTAGCGTCAGTACTATTGCAGGTTCAAGTTTTCCTTTCTGTGGTCTGCCTCCTCCCGTTCAGCATAGATTCTCTGAATCTACCAAATTTCAATTCTGTTGTTGCTCTTGCTACCCCTAATGTTACCAATTTAGTGACCATTAAGTTAGGTTCTGTGGAGGACTACCTCACATGGCACACTCAGTTCACCTCTCTACTACTTTAACACGAACTTATGGGGTTCGTTGATGGCTCAATTGTTCACCCTTATCCTCTTCTTGGTGATGCATCTGGCAATCACCAACCAAATCCTCTCTATCGCTCTTGGATAAAAATTGATCAAAGTGTCCGTTCTTGGTTATTCGCAACATTATCCCGTGAAGTTCTTTTTGGTGTTTATCTCCTTCCAATATCCAGAGATATATGGTTATCATTACATCGATGCTATATGGATGCGAATCAGGCTAAATCTATTGAGTCAAAACGCCAACTCACTACCCTGCGAAAGGATGATAATATGAGTATTGATCAGTACTTTCGGAATGCCAAACAAATAGCCGATTCTCTTGCAGCAACTAATTCACCAGTCCCTTCTCAGGATTTCATTGATCATGTTTTACTCGGCCTTGGAAAAGAGTATGATACCTTGGTTGGCATCATTACACATTTTCCTTGTCACTTATCGCTTGAAAATCTTCGCACAAAACTTTTACTTTATGAGCAAATTTTGCAGCGTTTCAAGGAACTTCACTCGCTAATTACGCATCAAGCATTTGTTACGCATTCTATTTCTACAATTACTCAATACTTTGGCTCTCAATTTGGTTCTGGTTGTGGCCGAGGTCGATCTTCTTCCAGAATTCGTGGCCATGGTGGCAAAGGTTGTGGCTTTGGTGGTCGCGGGCAGCAACCACAAATCAACTCTAGCAACCATAATACACACATTCGTGCAACTAGACAACCACAATTAGGTATTTACCCTATCTCCTATAATTCATATTCTGTAGGTACTAATTCACCATCCACGAGCGTGCTTGGTTCTCATCCGTCAACTATAATTTGTCAAATTTGTGGATCTGTCGGCCATATTGCTCTACAATGCACTAATAGGTTTAATCATGCCTTTGTTGCTAATGATCTTCCTAAGTCTTTTGCAACTATGACTGTTGGTGAAACGAATGATGCTACTTGGTACCTCGACTCTGCAGCACCTGCTCACATGACCTCATCTGAAGGTAATTTTTTGCATAATACTCCATATACCGGCCATAATCGTGTTTTGGTTGGGGATGGAAAATTACTCAATATTAGTCATACTGGATATATCCAATTTCTTTATACCTCTCGTCCCCTTCATTTGCGTTCTGTCTTTCAAGTTCCTCAATTACAACATAACTTAATTTCAGTCAAAAAGTTATGTGAGGATAATAATTGTGTTGTTACTTTTGACTCGTCTTCTATTTTTATTAAGGACAAAGCCTCGGGTCAAACTCTCATCCAGGAATACAGTAAAGGCGATGTTTACCCTCTTTCCTCCAAGTCATCATGTTCTCCTTCTCAAGCTTTAGTTGCTCTATGACAATCAGGAGACGTATGGCATCATCGTTTGGGTCATTGTAGAGCTCCAGTCTTAACTAGTCTTAGAGAAAATAATTTCATTCATTTGCTCAATATTTTTCAGAATAATTTTGTTTCTTGTCGCTTAGGAAAATCACATCATTTGCCATTTCATTTAGTTGAACATTGTAGCTCTTTTCCCTTGGAGATTGTTCATTTAGATGTTTGGCATTCACCGGTTTTATCTAATTTAGGATATCGATACTATGTTATTTTTATTGATGATTTTTCCAGGTTTACTTGGCTATATCCCATGAAACATAAATCTGAAGTTTTTATGCATTTTTGTGCCTTTCCAAAACTAGTGGAAAATACATTGAACACTAAAATCAAATGCTTTCAAAGTGATGGGGGTGGGGAGTTCGACAACAAGGTTATGGTCTCACACTTTTCTAATTGTGGTATTATATTTAGTAAGTCATGTCTTGACACTCCCCAACAAAATGGGGTTGCGGAAAGGAAGCACCGACATATCCTTGAGATAGTGCGTACCATTCTCTCAGATACTACAATACATCCAAGTTTTGGGTTGACGCCACCTTTTATGCAGTTTACACCATCAATAGGTTATAATCACCAGTCTTTCATGGAATTTCTCCATTTGAGAAACTTTTTTAAACTCCTCCAAATTATAATTATCTCAAGGTGTTCGGTTGTGAATGTTTTCCATATGTATCTTCTCGAACTTCAAATAAGCTTGACCCTCGTTTAGTGCGTTGTGTTTTTTAGGCTATGCTTCTAATTATAAAGGATATCGTTGTTTGGATCCAAAAATAGGTCGTGTCTACATTGATCGTCATGTCACTTTTCATGAGTTAGCCTTTCCATATTCTGAGTTATCTCCTGACCCTATATCTTTGTCTCTTCATTTTGATCCTCTTGTAGTCGTTTCACCTTTGAACTCATGTGTGTCCCATACTACTCCTTTTCCCTCCGTAAGTTCTCCAGTAGATTATTCTCATTCTTCTTCATCTTCATGTTCTTTAGACTCTTCTAATGATCCTACTATTCAGAATCTTGATCCATCTTCCTGTATTGGGACGTCTCATGGCGAGTCGAGTCCACATACGTCTGCTTCTGCTCCTTCTACATCCACCTCTAATGTTGTCGCTCATCCTATGCAAGCTCACTCCAAATCTGGGATTTCTAAGCCTAACCAACTATTTTCCCTGAGTTCAATTGTCTCTCACATTGAACCTTCATGTTTCTCTCAAGCTGTGAAAAATCCTAAGTGGTAAACTGGCATGGGTGATTAATTCAATGCTCTCTTGGCTAATCAAACTTGGGTTCTTGTTCCTTATAATCCCAACATGAACTTGGTCGGTTGTAAATGGGTTTATCGCATTAAGTATAATTCAGATGGTTCTGTTGAGCAATACAAAGCTCGCCTTGTAGCACAGGGATTTCACCAACAACCTGGTGTTGACTATCATGAGACATTTAGTCATGTTGTCCGTGCCACAACTGTTCGCATTCCTTTCTCTTGCCATCTCTCATTCATGGTCAATTAGTCAATTAGATGATAAAAGTGCATTTTTACATGGTGTTCTTTGTGAAGAGGTGTTCATGAAACAACCACCTAGATTTATTCATCCTGACTATCCTCATCACATATACACACTAACCAAATCTATGTACGGTTTGAAACAGGCTCCCCGTGATTGGTTTCATCGCTCTAGTACATTTCTTCTGGATAATGGATTTGTTAGTAATAAATCAGATTCCTCTATGTTTATTCGTCACTATTCATCTGGAATTATCGTTTTGTTACTCTATGTTGATGATATTATCCTTACTGGAAGTCATGTTTCTATAGTTGATGATTTCATTAAGTGTCTTTCACGTCAATTTGCCATGAAAGATCTTGGTGATCTCCAATGGTGTCCATGCTACCTGACATCTATTGGCCTTCATCTATCTCAACAGAAATATGTATCTGATTTATTGCTTAAGTTTCATATGCATACTTGCAAGCCATACATACCCCTTTTGCTTCTCGAACTACTCTTTCACTTGTGGATGGTGAGTTTCTTTCAGATCCTACAGAATATCGGAGCATGGTAGGTGCACTTCAATATTTAACGTTGACTAGTCCTGATATTGCTTATGTTGTAAGTGTTGTCTCTAAATTTATGCAAGCTCCTCGTACCACTCATTTGCACTCGGTGAAGCGTATTTTTAGGTACTTGCAAGGTACTATTACACATGGTCTTTTTATGAGCGCATCATAATCCAATGCTGATTGGGTTGGCTGCCCAGATAGTCGGTGTTCCACTACTGGATTTGCAGTATTTTTGGGCTCTAATCTTATCTCTTGGCGTGCGAAACCACTTGGATTCAACATGTTCTTTCTGAGCTTGGTGTATATCTCCGTGAATTAGTTCATGTAATGTGTGACAATGTTAGCTCTATGTATATGACTCTCAATCCAGTTTTCCATGATCGGTCCAAACATATTGATGTGGATTTTCACTATGTTAGTGATAAAGTTGCTCAAGGAGATCTTGTTGTAGAATATGTGCGCACTCGATTGAAGTTTGCTGATATTTTTACAAAAGGATTATCTTCGTCTCAATTTTGTTTTTTGCGTGACAATCTGTCTGTCATTTCTGCCCATTCAGATTGAGGGGGTGTATTAGGACTCTTGTTAGGACTCTTAAAATCTTATTAGGACTCTTACTTATGTGTAAGTATATTTGTACGTGATTTCCTATATATATAGTAATACAGGGGCAGGTTCGTTGATTTGCTTCTACTATTCACAAATACATTCTCAACAAGCGGATGCTGCGTCGAAGGAGGTCTATGCACAAGTGTCACTAATTCCTGAAAATCAGGTATTTTAAAGTTATTTAATATAAGCATTTTCAGGTTGATTTTACTCTATTTTTAGCATTACTATTTGATAGCTAAAATTGAAGCTTTATTAGCTAATATATTTGAAAAATCATTTCACTATATGATAGAAAGCATACAACATAATCATGGAAAATCATCTTTACCTACTTTCTTTATGCTCAGTTAGTATTAATGTTCTGATTTCTTCCTCAGTGTTTGGTTGTTTTGAACTCTGTTATTTCCACTTTTAACATATGAAAAACTGAGAGGACTTTGAATCATTTCTAGAAATGTTATAGTTATCCGATTTTTTTATCTTTAACATTCACTTCCTCTCCCCCTCGCTCTCCTCTTCTTCCACCAGTCTTTGAAGTGTTCTTTTCATGTTTTGCAGGAAATTTGTGTTGATTCAGAACTTTCAGGTGTGACTCATGTGGTGTTACTAGGAGAGGCATAAACAAATCTTTCAAATTTTTATCATCATTTAGTTAGTTGATCTATACTTGTACAAGACAACTTTTGTTTTAATCTTTGGGTATAAATGTGTACTTCAAATTTAATGACACTGCTAACATTTTTATAATTCAATTAAATATTGATTTCTTATTAAAAACATTTAATGATTTTAGCATTAAAATGATTATATAGGTGGTATAATTATGTTATATACTCTTCAGTTGTAACAAATATATAGAGAGAGAGAGATATTTCGAAGGTTATAACCCTTGCTAATGAAGCGTGACTTTTCTTTTGAAAACCCCCGCAACAGAAGGTAACAAGCTGTCAAAATGAATGTTGGAGGTTAAAACCCAAAAAATTAACCGCCGAAAATGGTTTCAGCGGTTTCCAAAAAAACCCCAATATCAATTAGTGATAGACCTAACATCGACTGTTTGAGAAACCCCCATAACAATATATAACGGGGGTCATTCAGAATATGCATTTTTAACCCCTGCAATTCAAGCGGTTTTTTTTAGTTTTCCTAGAAATAAGATTCATGTTAGAGGGGGTGAAAACACAGATACATGAGGGCATGAAGGTGTCAACATTGCAAATACTTTTGATGTAGACAGAAAAAGAAGTTCAGCAACAAAGCAATATAGGAAACACAAGGGACATAAATCAGACAAAACAGTTAAGTAAACTAACAGCAGTAGATGAGATGAATATTAGGAAGATCCATGTAATTGAAATGGAAATCAAACAGAGGGCAATAGAGCAGCAAATGGTCACTCCGGATGAGATACGTAATTCCTCTACAACACTTCCTCGCAAGGATAAAGGAACAAATGATGAAGGGCAACAAAGTGAAAAGGAAATGGAGAAATCACCTGCACATGGGCAAGTGAACATTGAGCAAAACACAATTGAAGAAGTAGATGGTCCTACAATGGAAAATACTGAGGGAATTAGCAAGGAGAAGCAATTACAGATATGTACAATTCAGAATGAGCATACTGATCTTACTTACATGAATGATATGGCAAATATTAGTGATCAGATACCACTGCAAGTGGTAACAACAGATGAAGGTAGATTCCCACCTGACTTTATACAGGAGCAAGTATGGAAAATAGATAGGGATAAGATATGGCGGTGGGGGTGGTTAGTACAGATCAAAAATCACATCCAATGAACAGGTTGCATGCACTAGTGTCACACCAAGGCCAGTATAAGATCCCAGCAGATCCCTAACAAATCTTAGCTCTAGAAAATAATGGGAAAAGGAGATGAATGCACAGGAGAAGAAGATAAAGAAGAGAAAAACAACAACATCATACATAAAGTAAGCAAGGAGGCATGACTATCTCCTAGAATTTTGCCTAAATTCAAAAAGGTAAAAGTAAGCTAGAAAGCACAAGCAGCAGCATTCCAACAAGGATACATGCCAAAAGAGGGGTAAAAGAAGTAACTCAATGGCTGTAAAAGCTCTTTTATGGAATATTAGATCAGTGAATACACAAAATGTTTTTCACAGAGTGCAAATGCTAAATAGACATCATAAGTTTGATGTGATTGCTCTAATGGAACCATTTCAGGACTCTAGACATATTAAAAAATACAAAAGGAAGTTGTGTATGAGCTATGTGAAATATAATAGTAATGGCCAGATTTGGATTTTTATCAAAGAACATATTCAGGTGGATATTATTTCAGACACTGAGCAGCAACTCTCCCTACAGTTTACTTTAGAGGATGGTAATCAAGTGATCACAACAGTAGTATATTCTAAATGTAATGCTAATGAAAGGTTAAGATTTTGGGATGAGCTTATTCCATTAGTTACAATTTTTCATTAACATGGATTGTGGGTGGAGACTTCAATGTAACAATGGGGGTAGTGTCACGACCCAGACCATCGTGATTGGCACCCACACTAACCCTCCAGTGGGAGAACCATTCATAGTAATTAGCTACCAACTTAAATAAAACACTAAGGCATTATAAATGCTAAGGAAAGAAATTGAGAGTTCCCATAAACTCCAAAACTATAGTCTAATCAACTAAAAAAATGTGGAAAATACGCCTAGAACTTGAAAGTCAATGTACCAAAAAATCTAGCAATGAACCGAAAGTCTAAAGAAAAATGGGTACAACCCAACTAAACATAAGGATATCTAATGAACTAGTCTAAGCCCGAATAAGATGGACTAGACAGAAAGAGAACTTATGGCAATCCGAAAGAACTAGCTCACCCTTGAATTCGAACGATGATCACTGATCTTTTAAGTGAGGTATGTCAATAACCGCTTGAAGATGCCATGTACTCAACAAAGAAAAAGCAAGTGCAGTATGAGTATACAACCACAATGTATTACACTGGTAGGATCAGACGACTATCCCACTAAGTGCAACATACATAAGTCAATACAACATAATAAAAATATGCATACACCGAACATATACAATATCTCGGCATTTACAAACAAGTTACAATTTCACATTTCTCAGGATACATAGTTACAACAAGTCAATGGTCTTCTCATGGAACCCACATCCAAAATTGTTAGCATACTGGAATGTGGTACCCGATCCAATGTTCATGTTGAAACATGGCAACCGATCCCATATTTATGCCAGAACATGGCAACCGATCCAAGTTAGTGTGTCGAATGCAACACCTGATCCATTCAACAAGACACAATCATAATCACAATGTACATTCTCATAATCATACAATCAAGTCATGATTCATGGCATTTATCATTCATCTATCCTCATTTACAAAAAGTGTGATCAATAATGCAACATTGACATACATACACATATTATAATGAAGCAAGAACAAACATATATCACACAATCATGAGATCACAACCATCACCTACCTCGAAACAAGCTTGAATCCCATCAGTAACTTGATTCTCCCCTTTCCGGATTCTTTCCGCTTGTTCTTGATCTACAAACAATCAATATAATATAGAAATTAATAAACAATAACTAATTACCTGAATTACCAACAATTCTATCATCCCTAGATCAAACCTTTAATACCCAAACCCAAATTAGGGCTTTTCCATATAATTTCCAGATCAAAACCCTCCCCCATCAATAATTACCCATTAGATTACGTTCTACGGATCGAAAAATTGATTTGGGGAGTGAAATTGTACCTCTAGCCTCAAGAATGGAGGAAAAGTGTCAAAAAATCCATGGGTTTGTTCCTTAGCTCTCAAGTTCGAAAATTGCATGATAAAAATTTTTTGGGTTTAAGTTGCGACTGTCCCGATATGGCAGCAGCCAACCCGCCACAGTGGCCCTGCCCTGGCGAGAATAATTCTGTCAGGGCTTGCACGAAACCACCGAGTCAATTTACGAATTCCAAACTCTCATTTTGCCACATACCTTCTACGAACGACACTTAGAACTACCCGTTCATGATAAGATCGATTCGGAGTTCTACTCGCCTGACTTCAGTTACGTAAAGTCGTATGGGTTCCTTAACATCTTATCTATCTACTCATATGATAAAATAATTAGATCGCCCAATTGTTACCAGATTTCCCTAGACTTTGATGACACCGATTTCATTCAGATCTGGACTAGGTTGCGAAATTTCAAGTTACTACGAAAAGGTTTTTCCGGACCAAAAATTTTCCCCATTGGATTTTCTATAATGACGGGAATAGGTCGTTACAATAGATACCAATTTACCCATCACTTGTCTCCGAGTGACAAAATTTAGGGAAAATGGGCTAAATAAGGAATGGAGTAGTACCTGAATCGACGAACAATTGGGATACTTGTCTCGCATGTCCTTTTCGGTTTCCCAAGTAGCTTCCTCAACTAGATGATTCTTTCATCAAACTTTCATGAACTTAATCTCTTTAGTCCTCAGCTTCCGAACATCACGATTAAGAATTTTAATTGATTCCTCCTTATATTGAAGGTCTTTGTCTAACACCACTGAGTCCCATTTTATTATGTAATCCCCATCACCATGATATTTTTTCAACATGCACACAAGAAATACAGAATGAACTTCCGATAGGTTAGGAGGTAAAGCCAACCTATAAGCCATTGGCCCTACACATTCAATAACCTCAAAGGGACCAATGTATCGCGGACTTAGCTTGCTCTTCTTGTCAAACCTCATCATCCCTTTCATTGGTGATACCTTAAGAAAAACATTCTCGCCAGTCTGAAATGTCATGTCTCATACCTTATGGTCTGCCTACTTATTCTGCCTACTCTGGGCTGTTAAAAGCTTAGCTTGAATACTCCTCACCTTATCTTCATCATCCTTCACTAAATAAACTCCCAAAGGGTTCACATCTCCAGCCTCGAACCATCCTATGGGTGATATACATCCCCTTCCATAAAGTGCCTCAAAACGGTGTCATATCTATGCTTGAGGGATAACTATTATTATAAGAGAAATCACACATAGGTAAGAACTTATCCCAATTCCCTCCAAAATCAATCACACATGCCCTCAACATGTCTTCTAACATTTGAAGTCCTCTCTGACTTCCCGTCCGTTTGTATATGGAAGGCTATACTAAAAGTGAGTTGTGTGCCCAATTCATCATGTAACTTCCTTAAAAACTTGGAGGTAAACTGTGTACCACAATCTGAGATGATAGAAAGGGGCACCCCATGCAACCTCACTATCTCTTTCACATACACCTTAGCCAGTTTCTCAACATTCTAATCTATTATTACTGAAATAAATTGGGATGACTTTATCAATCTGTCAACCACTACCCAAATAGAATCAAACTTCTCCAAAGTCTTGGGAAGACCAACCACAAAATCCATGTCTATCATTTCCCACTTTCATTCCTGAATTAGCATTCTTTGAAGCAAACCTGTAGACCTTTTATGCTCGTACTTTACTTGTTGACAATTTTGACACTTAGCCACAAAATCCGCTATATCTTTCTTTATGCACAACCACCAATAAATTCAATTCAAGTCTCGGTTCATCTTGGTCACACCCGGATGAATGGAATATCGCAAACCATGAGATTCTGTCATAATTTCTTAATCAAGCCATCAATTCGAGAAACACAAATCCTTCCTTTAAAACTGGGCACACCTTCCGCATCAAGAGTGGTCTATTATGCCTTACAAATCTCCGTCTTCTTCTTAATTTCATTCGAATTTTCATCCTCAAGTTGTTTGGTCTTGATCTCCTCAATGAACGTGGCCTTAACTTCAATACTAGCTAAAACACCACCTTTTTTTATAGATGCCAAACTGCATGAACTTAGACTCCAAGGTCTAAATTTCCTTAGCCAAAAGTCACTTGGTTACACTCAAGCAAGCTAGACTACCCATACTCACCGCTTTTTGACTCAAAGCGTCCGCCATTATGTTAGCCTTACCCGGATGATATTGAATGCTCACATCATAATCTTTAAGTAGCTCCATCCACCTTCACTGCCTCAACGCATGCTATAAACTACGACGATCAGTAAACACTTCACATTTGACACCATAGAGGTAATGTCCCCAGATGTTAAGAGCAAACACTACCGCTACAAACTCTAAGTCATGTGTCGGATAATTTCTCTCATGTACCTTCATTTGTGACAGTGCATAGGTTATAACATTCTTATCCTGTACTAGCACAACACCCAAACCAGAATGTGAAGCATCACAATAAACTATAGAACCTTTACCTTCTACCAGTAATGCTAAGATAGGTGCAGTGGTCAAGAAAGTCTTGAGCTTTTGAAAGCTCTCATCACACTTTTCAGCATTCAAAGGGTACCTCTTTTTTTGTCAAAATTGTCAAGTGAGTGGCAATAGAAGCAAAGTTCTTCCTAACTTCCGTCACAATGCTAGGTCAAACACAATTCTTAACCTCTTTAATCTTTTGGGGATCTACCATTACCCATTCTTTCGAAACTACATGCCCCCAAAATGCAACCAAATTCAACCGAAATTCACACTTAGAAAATTTCACATACAACCTTTGTTTCCTAAGAACACCTAAAATAATACAAAGATGGTCGGCATGCTCTACCTCACTTTTCGAATAGACCAAAATGTCATCAATATAGACTATAACAAATGAATCAAGAAAGGGTTTGAACACACCTTTCATCAAACTCATAAAAGATGCAGGTGCATTAGTCAACCCAAATTACATAACTAGAAACTCACATTGTCCATATCGGGTTCTAAATATCGTTTTGGGTACATCCTCGGGCCTAATTTTTAACTGATGGTAACCGGATCTTAGATCAATCTTAGAGAACAATGATGCACCTCGCAAATGGTCAAAAAGATCACCTATTTGAGGCACTGGATACTTATTCTGAATGGTGACCCTATTCAATTGTCGATAATTTATACACATCCTCATTATACCATCATTTTTCTTCACAAACAAGACAAGAGCACCCCATGGTGAAGCACTAGGAAGGATGAATCCTTTATCAAGATGTTCTTGGATTTGAGCCTTAAGCTCTCTCAATTCTACCGAATCCATGCGATATGGAGGGATGGAAATGAGACGAGTACCAGGTTTTAAATCAATGTAGAAATCTATATCTCTATCCGGAGGCATACCCGGCAAGTCATTAGAAAACACTTCTCTAAATTTTGACACCACAGGAATAGACTCAATCGATGAAGACTCAACCTCAACATCTCGAATATGATCCAAATAAGTCAAACAACTCTGACCTACCAGTTTACTAGCCCGAATGGAGGATATAATCTTAGCTTGCTTAGACTTGTACACCCCTTCCCATTTTAAGTTTTCCCTTCTCGGAATTTCTAGAGTCACAGACTTAGTAATACAATTAAGCATATCATAATAGGGGACAACCAAGTCATGCCTAAGATTATGTCAAAGTCAGCCATATCAAAAATTACCAAATCAACCCAAGTCTGATAACCCATAAATAAAATAGAACAAACACGATAGACATGAGTGACTATGACAGACTCTCCAACTGGGGTAGAAACATGGATTGGGGCATAAGTACATCACATATCATAGAAAATTTTGAGGCAAATTGCACGGATACATAAGAATAAGTAGAACCCGGATCAAAGAACATATTAGTCATCCGATCACAAACAAGAATAGTATCAGTGATCACAACGTCAGACATCTCTGCCTCATTCTTGCCTGTAAAGGCATAACACTGAGCCTTATCATAGTGATGGTTGACTTCCCTGTCTGGATGCACCATACTTTTGCCTGCATTACCATTTTCCCTACCTCCGCGGCCTCGCTGATTTCTTCCCTCTCCACCTTGTGGATGCACTCGACCATTGTTACGATTTTCCGCGGGTACCACTACTCTAGTTCGCTGCTGCGAGGATTCCAACACGCGTGGGTGGGGAAAATCTCTCCTCATACGCCCAGGTTCTCCAAATTATAGCAAGTACTATCAAAAGATGATCTACTGCCCGTCAAGGCGAAACTTTATGGCTATCCTTAATCAAATTATGAGGTAGAGTTCCCGAGTAGTTACATATAGAGGCGGGCATAGCGGACTGAATAGGCCTAGATGCAAGTGTTGTCCTCCCTGACCCTTTGGAGTAGGAACCTTGAAAGTTAATCAAGTTCTTGGTCCTGTTAGTCAATGCCTTAGCCTGATTGTCTAGCCTCACCCACTCCACTTTCTTCACAAAATTTGTTATCTCATTTAAGATTTTTCGCTGCAGAGGTCATATGAACAAACAATACTTGCAGCTCAGAATTTAGTCCCTTAATAAATAAATGGATCCTCTCTTCCTCAGCCATAAACATACCACCTTTCTCCAAAGCCATGAACTAATCTTCTTAAGATCTCTCAAAGACCGAGGCACATACTTCTCTAAGAACAAAGCATGAAAGTGGAGGTAAAACTGAAGATCTGCATTCCACATAAGCTCTCCACCACTACTTAGCCTCACCTTGAAGTTGAAAGATCACAAACTCAACCCCAGATGGACAATTACCAACTTATGTAGCCTCTTCTAACAATCTAGGATGAACTCATATGCATCCTCACTCTCGGAACCATGGAAATCAGACAGTTTCAACTTTAAGAACTTGGTCAACATCTCATGATCATTACTAGTCATTACAGGACCTAACAAAATAAGGATGAAACCATCCTTACCTCCAGATCCACCCACCTTGGGACAATGATAGCAACAGGAGGATTAGCGAGAGCTTGAGTTGCTTGAATAGAAGGAAGCACTCTAGGACCAACCAACCCTTTAAAAAACGACATGATCGGTTGAGATAATATTGGGTCTATGAGAGGAATACATGTAGTCTCAGCCTACACCTCTTCCTCTTGTCCAACATTCTCCTCATTCTCAACCTCGATATTCTCCTCTACCTCTTCATGATGTGAAGGAGGGGCCTTATTTCTGGGAGCATTTTCAACCATTGCTCCATCCCTAGCACACATCATCCATCCTCGGCCTCTACCCCTAGCTCTTCCTTTACCCATGCCTCGACCGTGACCACTCGCTGAAGATTCCTCAGCTGGAGCATTGATAGGAACTACGGGCCTGACGCCGTTGAATCTAGTGTTAACCATCTACAAACAGAAGAGTTAAGAAGGTTAGATATCAATTGAAATCAAGTTATGGCACGAAAGAAGGCAAGAGAAAATAGAGAGATTTCCTAAAGTCTTATAAACTCTCGAATAAAACTATAGACGTCTCTGTACCATTCTGCAAGACTCTACTAGACTCGATTAGGTACATCGAGATCAACTAGCGTAAAGCTCTGATACAAACTTTTTCATGACTCAGACCATTGTAATTGGCTAACACACTAACCCTCTAGTGGGAGAACCATTCATACTAATTAGCTAACAAACTTAAAGAAAATGACTCAGACCATTGTAATTGGCTCATACACTAACCCTCTAGTGGGAGAACCATTCATACTAATTAGCTAACAAACTTAAAGAAAATGCTAAGGCATTAAAGTTGAGGAAAGAAGTTAAATGCTAAGGAAAGAAAGAGGGAGTTCCCAAAAACTCCAAAACAATAGTCTAATCAACTAAACAAATGCGGAAAATATTTCAAGAACCTAAAAGTCAATGTACCAAAACATCTAACAACGAACCAAAAGTCTAAAGGAAAATGGGTACAACGCAACTAAATATAAGGATATCTAATGAACTAGTCTAAGTCCGAATAAGATGGACTAAACATAAAGGAGAACTCATGACAGCCCGGAAGAAATGACTCACTCTTAAATTTAAAAACGGTCACTGATCTTCTAAGCGAGGTCTGTCAATAGACGCTTGAAGATGCCCTGTACTCAACAAAGAAAGAGCAAGTGTAGTATCAGTACACAACCACAGTGTACTAGTAGGATAACGCGACTATCCCACTAAGTGAAACATACATAAGTTAATACAACATAATAATAACATGCATACATCGAACATATACAATATCATCAGCATTTACGAACAACTTACAGTTTCACATTCTTAGGATACATAGTTACGACAAGTCAATGGTCATCTCATGGAATCCAAACCCAAATTATTAGCATACCGGAATGTGGTACCTGATCCAATGTTTATGTATGGACATGGTAGCCAATCCCATATTTATGCCAGAACGTGGCAACCGATCCAAGTCAGTGTGTCGGAATACAACATCTGATCTATTCAACAAGCCACAATCACAATCATAATGTACATTCTCATAATCATACAATTAAATCATTATTCATGGCATTCATCATTCATCTATCCTCATTTACGATAAGTGTGATCAATAATGCAATACTCGCATACACACATATTATAATGAAGCAAGAAAAAACATATATCACACAATATGAAATCACAACCATCACCTACCTTGAAATAAACTTGAATTCTCTAAGTAACTTTATTCTTTTTGGATTCCTTCGCCTGTTCTTAGTCTACAAACAATCAATATAATACAGAAATCAATAAAGAATAACTAATTACCCGAATTGCCAACAATATTTTCATCCCTAGATCAAACCCTTGATCCCTATACCCAAATTAGGGCTTTTTCCATCATAATTTACATATCAAAATCCCCACATCGATAATTACCCATTAGATTATGTTATATGGATCGAAAAACAAATTTGAGGAGTGAAAATATTACCATTAGCCTCAAGAATGGTGCAAAACTGTCAAGGAAAACCCGCGCGTTCGTTCCTTAGCTCTCGAGTTTGAAAATTGCAGAATAAAATGCTTTTGGGTTTTATTTCCAAATTTAAGTTGCGACTCACCCGCTATGGCGGCTCCCACCCCGCCACGGTAGTCCCACCCTAGCGGGAATAATTCCTCCACAGTGACTTGCACAGAACCGCTGAGTCAATTTAAGAATTTCAAACTCCCATTTCAAAATACACCTTCCACCAACGACATTCAGAATTACCCGTTCACGCTAAGATTGATTTTGGGAGTTCTACTCGGCCGAATTCAGTTTTGTAAAGTCATATGAGTTCCTTAACATTTTATGTATCTACACATGTGATCAAATTAATAACTAGATCACCCAATTGTTACCAGATTTCCCTAAACTTTGCTAAGTCCAATTTTGTCCAAATCTGGACTAGGTTGGGAAATTCTAAGTTACTGAAAAAAGGTTTTCCAATCCAAAATTTTATCCCCTTGGATTTTCTATAATGACGAGAATAGGTCTTTATAGGTAGAGGAGAAGATTGGAGTCTTACCTGTGTATCCTTAGGAATATGATGACTTTGTCATCTGTATTAACTCTTGTGATCTTTTTTATGTCAAATTTTCTGGGAGTCCTTGTACATGGTGAAATGACAACATAAATGATGAATGTATTTTCAAAAGCCTGAATATATTGGTGGTGAACCAAAAGTTTTTTGATTTATATAGAGACACCAATTTACAGCATCAAGCCAGAACAAGGTCTTACCATGCTCCATTGTTATTAACGTGTGGGAACAACAATCAGAATTGTAAACCCTTTAAGTTTCCTCCATAATAGAAAGTGATGACTTTAGATATGTGGTGCTACAAAATGGGTTTATGATGATGTGGAGGATATATTTATACAACTCAAGTTGAAGCAAAAAAAAAACTAAGCATGCACTGTCAAAGTGGAGCAAGGAGAAATTTGGAGACATTTTCAACCAATTGCCTATTAGGGAGGAAATTGTGAGGATTAAAGAATAGTTTTTTGAAGAATGTCCATCTCCAGTAAATAGACAGCAGGCCCAAGCTGAATTAAAGTTTTATATTCATTATGAAGAAGAGTATTGGAGGCAGAAAGCTGGGATGCAATGGTTGTTAGAAAAATATTGTTATTTCAAAAGATTATTTAAATTATTTATTTAAGTGTATTTACAAAGTCAAATAATTAAAGTGTGTTAAAAATATTAAATGGTAAATTTGGGAGTGTATGACATTCTCTTTTAACTTTCTTGACACATGTCCTTACATTTGTCTTCTTATGGCAACATTGCATGGAAGGAGTTGGACAAGTGGCTTGGACACTTGTCAACATGCCTACAATTCCATTTGCCTATAAATAGGCATAAACAATGTGAATTGGTAGGATGCAGTAAAATACTCCTTCACATTTTCAACTTCTTCCTCTCTTTAATATTGTCTTCTTTTAAATTAATCATTTTGGCTTTGTTATTTTAATTCTCCCTAATACTTGCTGATTATAATTAATTTACTGATTCCTGTTGCCTCTATTAAGATAGGGAAGTACTTGTTTAATCCTGAAGAAATATTTCACACCGTTGAAATAGTCTTTTAGGACAGTGCCCAGCACGACTCAAGTATTTATTAATTTATGCACTATTTTTATATATTGTTGTAGTAATATTTCAGGAGTACTGTTTTGCTAAATATCTAAAGTTATTATTATTATTGTAAAATTCTAAATATTTACCCAACAATCTAAGAAACTATGGCAAATAATACTGCTCCTGAAATTATTTCTGATACTACAAATGTTGGTACTAATCCTGCTACCCTAGTTTGAGTTGTATTACCTTGTGCTAAACCATTTCCGGATGTGTCAAATATTAAAATCTTTGCTAATGAAAATTTTAAAAGATGGCAAGAGCGTATTTTCTCTTTACTTGATGTTCATGGAGTTGCACATGCTTTGATACATCCACAACCAAGTGCAGAAACTGATAACAAAATTCTGAAATCATGGCAATAATAAGGTATGTCGCCATACTATATTGCAAACTATTTCTAACAAATTGTTTGATGTTTACTGTAGTTGCAAGGAAGCAAAAGTTATTTGGGAAGCCTTAATTAAGAAATTCACTGTTGAAGATGCTACCAAACAAAAATTTGTAGTTGGAAGATATTATCAATGGCAGATGAGTGACGTGAAAGAGATGAAAATTCAAATTAATGAATATCAAAAACTTCTTGAAGACTTAAAGGCTGAAGGAATCTCTCTACTAGAAAAATTTGCTGCTGGAGTGTTAATCGAAAAATTGCCTGAATCATGGAATGATTATAAAAATAACTTAAAGCATAAGCAAACAAACTTTACAATTGAGGAGATAGTGACTCACATTTTAATTGAAGATACTAACAGGAAGGAGTCATTTAAGGGTCAACAACTAGCTCTAAAGGCAAATATAGTGCAAGGACAAAGCAGCAAAAATAACAGGTATGTTAATAAGTCTCAAGGTTACAAGCCTAATAATCCCAACATTAAGAAAAAGAAAAGTTGTTGTTTCACTTGTGGAAAACCAGGTCATCATGCAGCTCAGTGTAGAAGAAAAATTAGAAATGACAATGAAAAAGGTTATCCTCCCAAAGCTAATTTAGCCGAAGGAGATGAAATTATCGCAGCTGTCTTTTCTCAGGTGAATCTTGTGGCACATGTAAAAGAATGGGCAGTAGACTCTGGGGCTACTCGGCACATCTGTGCAAATCGAGAAGCATATGCCTCCTATATACCAATAGGAGATGACAGTGAAGTAGTCTACCTTGGAGACTCAAGAACTGCTAAAGTTTTGGGTAAGGGTAAAGTGCTTCTGAAGCTCACTTCAGGAAAAACTTTAGCCCTTATGGATGTGTTACATGTTCCTACAATACGAGCAAATCTGGTTTCTGTAGCTTTGCTAAATAAAGCTGGAATCAAAGTGATATTTGAATCTGATAAGATTATATTAACAAAAAATAATGTGTTTGTGGGAAAAGGTTATTGTAACCAGAGACTATTTGTACTTAATGTTAATAACAATGCATCTACTTTTGCTTACATGGTTGAGTCTATTTCCTTGTGGCATGCTCGATTAGACCATGTTAATGTCTCATATATTACGAACATGCAATCTCTTGGTTTAATACCTGACTTAGACTCGAATAATTTTGATAAATATGAAATATGTGCTGAAGCTAAAATTACTAAAAAATTATATTTTTCAGTAAACAGAGAAACTGAATTATTGTCTTTGATTCACAGTGTTTTGAATGATTTGAGACAGACTATGACTAGAGGTGATAAAAGATAGTATGTGACTTTTATTGATGATTTTTTCAGATTTACTAAATTGTACTTGGTCAGAAATAAAGATGTTGCATTTGATGCTTTTATTGCTTATAAGTCTGAAGTTGAAAATCAGCATGATAGGAAAATTAAAAGAATTCGATCTGATAGAGATGGAGATTTTGTATGTAAATGCTTTATGTGAAAAAGAATGAATTATTCATGAAGTAACCCCGTCTTATTCACCTGAGTCTGATGGGGTAGATGAAAGGAAAAATAAAACCGTGAAAGAAATGATGAATTCTATGTTCTAATGCTCCTGATAATTTATGGGTGAAACAATATTATCTGCATGTCACTTACAAAATACATTTTTTTCATAAAAGAACTGGTATAACTCCTTATGAATTGTGGAAAGGTTATAGACCTAACTTTAAATATTTAAAAGTGTGGGGGTGCCTTGCTAAAGTTCTTTTGCCTGAACCTAGAAAGAGAAAATATGATTCTAAAGCATGCAATCAAATAAGTTTTAAAACTGTTGATTAATTGCTTGCTTATGAATATGCTGAACATAGTGTTGCATATAGATTTCTTGTTTCGAAAAGTGATATGCTTGATTGCAATTCTATTATTGAGACAAAGAATGCTAAATTTTTTTAATATAGTTTTCCACTTTGTGATAAAATTTCTCATGCACCTGTTGAAAGAAATAATGAGAATATCTCAAATATTGAGGAACTGCGGAGGAGTAAAAGGCCAAGAAAAGAGTAATTCTCTTATGGAAATGATTTTCAAACTTTTCTTGTTGACAATGAACCATTAAATTATTTTGAAGTTATATCTTCTTCTGATGCTAAATTTTGAAAAATGGCAATAAAAATTGAAATGGATTTTATTATGAAAAATAAAACATAAATTTTGACTGACTTACCTCCTGGTGCAAAACCTATTGGTTGTAAATAGATTTTCAGAAGGACCTTAATCCTAATGGATCTATAGATAAATATAAGGCTCGGTTAGTCGCAAAAGAATTTTTTCAAAAATAAAATATTGATTACTTTGATACATTTGCACCAGTGACGAGAATTTCTTCTATTCGAATTTTAATTGCCTTAGCATCAATTCACAAACTTTTTATTCACCAAATGGATGTAAAAACAGCTTTTTTACATGATGATTTAGATGAAGAAATTTATATGGTTCAATCTGAGGGATGTATTATTCCCGGACAAGAAAATAAAGTCTGTAAATTAATCAAATCTCTTTATGGACTAAAACAAGCTCCTAAGCAGTGGCATGAAAAATTAGATCAAGTCTTATCAAAAGACAATTTTTCTTCTGTTGAAGTGGATAAATGTGTTTATACCAAAATGGTAGACAATGATTATGTGATAATATGTTTATATGTTGATGACATGCTTATATTTGGTACAAGTTTAAAATATTGTGAATAGTACCAAACTATTTTTGTCTACTAATTTTGATATGTAAGATTTGGGTGAAGTAAATATGATTTTGGGAGTTAAGGTAATAAGGAGTGAAGATGGTATAATGTTGTCACAAGAACATTATGTGGAAAGACTTCTTAAAAGGTTTGAATGTTTTGAGGTGACACCTGTAGCCACTCCTTATGATGCTAACTCTAAATTGGAAAAGAATTATGGATACCCAGTTGCTCAGTCTAAATGTGCTCAAATTATTGGAAGTTTATTGCATTTGATGAATTTTATTAGGCTTGATATTGCCTATGTTGTTTGCAGATTGAGTAGATATACTCATAATTCCAATAATGAGCATTGGTTTGCATTGAATAGAAGGATGAAATATTTGAAAGGAACCATGAATTATGGTATCATGTATAATGGATTTCCTTCTACTTTAGAAGGGTACTGTGATGCAGCCTGAATCTTTGATTAAGATGAAACAAAATCCACTAGTGAATACGTGTTCACATTAGGTGGTGGTGCAGTATCCTGAAAATCAGCTAAACAGACGATCATTGCTAGATCAACTATGGAATCAGAGTTTGTAGCTCTGGAACTAGCTGGTTCTGAGGATGAGTGGCTAAGGAATTTCCTAGCAAATATCCCTTTAATAAAGGATGAATTGCCTCCAGTGTTTATACGCTGTGATTGTCAAGCCGCAATTGCTATTGCGAAGAATAAATCTTACAGTTGTAAGAGTAGACACATGAAATTGAGGCATGATGTCGTTAAGAAGCTGCTGAAAGATGGAATAATTGCAATTGATTATGTGAAGTCAGAATTGAATTCGGCCGATTCACTGACGAAACCCGTGAGAAGAAAATTAATTCTTCAACCTCAATAGAAATGGGTTTAAGGCCAATTGTTAGCCAATAGAGATGGGAACCCAACCTATGTGATTGGAGATCCCATGAAGTAGGTTCATATGGGTAATAACAAGTCGATATTGGCTCTGCGCACTAACTGAGAGTGTTTGAAACAGCTACTAAAAATGAGGGATGAGTTATTAACTCTTAATGAATTCATAGTCATTAATT
The DNA here is from genome assembly GCA_016801875.1 of Solanum sitiens. Classification (NCBI taxonomy): domain Eukaryota; kingdom Viridiplantae; phylum Streptophyta; class Magnoliopsida; order Solanales; family Solanaceae; genus Solanum; species Solanum sitiens. The sequence goes on from JABWTJ010000168.1 coordinate 680,095, forward strand.
AAGGAAGGTGTATTTGAAGCAGTGTACACTTGATGAATTCACCTATATAAGAGTAGGAGTGTAGCCGCTCCTATGAGACTTTGGCCTAGTCTCTAGAGCTCTCATGAATACCAGGCACGCGCATGGCCTATAGGCGCAAAACCGCGTTGAACAGCAAAATTACTGTGGTCAAAATGTGATTGTTAAAGTCACTGATTTACAACTAGAATTATTTGGTTCATAGAAATATTATATTTCACCAATAATTTTGTAAATTAAATTTTATCGATCTAAGTTTGGTTCATAGTCCGAAAGACACCAAACCTATTGCATTTTGTCCTGAAAATCCAGCAAGTTATGGTTTTATAAAAATCTTTTGAAATAAGTGGGGGATTGTTAGAAAAATATTGTTATTTCAAAAGATTATTTAAATTATTTATTTAAGTGTATTTACAAAGCCAAATAATTAAAGTGTGTTAAAAATATTAAATGGTAAATTTGGGAGTGTATGTCATTCTCTTTTAACTTTCTTGACACATGTCCTTACATTTGTCTTTTTATGGCAACATTGCATGGAAGGAGTTGGACAAGTGGCTTGGACACTTGTCAACATGCCTACAATTCCATTTGCCTATAAATAGGCATAAACAATGTGAATTGGTAGGATGCAGTAAAATACTCCCTCATATTTTCAACTCCTTCCTCTCTTTAATATTGTCTTCTTTTAAATTAATCATTTTGGCTTTGTTATTTTAATTCCCCTTAATACTTGCTGATGATAATTAATTTACTGATTTCTGTTGCCTCTATTTAAGATAGGAAAGTACTTGTTTAATCCTAGGGAAACATTTCACACCGTTGAAATAGTTTCTTAGGACAGTGCCCAACACGACTCAAGTATTTATTAATTTATGCAGTATTTTTATATATCGTTGTAGTAATATTTCAGGACTACTATTTTGCTAAATATCTAAAGTTATTATTATTATTATTATTGTAAAATTCTTAATATTTCCCCAACAATGGTTTGAGGAGGGAGAAGGAAATTCCAGATTTTCATGGTCTGGTAAAGAAAAGAAGGAAGAGGCTGAAAATTAACAAAATGATGAAAGGAGATGGTTCCTAGGCTGAGGGTGATAAAAAGACTGCAGAAGAGGCAGTGTGTTTTTATAAAGATTAGTTCACCGGGGAGCTACTAATTCTGAGTTATCCTTGTTATACTATATACCTCTTCAAGTAGAACAAGATGAAAATGATAGCTTGATTGCAATACCACAGGAAGAAGAGATCAGGAAAGTTGCATTTGAGTTTAATGTTGAGAGTGTTTGCGGACCAGATGGATTTAAAGGTCACTTTTATCAAACTTGGGATATTGTTGGTACAAATATTGTGAAAGTGGTTCATGTTTTCTTTTAGGGTTATTACTCACTGCCTAAGTCTATTACTCATAAAAAAATTGATCTCTATTACCCAAAAAGATATTATTCAATCTTTTTCTAATTTTGGCCAATAAGTTTGAGAAATTTTATTAACAAAATCATTTCCAGACTTATACATGATAGGTTGGAAGGGATACTTCCAAAACTGATATCTCCTAATCAATCAGAATTTGTTAAAGGGAAAAATATCAATGGAAATGTGTTGTTGGCACAAGAAATAATCTCAGAGATCAGAAAAAAGAGAAAAGCCTGCTAATGTTGTCATCGAGTTAGACATAGCTAAAGTTTTTTAGTGCAGCTAGGGCTCCCCTTTTCTTTCTCAAAGTCAACTTTCTCCCTTCTTAGTCAAGCTTTGAAGTTTCTACTTTATTTAGATTTATGGGATATTTGAAGAAGCGCAGGTTTGGAACCCTATACCTTATAATACGGTGGATTGGAATTTTCTGATTAGTCTATTCGAGAAAATAGACTCTGATAACAGGATGTTGGATATGATTTGGATGTTGGTAGCCAACATTTGGTACTCTATACTTATGGGCATAACTATGGCTTCTTTCACTCCATTAGAGGGATAAAACAAGGAGATCCTTTATCTCATGCGCTTTTTATATTATTAACTGAAGTATTAACTAGGGCTCTAAATCATTTGTTTTACAACAATGAGTTTAAGAGCTTTGGTTTACACAAATGGAGTGATCAACTAAATCATCTTACTTATACTGATGAGACCATTATATTCTTATCTGCTGACAAAAAATCTATATAATTAATCATGCAAACTCTTCAGTTGTATGAAGCTCAATCAGGACAACTTCCCATAGCATACTGTTTGTGGAGACAATTTGCAGAGGCTGCATGTATTCAAGGCCCAATGGTTCAACTAAGACAGGTGATACAATTATGGTGGGAAGTTGTTTGTCAAAGCAAGTTGAAACCAATGTTACATGTTGTTCCCATTTTCATTATTTGGCATTTATGGAAGAGAAGGAATATCGTTAAGCATGGAGGATGTATGTCGACTCATAACATGGTTAGGGAGATTAACAAGCATCTGTATCTCTTTGCCAAAAATAGATATTCATGGTTGAAAAATCTCCCTAATACATGGCCTATGATAGTCAAATTATTGGAAGAATACTCACCAATAGTATGTTGTAGAGTGGTGTATTGGATGCATCCTCCCGTAGGAAGATATAAATGCAATATTGATAGCACTAGTGAAGGGAATCCTGGGCCTAGTTCGACAGCTTTTTGTATTCAAAATGAAGAAGGCAACTTAATATTTGCAGAAGCTAGTGTTATTGAAGTATGTTATGCTATAGCTGCGGAAGTGAAGGCATTCAAGGTATGATTGAAGTATTGTATAGAGAATGAATTGCTACCTATAATCATGGAAACTGATTAATTCATTATTAAAAAAGTATTGGTTGGAGTATGAAAAGTTCCATGGTCGATCTCGGTAGACATACAATGCATAAAATTATGGATAGAGAAAGGAGAGGTACCATATTGTTCATTTTGCAGGTACTAATGTCATTCAATTTATTAGCATACAGGAACTATCACAACTAGCAAGGAAAATCTAAAAGACGGAACAAAGAAAAATCCTACATATACAAATAAGAAGATCGATGCAAAACAAGAGTTTCAACACATAACCAAGGAATTAATGATTAAAATGACAAGTCAGCCGAAAATGAACATCAGATGCAAATAAAAGAGATACGGTAACATCGAAGACAATTTCACATACCGATTGCTGGTAACGAACTGAGGTCAATTGAGTCGGAAAGATTTCTTGGAGATATATCTCTTCATAGTGGTATCAATTCTTCGAATCTCGTTATGTGTAGAAGGAAAGATTCAAGAGGATTTATCACCAAGGCTGATTCTTGACGAAAATTGTTGGGTCGAGGCTACAAGCTCCTAGATCTACTGTTAGAACTCATTTGAGCTGAAGAAGTCTTCAAGAAGATCGATTCCATGGTACTTGTAAGATGTTACGTGTATATGTGGAATTCACTCAAGCTCAAGTTCAACAAAAAATTAATGAATTTGGGGCCATTTCGAAGGAACATAGATAAGCATTTTGAATGGAGAAGTGTTCTTGGACAGCAACGTTTGATTACTTTCCCTTTTTAGCTTTTAATTCTTTTGTCGTTGGCAGATAGTCCCAAGTCACTCTTGAGCGTGGGTTATTCCTGTTTTATTTCATTTTAGGGAATAAACGGGATACGCCCAATGTTGAATTAAAAAAGTTTAATAATAGAAAATATAATACTTACAATAATTTCTATTTTTATCAACAAAGAAATCTCTCGCCAATTTAATAATTCTTCTAATTTCCTATTAAGAATAATGATTAAAATTATTTATGATCATTGTTAAAGTTAAGTTTCTACACAATTCAAATAAAAATTGAATTTATATACAAATAAAAAAAATTTAAACAAACAAAATAATTATGTAAACTATTAAAGAGTATGTTCTAGTGTTATAATTATCCTACAATTATGAAACAACAAAAATCGTTAGTGAATTGTTAGTTGTTTTACAATTTTCTTAAATGGCCTAATGTTTTACACCTTTTCTATAATAATTCCTAATTACTGGAATCATAATTTCTAATATTATGTATTTCACACTGTATAAATGTTAGGTTTTCATTTTTACTAAATAAAAGTAATCATAATTAACTAAATTAAAATGAAAAATGATATTAATTATTTAAAATATTTAAATTTGACGCAATTAATTAAAATAATTATAAAATATTTATTTTGTGATTATTTATTTTTATTTAGTTTAAGATAAGTGCTGATAAAATATAAGATATCAATACAATTCTCATGGATTATAGGACTATGTAGTAATGGATGGGTGATGTAGAGTTATGAAACAGTTTTATATGGAATAATTTTGAAATCTTTTTTGTATGTATATAAGGTTTTTTAAAACTAATAATAAATTAAATTTATATTAAAATTTATAATTATGCATATGCAAAGGTTTTGTTTCACGCTATTTTTTAAAACAAAATTAGATTTTTAGTATTTAATAAATACATTTTTTTAAAACACTAAGTAATAACAATAGGTTTTATATTTCAAACATATATATACAATATTTAATTTTATGCAATAAAACTTTAATGAAACTAATTTATAAAATATTGAGATCCTTTTTAATAGTAATTCCCTTTTATATAGATAGATTTTTATTTTTTAATAGTAAAGATTTTGTTTAGTAAACTTAAATTTTTGCAATGTAAATCTTGTATATTTGATTAAAAAAAAGCAATTTTTACGTAAAATACTATTATATAAAAATAGACTCTCAAACTGAATTTTAATGTATAAGAAAAGCTAAGTTCATTTTGAGTAGTAAAAATACTTTACAGGAAATAGTATAGTTTGGAAAGACATCGATATTAATAAAATGACAAAATAATTTAAAAAATGTGTTGAGTAATTGTCTTGAATTCAAACTCGTAACCCATGATCAAATTGTAATCCATAATCCTGTGAAAAAATATATTAAATTTTAAATAATTTATCTAACTAATTTATACATAGTAGTGATTCTAAGATGAAAATATTGTCTATAAAAATCAATTGTTTTATTACAGTAGGATAGATATTTTCTTGAGTATCTATGTGCATGAAAAGAAAAAAATAGTACACCAAACTAAATTAATCTTAAGTTACAATTTTACACTCACAACAATTATTCTTCTATGCAACTCATTAGTTAATTTGTCGCGCATTTCTTTTATCATTTTAGCAATTTCATGTTCCTCGATCTGTTTGTCTTCTTCTTCTCCTTCCTTGTCTTAATCTTCCTCTTGTTCTCCATTTTCATCTTCATTATTTTTGTAATGTCGATTCTTCTCTTCTCTTACACATATACTACCCTCAAGATCGAAACTCACTCAACTATTCATTTTTTTCTTCATAAAAAAGTGCAATTGCTCCTCCTTCGCCAATTAAAGATCATAAAATTCCAAAGTCTTTAAGCTATTACAACAACCCTTTTTCTACTTTACTTCTTCACTGCTTCACGATCACTTTTAAAAATTCCAAGAAACTCCATATTTCTTTTAATAATTGCAATATTATCACGATCCAAACTGTCGTGAGTGTAATCCACACTAACCCTTCGGTGAGAGAACCCATTACTATAACCCAAACTAACAACTCAACCAAAATACTAAGACATTTAAGTTACAAAAGCAAATTAAATAATACGAAAAGAAAACAGGGAGTTCCCATAAACTCCAAAACAAAAGTCTAATAGCTAACACTACAACGAAATGTATCCGTAGCTAAGAAATTTAAGTTATGGATATAAAATTCTTAGCAGTTACCTCAAAATAGCCACCAAAATTTAACTTATGTAGTAGCTATCTACTAATTAGAAAATTTTCTTAGCCACGAAAATCTAATTGACACAGCCAATTATTTATTTTTGCTACGATTATTAATACTCGAGGCAATAATTTGGCTAATAGTTACAACTTTGTTGCTACAATAAAACTTTATAGCTAATCATAAGTTTTTGTTACGATATAAAAGTTATTCTAGCAATAGTAACTTTTTAGCTACAATAAACTATTTGAAACAAATATTGTAGCTAAATAAATATTTTTTCTTCAAATTATAAAATTTTGTGACAATAGTTAAATGATATAGCCATGTCTTTTCTACTATGGTAAAACATTGAAGCGTATGGTAGTCTTTTGCTACGAGTTGAAACTTATTGTAGTAATAATAGCACTTTAGCCACAATAAATTATATGAAACAAAATATTGTAGTTAAATAAATATTTTTTCTTCACAATATAAAAACTTGTGGCATTAGTTAAATGATATATAGCTACGCCTTTTCTACTATAATAAAAGTTCTTAGCCGATTAGTAGTTTTCTGCTATGAGTTGAAACTTATTGTGGTATGCATTCTAGCCACAATAAATTATTTGAAACAAAATATTATAATTAAATAAATCATTTTGTATCAAGTTACAAAAAGTGTGGCAATAATTAAATAATATAGTCATAGACTTTTTTGATATTATAATTAAATAAATCATTTTGTATCAAGTTACAAAAAGAGTGTGGCAATAATTAAATAATATAGTCACAGACTTTTTGATATTATAATTAAATAAATCATTTTGTATCAAGTTACAAAAAGAGTGTGGCAATAATTAAATAATATAGTCTTAGACTTTTTGCTGCAGTAAAATATTTACAATTTTATAAGGCCAAATTTAAAATAAAATATATAAATATTGAAAATTATAAATTAACTAAAATATATTAACAAAGTAGACACACACTCTCTCTCTCTATATATATATATTACAAGTCCAAATTTAAAATAAAATACATAACATTGAAAATTATAAACTAGCTAAAAATATATAAACAAAGTAGATTATAAATAATGTGTTTTCTTTTAATACCAAATCAAAGAAAAAGTTGACGATTTTATTTTTCAACCTTCAAACCAATCAAAACGAACCACAAATCAATTTTTTCGGTTAGATTTGATTCGTTGATTTGGTCTTGCACACACTTAGCCACCACATGCACAATTATATGACGTTCTTATATTAAGTATTAAATGAAAAATAAATTATAATATTTGTAGCTTGTTTTTGTGCCACCACATGCACAATAAAAATCCTTCCACTTTTAGATCCAAACACAAAATATCCCCCCAAAAGTAAAAAAATTTAAAAAGCCAAAATTTCCCCCCAAAACTTTTAAACCAAATTATTAAAACCTACCCAGATCCCTTATTTCCTTACCCATCGCCTCCCCTCTCTCTTCTTTATCTCATTTTCTTGTTTAATTTGATTTATTTTTTTAATGTAGAATCTTTTGCTAATTAACTTTTTCTTTTTGTAGGTTTTTTATATTCAATGTATGTTCATACTTCTTATTTAAAATTTTTAAATTTATCTCACTTATTTGACGTATATTTGGGTTGATTACTTCAGATCTTTTAAAAAGTATTACATCTTATTTAGGAGCAGATCATGAAGATTTTAAAGTTGGAATAGTGTAGGGAGAATTCATAATTCGCAGACCACAAGAAATATCACAATTGAGGTGAAGATTCTTTTAAGAAGTAAAAGTTTATAGATTGTTTATTTATTTATTTTTTTGCATTTTTTTTGTTTGTATCTGTCAAAAATTTTAGTTAATGATATATATAAATAAATTTGTTTTCTTCTTGAAATATTATACCTATACACACTCTCATCTATAATTAGTTGGTAATGATTTTTGGTGCTAAAATACTTCAATATTTTGACAGGTATATTAATGGAGTTAAAGCATATAAATGACAAGATCGGTGTTAATCAAGCTAAGATTCAATTGAATGTTGTGGAAGGAGAAATAAGACACTACTGCTTTGTACTCAAACAAGATTCTGTATTACAAGATTTGTATATCATTATAAATATTATTAAAATTGTAATGATATGTAATTTTGGAAGTATTTTGAAATCTTTAAAATTAATTCATAGCCACATTATGCATTCTTGGAACTAATAAAGCTTGTGAAAAATCTCAAATTATAATGGAATTATATATTGAATGCACCAAATTTTTTATATATATCGTGTGAAAGGAGCATGTATATCAAATTTGACATTCCGTAAAACTCTACATATTTCATGGCTAAATATATGAATTTTTAGTTATAACACGAAAATGCCTGTGACAAATATTTCATGTTATAGCCATGAATTTTATTAGTCATAACTAAATATGAGTACTATTGCAACGAGACTAAGCTATAGAAATAGCTGCAAATTTCTGTTTACATGGCAACCAAATTAAATATGTTGCTACAATGTAATACCTTCGTGGATGCATCTAAAAAGATAACTATAAATCATTTTCGTGGCAAAAGAATAAAGTTATTTGCTATATATATATATTGTGTGTGGCAAAAACTTTTTATCAGTACAGCGACAACTCAATATTTTTGTAGCAATAGATATTAGTTCTTAGCCACTAACCATGTAAACTTTGTAGCTAACTTTTAGCCATGTTATATCTTGCTACGAATGCTACGAAAAAAAATATTATAGCTATAATGTTTAGCCATGGAAAATTTCATATTTAGCTACAACTAATTTTGCATCAATATATAATTTTTTTTGTAGTGTAAATAAATGCGAAAAATACGCCTAGATCTAAAAGTTAATGTACTGAAACATCTAACAATGAACCAAAAGTCTGAAGGAAAACAGGTACAACCCAACTAAACATAAGAATATCTAATGAACTAGTCTAAGTCTGAATAAGATGGACTAAATAGAAAGAGAACTCATGGCAGCCCGAAAGAACTGACTCTTGAATTCGAAGGACGATCACTAATCTTCTAAGCGAGGTCTGTCAATAGCCGCTTGACGATGCCCTGTACTCAATAAATATAGAGCAAGTGCAGTATCAATACACAATCACAATGTACTAATATGATCACACGACTATCTCACTAAGTGCAACATACATAAGTCAATACAACATAATAATAATATGGATACACCAAACATATACAATATCATCATCATTTACGAACAAGGTAAGATACACAGTTACGACAAGCCATTGGTCCTCTCAAGGAACCCAAACCCAAACAGTTAGCATACCAGAACATGGTACCCGATATAATGTTTATGTCGGAACGTGGCAACCAATCCAAGTTCGTGTGTTGAAACACAACACACGATCCATTCAAAAAGCCACAATTACAATCACAAGTACATTCTCATAATCATTCAATCAAGTCATGATTCATGGCATTCATCATTCATCTATCCTCATTTAAAACAAGTGTGATTAATAATGCAACATTCGCATACATACACATATTATAATGAAGCAAGAACAAACATATATCACACAATCATGAAATCAGAATCATCACATACCTCAAAACAAGTTTCAATTCCCTAAGTAACTTGATTCTTCCCTTTCTGAATTTTTTCCGCTTGTTCTTGGTCTACTAACAAACAATATAATACAGAATTCAATAAACAGTAATTAATTACCCAATTTACAAACAATTCTATCCATCCAGTAAATTCAATGACTTAAGCTAGGGCTCCATGAGTAGTTCAATGACTTGACAAGTGTTATAAAGATGTTAGAGGTCCTATTTCATGTTAGTTAACTTAGTTTGGAAAGATAGGTTGATAATGAATTAAGAACGGCCATGACGATCGATGAACTAGTAACCTAAACTAGTGTGGTGCTAGTGGTGGTAGGATGGTTCAAAGAGGGTGTCTAAGGGTTTGACCATGAAAAGATGTTAGGAATGGACATAAGTTCCTAACAGGGGGCTTAAGAACTCAAGGCCAAGGAAGGAATGTCAACCTTGAGGGGCAAACCAAAGCAAAAGGCCAAGACTGCCCCCAAAAGGGAGGCTACTGCCTCAACCTTCACGAGCATGAGCACGGCTCATGATCATGACTAGACTAGGAGCCTTCTCAACCCAAAAGCTAGCTCAAAGGTTGAGGCTTTCCCTCACACTTATAAATTGACCACCATCCCCTTCCACTTCCGATGTGGGATAACCCAACAATCTCCCCCTTCACACATCGGGCCTTGGGCTGGATAGAGCGACAACCCAGTTTCTCCTGGTGGGCTGAGACTTGTTGACAACCTGGGCTCTGATACCAATGTGTTGTTGGGAAAATGCGGACAAGCACAAAATATATATGGTAAAAGTAATGGAAATAAAATGGGAAAATAATAACACCAAGAATTTTACGTGGAAACCCTTCTGAATAAGGGAAAAAAACACGGGCCAAGAGGAGCAACTGATATTACTATAGTAAGGAATTTTACACTGTGTAGTCATGAATACAATACCCAAAGTGACTACTACACACTCAAAAAGAACAACACTCTTTTGGTTTCCGTCTTACTAAAATATCGCTCACACTCTATTTTTCTTCACAGACTATTTTCTTGTATAGTCTATGGAATACCTCACTTTGCTCTCAAAATGGTTTTTCTCTCTAACTTGGTGTGTTCTACAAATGAGCAATAATGCTCTATTTATAGAAGGATAAAACCATGCCTATGTCACTAATGACATAGACAAATATAGCAAAGTCAAAAATGGTTGCAAATCTTACCAATTTGCCAACCACCAAATCTTTGATTTTCAACTCCAATTACTATTCTTTTTTAACAATTGCTTGTAGTAATTGAATAGCTAAAGTTGACCAAAAAATGGGATGGACTCAACAAATCTCCCCCTCCAGTCCCATTTACTGAAAGAAGGTATCTTCATCTTCTTTAGAGAGAGCTCATACCCACAAGTTCTTTGCATAAATCGAACTTGTCTTTCGGTATCATCTTGGTCAGCATATCTGCAGGATTTTCACTTGTGTGGATCTTTTTGACGTGAAATGATTCACTCTCCACTTCCTCACGAATCCAATGATATCTGACTTCGATGTGTTTTATTCTTGCATAGTACATGGAGTTCTTGCTCAAGTCTATTGCACTTTGACTGTCACAATAGACAATATACTCCATCTGATTCAAACCAAGCTCTTGAAGAAATCGCTTTAGCCATATCATCTCCTTGCCGATTTCAGTAGCCGCAATATACTCAGCTTCAGTTGTAGATAGTGCAACACACTTCTGCAACTTTGACTGCAATGATATAGCTCCCCCTGAAAAAGTAAACAAATATCCAGTAGTGGATTTTCTGTTATCAAGGTCACCTGCCATATCAGAATCTGTATAGTCTTTCAAGATTGGATTCGATGCTCCAAAACATAAACATTCATCTGAGCATCCTCTAAGATACCTGAGTATCCACTTCACAGCTTCCCAATGCTCTTTTCCCGGATTTTCGAGAAATCTGCTCACAACACCAACTGCGTGAGCAATATCAGGTCTAGTGCACACCATTGCATACATTAGACTTCCGACGACAGAGGAATATGGAACTTTGGCCATGTTCTCTTTTTCCTCCCTAGCTGTAGGACACATCTTCTTGCTCAACTTCATATGACCAGCAAGAGGTATACTAACAGGCTTAGCATTCTTCATATTGAAGCGCTCCAGTACACGTTCAATGTACTTCTTCTGGGACAAACAAATCTTCCTTTTATCTCTGAGACGAGTAATTCTCATGCCCAAAATTTGCTTGGCATGGCCCAAGTCTTTCATAGAAAAATACTACACAACTCTTTCTTCAGCTCGTCAATCTTGGAAATGTTATTGCCCACAATCAACATATCATCCACATACAACAGGAGGATGATAAAATCATTGTCAGAAAATTTTTGTACAAATACGCAATGATCTGAAGAAGTCTTCTTATAGCCTTGCTCCCCCATAACAGATTCAAACTTCTTGTACCACTGTCTAGGAGCTTGTTTTAGGACATAAAGACTCTTTTTGAGTTTGCACACAAAATTTTCTTTACCTTCTACTTTGAAGCCTTCAGGTTGTTCCATATAAGTCTCTTCTTCAAGGTCACCGTGAAGGAAAGCCGTCTTCACATCCATCTGCTCAATCTCTAAATTAAGACTAGCAGCCAAACCTAGAACTGTGCGAATCGAGGATATTTTCACAACAGGAGAAAATATTTCGTCAAAGTCAATACCCTTCCTTTGACCAAATCCCTTAACAACCAATCTAGCTTTGTACCTGGGCTTCAAGTTGTGTTCTTCAACTTTAACTTTGAACACCTACTTGTTCTTCAAAGCTCTCATGCCCTTGGGCAATTTTACCAACTCATAAGTGTGGTTCTTATGCAAAGACTTCATCTCGTCTTGCATGGCTTCAATCCATATCCTTGTGCTCATCTTCCATGGCCTCCTCATAACATTCAGGTTCTCCCCCGTCAGTGAGTAACACATACTCATTGGATGAATAACGGGAGGAAGGAAACCGCTGTCTTGTGGACCTCCGAAGCAAAATATTTGATTCATCCACAACTTCATGAGCAACAGGATCATCAATAACAATATCATTGTTATTATCAACATCAACATGTTGATTTGATACATGATTCTGGGCATCACCATGATTATCAATCCCAACAACATCATGCACACTTGTGTGAGGAACGTCATCATGATGAACTATACCATCAAAACTTGAAGATTCTACCTTCTCCGCTTTGTCAATATCTTCAATTGTTTGATTCTCCATGAAAATAATATCACGGCTTCTCACAAGTTTCTTTTCAATTGGATCATATAGCCTGTAACCAAATTCATCTAGGCCATATCCAATGAAGATGCATTGCCTTGTCTTGGCATCTAACTTTGACCTCTCATCTTTTGGCACATGTACAAAAGCTTTGCAACCAAATACTCTCAAATGGTCATCGGAAACATCCTTTTCAAACCAAACACTATTTGGTACATCACTTTGCAAAGCAACAACAGGAGATAGATTAATAACATGTGCAGCGGTCAATAAAGCCTCACCCCAAAATGAGTTCGGCAACTTTGCTTCAGAAAGCAAACATCTAACTCTTTCCATCAAGGTCCTGTTCATTCTCTCAGCCAAACCATTAAGCTGAGGAGTCTTTGGAGAAGTCTTCTGGTGTCTAATACCTTGATGCTTGCAGTATTCGTCAAATGGTCCACAATATTCACCACCATTATCAGTACGAATGCATTTCAGTTTCTTTCCAGTTTCTCTTTCAACTGAAGCCTGAAACTGCTTGAAGACACCTAACACTTGGTCTTTGGTCTTCAAGACATAGACCCAAAGTTTTCTCGAGCAATCATCAATGAAAGTGACAAAGTAGAGTGCACCACCTAATGTCTTTGTCTTCATTGGACCACATAAATCAGAGTGCACCAACTCAAGCAACTCTGTCTTTCTTGAAGGAGGGTAGGACTTAAAGGAAACTCTATTTTGTTTACCAGCCAAGCAGTGCTCACACTTTTCTAATTTAGCACTTTTGAAATTTGACAATAATTTCTTCTTGGCTAGAACATTAAGTCCTTTCTCGCTGATGTGGCTAAGCCTCTTGTGCCATAATGTTGAAGAGCTATCGCTCTCAATCGCATTTACCATATCAACACAAGCAGAGGCCATAGTCCAGTATAGACCACGACGTTTGTTACCATGAGCCACAACCAAGGAACCCTTGATGAGCTTCCATTTTCCATCACCGTTGGTACTAACATATCCTTCACCATCTAAAACACCAACAGAAATTAGGTGCAGACGAACATCGGGAGTATGTTTCACATTGTTCAAAACTAGTTTAGTTCCAACACTAGTTTCCAAACAAATTGTACCAATACCAACAACCCTAGAAACAGTCTCATTACCCATACTCAAAGTTCCAAAATCACCAGGAGTATAGGAAGAGAAAAAATCCTTCCTTGATGTCATATGAGATGCGGTACCAACGTCCACAACCCAGCTTGACTCATCACAAGCAATATTTATCATGTTTGCATCAAGAACGGTAACAAGATCTTCGGTGGTGACGGTGGCTAGGCAATTTTCATTGCCATCTTCTTTAGTTTCCTCTTTGTTTTTGTTCTCCCTCTTCAACTTCCTGCAGAACTTCTTCGTGTGCCCTTTCATACCACAATGATAGCACTCAATATCTTTAAGTCTGCCTCTGGATTTGCTCCTATTTTGTTCTCTATTATGAGAACCACGAGTTTTGTTTCTCCCCCTGGGGCCAGTTATCAGGACATCCGACGAAGAAGAACCTAGAGATTTTCTTCTCATCTCTTCGTTCAAGACACTACTCTTGGCGGAATCCATAGAGATCACACCATCCGGAGCAGAATTTGACAATGACGTTCTAAATGTTTCCCAAGAGTCTGGTAGGGAACCAAGTAAAAGCAAGCCTTGAATTTCTTCATCAAATTTGATGCCCATAGCAGATAATTGGTTCATGATCCCCTGAAAATTATTCAGATGGTCTGTCACCGGAGAACCATCATGATACTTCAAACTCAACATCTGCTTTATTAAGAACATTTTGTTGTTGCCAGTCTACCGAGCATACAAACATTCAAGATGCTCCCATAGGGTTCGAGCATGTGTTTCCCCAGAAATATGGTTCAACACATTATCGTCGACCCATTGCCTAATGAATCCACAAACCTGTCTGTGCAACAGATTCCACTCTTCATCTGTTTTATTATCAGGCTTTACAATGGTAAATACTGGTTTGTAAAAATTCTTAACATAAAGCAGATCTTCCATTTTTCCCTTCCAAATGGCATAATTAACACCATTCAAAGTAACCATTCTACTTCTTGTTGGCTTCCATTGTTTTCCCAAAAAAAATATAGTTATCGCAAATCAAAGTAAATCTTTTCTGATGTGGAAGTTCAGACTGTGCTGCAACCACAGAGCATACTCAGATAAAACCTTGGCTCTGATACCAGTTTGTTGGGTGGTCTTGGGCCTTCTCAACCCAAAAGCTAGCTCAAAGGTTGAGGCTTTCCCTCACACTTATAAATTGACCACCAGCCCCTTCCACTTTCGATGTGGGATAACCCAACAAAGTGGGGGGCTCGTGAAAATGTCTTGGCCATGGAAAAAGGATGGCTTCTTGGACTAGCTACTGTCCAAGGCACCACGAGCCACTTCACGACTCGTGGTGCACTTGACGGAAGGGAAGGCTTGGTCGTGGTCTTACCTTAGACATTTTAGGAAATGGAGAGTTTGGAGGGGCTACTGCCCAAGGCACCACGAGCCCCACACTTCACGAGCACCACACTCGTTGGGGGAGCTTACTGCCCCACACTTCACGAGCACCACCACGAGCCGTTGAGCTCTTCACGACTCGTGAAGTCGGGCGTGAAGGCTGGACGGGTTTTCTAAGTCAAGGTCATGTTGGACTTAATTTTTGGGGGTATTTTGGGGGTTGACTATATATTGATTTTGAGGTCATTTATCACTCAATTCCTACTTCAAACCCTAATCCCAAATCAAAACCCAATTGCTCTCTACCTCAACCTCCATTGAAGAAACATTGAAGCCTCAAGAAGAAGACCCAATCTCCAAGTTTCTTACTCAATTTTGTGGATAAAGTCTTCCTAAAGGTACGGATTCTTTCACTCTTGGGATTCATTTACCTAAGAGGTCCATTCAAAGATGATTTCAAAAACACCCAAATTCAAGGGTTTTCTCTACAAATGGGTTTTGTTCTAAAACTAAAATTGTGGATCAATTATGATGAATTATGGTTTCTTAAGATGGTTTAAGTGTATAATGATGTGTATTGTTGTGTTTCACTCGAATTCCCATTTATCTATGTCCCTTCCCCAAATTCCCTGAATCTTGGATCTTGCTTAATGAATTGGTTGGAAGTGATAATGTATCCATTGTTAGACTTGTGTTAATTATGTTATTACATTCATGGATTGCCTATTGTCATGTATTGTTGGGTTTTGATCTATTTCTTGAAGAATCCATGGATATCTCTCTTCCCCTAACCCTAACCTTTGAAGTATGTAAATTGGTGGCTAGTGATAATGAAATTAAAGGTGTCCTTGTATAACTGGTTATTATATGATGAGGGTAATGGGTTGATGTGTGTTTATATATATATATATATATCATTGATTTGGAAGTTAGTCTTGAATAATTTTATAGAAGCCATTGGTAAGACCTTCAAGGTCATGAACTAATTATTGCTATTATGTTATTGTTGGCTTATCTTTGGTAAAGTTGGTACTTAGAGTAAGAATGAAGATGTTATGAAGGTATGAATATGTTATGAATGTGATGACTTGTGAGATGATGATAGGTGTGTTAATATGTGGAATTGAAGGTAATTATCTTATACATCTTATGACTATGTTATGAAGTAATGATCTCACATGATGTTGGTTTTGATGAAAGGACATTCTCATCATATACCCTATGAGCTATGTACATGTTATATAAGGGGTTAATCTCCTAGGACCTATATTATGAACTAATGTTTAAGAAAGACTTAAAGGTTCTTTTAAAAGGGAATTTATCTTAGCACCGAGTGAACTTGAAAATGAGAGGAGTTCCTTCACAAAGGAAAGAAGGTTCACACTATGTTCTCTCATGAGGTGGAAACTACAATGTTAATTAGCATAAAGAGGGTTTCTAGTAACAACCTCCTAGTTCTTTAACTATGTGCCCCCGTAGGAAACCTAGTTAGTGGATCCACCTAGATGATATATGATGTATATGTCCTACCTTGGCAAGTAAGATGTCCTTCTTTCAGTGTGAGGGGATAACATCGAATTCCATTTTTAGCTCACATGGTCTATTGTCGGTTATGGCGAAGTTTTCCGAAAGTAAAATGAATGAATGAATGAATGATAATGATAAGATGAACACTAACTAGGACTACTTAATGGGTATCACTTAGCGTAGGTAAGGGACTTTACCTATACATGGCACAAGTGGACTTTGAGGGAAGTTCTAGGAGGGATTCTTTATGTATACATGATATATGTGATGTTGTTCTTACATGGTGATGGTTTCACTTGATATACATGATGTTGGTCTAAATTGTTAAATGTGATGTTGACTACACTTGTTATGAAATTATATAAGGGTAAGACAATGCTTATGGTCTTTTTACTAGTTGACTTGGTTTATGTGGGGTTATGGGACTTCTTATAGACATTGCACTAGTTGGCTTGGATTGGGGTTGTGAGTAAGGTATTATGATATGTTGATGAAATGTGTTTTAAGCATGAATTATTGATTATGGCTTTCTAATGATGTACTGTTGAACATGAATATTGATATGGTTGGTTGTTGTTGTGTTATGGACTTGTGTATGCTTGAAATGTGCATAAAGGCTTTCAAAACTGTATTTAGCATGTTTATACTAAAATGTCCTTTTGTGCATATTTCCTAATGTTTTACCTGCATATATCCATACTTAGTACATGTGGTTTGTACTAACCCATATTCTCTCAATTTCTACAATAATGTAGGTTCGGGCCATTAAAGGATTTTAAGGCCAAATTTCAAGAAGCTTGGATAGATTCCCAGGTTGGTGAGTCATCAAGTGCGAGGACGAAACCTACTATTCTAGTTCTAACTATTTGACTATGTCTAAGACAATGTTCATTTTCTTATCTTTGAGACTTTAGTGTAAGTTCTATATGAGACATATTGTAATAATGAAGGGTTGTGTCTCAAACCTTGTACTCCTATGTTAGTTGGTTATGTGTGAGACTATGTAGATAATATTTTGAGATATGAGAAGTTTATGTGAACTTCAAAGTAAAGTTTTAAGTTTTCCGTAATTTTCTACCTATGAAATGCAATGATATATTTTAAGGGCTTGTCTAAGGCCTCTAAGAGGACGAAGACGCCGGTAATGACTAGGGGGTGCTCCTCGGTCGTGACATTAGCTCTCAAGTTTGTAATTTGCAGAATAAAATATTTTTGGGGTTTATTTCCCACTTTAAGTCACGTTTGTCCCGCTGTGGCAGCATCCACTCCGCTACAACGGCCCCGCCCTGAAGGGATAAACCCCGGCTCAGAGGCTTGAACGAAACCAATGATTAATTTTAATAATTTCAAGATCCCAATTTCACAACACACCTTCAGCCAACGACACTCAATAACTATTTTTCACGCTAAGAAAAATTCGGGGAATTCTACTCACTCAAATTCAATTTCGTAAAGTTTTACGAGTTTCTTAATGTATTTGCTATCTACTCATGTGATCAGATTTATAATTAGATCACCCAATTGTTACCAGATTTTACTACACTTTAATGACTCCAATTTCGTCCAAATCTGGACTAGGTTAGAAAATTCCAAGTTACTGCAAAAGAGTTTTTCGATCCAAAATTATTTATCCATTGGTTTTTCTATAACGACGAAAACCGATCGTTACAATAGATACCAATTTACCCATCACTCTTTCCCGAGTGATAAACTTAGGAAAAATAAGTTTTGGAAGGAATGGAGTAGTACCTAAATCGATGAACAATTAGGGATACTTGTCTCGCATTTTCCTCTTGATTTCCCAAGTAGCTTCCTCAAATGGACGATGCTTCCATTGAAATTTCACACTTAATCTCCTTGGTCCTCAGCTTACGCACATCAGGATCAAGAATTGCAATCGGTTCCTCCTCATATTGAAGGTCTTTGTCTAACACAATTGAATTTCACTTAATGATATAATCTCCTTCACCATGATATCTCTTCAACAATGATACGTGAAATACCGGATGAACTCCCAATAGGTTAGGAGGTAAAGCCAATCTATACGCTATCGGTCCTACACAGTCAAGAATCTCAAATGGACTAATGTAGCTAGGACTAAGCTTGTCCTTCTTTCTAAATATCATCACCCCTTTTATGGATGATACTTTAAGAAGAACATTCTCACCGGTATTAAATGTCATATCTCTCACCTTATGGTTTGCATACTTCTTCCATCTACTCTAGGCCGCTAAAAGCTTAGCTTGAATACTCCTCAGCTTATCTTGAGCATCCTTCACTAAATCGACCCCAAAGGCTTCACATCTCAAGCCTCAAACCATCTTATAAGTGATCTACATACCCTCCCATAAAGTGCCTCAAAATGGTGGCATATCAATGCTGGAGTGATAACTATTATTATAAGAGAACTCACAAAAAGGTAAGAACTTATCCCAATGACCTTCAAATTCAATCACACATGCCCTCAACATGTTTTTTAACACTTGAATAGTCCTCTCTGTCTGCCTTTCTGGTGGATGGAAGGTTGTACTAAAAGTGAGTTGTGTGCCAAATTCATCATGTAATTTTCTCCAAAACTTAGAGGTAAACTGCATACCACGATCTAAGATGATTGAAAGGAGATCCTCATATAACCTCACTATCTCTTTCACATACACCTTAGCCAATTATTCAACATTATAATTTATTCTTACCGGAATAAAATGAGCGGACTTAGTCAATCTATCCACCGCTACCCAAATAGAATCAAACTTCCCTAAAGTCTTGGGAAAACCAACCACAAACCTATGGCTATATTTTCCCACTTCCATTCTGGAATTGGCATTCTTTGAAGCATACTTCAGGCCTTTGATGCTCATATTTTACTTGTTGGCAATTTTGACACATAGCCAAAAACTCTGCTATATCCTTCTTAAGCCCGGCCACCAATAAATTTGCTTCAAATATCGGTACGTCTTTGTCATACCCGGATGAATGGAATATCAAGAACCATGAGATTCGTTCAACAATTTCGGAATCACTTCATCAACTCGAGGAACACAAATCCTTCTTTAAAAATTGAGCACTCATTCCACATCAAGAGTGGTCTCTTGTGCCTTACCAATCACAGTAATATTCTTAAGTTCATTCAAATTTTCATTCTCAAATTGTTTGGCCTTGATTTCCTCCATGAACGTGGCCCTAACCTCAATGCTAGCTAACACCCCACCGTTCTATGAGATGCCCAACTGCATGAACTTAGACTCCAAGGTCTGCATTTTCCTTAGTCAAAAGTCGCTTGGTTACACTCAAGCAAGATAAACTACCCATACGCACCACATTTTGAGTCAAAACGTCTGCCACTACATTATCCTTACTCGGATTGTATTGCATGGTGAAATCATAATCCTTAAGTAGCTCCATCCACCTTCTCCGTCTCAAATTCTGATCCTTTTTAAGTGAACACATGTTACAAACTACAATGATCAGTAAATACTTCACACTTGACACCATAGACGTAATGTCGCTTGATCTTAAGAGCAAATACTATCAATGCCATCTCCAAATTATGTGTTGAATAATTCCTCTCATGTATGTTCAACTGTAGCGATGCATAAGATATAACATTCTTATCATGCATTAGCACAACACTCAAACCAGAATGTGAAGCATCACAATAAACTATAAAATCTTTACCTTTCACTTGTAATGCTATAATAGGCGTTGTAGTCAAGATAGTCTTGAGCTTTTGAATGCTCTCCTCACATTTTTCAGTCCAATCAAAGGGTACTTCCTTTCTGATCAAACTTTTCAAGTCAGTGGCAATAGACACAAAGTTCTTCACAAATCGACGATAGTAGTTAGCGAACCCCATAAAACTCCTAACTTCCGTCACAGAGCTCAATCTTTTAGGGATCTATCATTACCCCTTCTTTTGAAACTACATTCCCCAAAAAGGCAACTGAAGTCAACCAAAATTCACACTTAGAATATTTAACATACAACATTTGTTTCCCAAGAACACCTAGAACAATACGGAGATCATTGGCATGCTCTTCCTCACTTTCCGAATAGACCAAAAAGGCATCAATAAAGACTATCATGAATGAATAAAAAAAGGGTTTGAACACTCCATTCATCAAACTCATGAAAGTTGTAAGCGCATTAGTCAACCCGAATGACATAACTAGAAACTCATAGTGCCCGTAGCGGGTTATAAATGCTATTTTGGGCACATCCTCAGGCCTAATTTTCAACTGGTGGTATCAGACCTTAGATTAATCTTGGAGAACACTGATGCACCTTGCAATTGGTCAAAATATCATCTATTCGAGAAAATGGATACTTATTCCAAATGATGACTCTATTCAATTGTCGATAATCTATACACATTCTCATACTACCTTTTTTTTCTTAACAAACAAGACAAGATCACCCCACGGGGAAGCACTAGGATGGATGAATCCTTAATCAAGATTTTAGCCTTAAGCTCTCTCAATTCTAACGGAGTCATGCAATATGGAGGGATGGAAATGAGACGAGTATCAGGTCCTAAATCAATGCAAAAATCTATACCTCTATTTAGAGACATACTAGGCAAGTCATTAGGAAACACTTCTCTAAATTCTGACACCACAGGAATAGACTCAATATATGGAGACTCAACCTCAACACATCGAATATGAGCCAAATGGAGGATATGATCTTAGCTTGCTTAGGTTTTTACATCTCTTCCCACTCTAACTTTTTCCTTTTCGAAATTCCTCGAGTCGCCGACTTAGTATTAAAATTAAGCACAACATTATAGAGGGGCAACCAAGTTATCCCTAAGATTATGTCAAATTCAGTCATATTCAAAATCACCAAAGAAGACTTGGGTGACTATGACAGACTCTCCAACTAGGGTAGAAACATGGATGGGAGCATCAAGTATATCACAATTCATATCAAATTCTGAGGCAAATCTCATGGATACATAATAATATGTAGAACCCGAATCAAATAACATAGTAGTCATCCGGTCATAGACAAGAATAACACATGTGATCACTGCGTCACATACCTCTTCCTCATTCTTGCCTGGAAAGGCATAACACGGAGTCCTATTATCATGACGGACGACTTCTCTGCCTAGTTGCATTGTACCTCTATTTGTGTTACCATTTCCCCTACCTCTGCGGCCTCACTGATTTCCTCCTTTCCCACTTTGTGTATGTCGTCGACCATTATTACCGTTTCTCGTGGGTGCTACTGTTCTAGTCTGCTGTTGTGTGGTTTCCAACACGTGTGGGTTGGGACAATATCTCCTCATATGCACAGGTTCTCCGCAATTATAGAAAGTATGATCAAATGATGGCATGCTTCCCATCGAAGGCATGATTCTCTGGCTATTCTAAATCAAATTATGAGGTGGACCTGTAGAGGCAGGCATAGCAGACTGGATTGGTCTGGTTGCAGGTGTTAGCCTCCCTGACCCTTTAGAGTAGGAGCCTTTAAAGTTACCCGAGTTCTTGGTCCTCTTAGCCAATGCCTTAGCCTGACTCTGTTACCTCACCCCCTCCACTTTTTTTCAAATTATTTTTTACCTCATTGAAGCCTTTTCCTGCAGAGGTCATATGAACAAATAATACCTGCAACTCAGAATTTAGTCCTTTAGCAAATAAACGGATCATTTCCTCCTCTGTAGTCACCGATTGCGTAGAATATCTAGAAAAATCATGGAGTTTGGCCTCATAAATAGCCACAGACATACCACCTTGCTCTAAGTCCATAAACTCATCCTTCATACGATCCCTCAAAATCCTAGGCACATACTTCTCTGAAAACAGGGCATGAAACTAAGTCTAAGAAAGTGGAGGTAAAACTGAAAATCTGCATTCCACATAAGCTCTCCACCATCGCTTAGCCTCACATTGAAGTTCCAAAGTTACAGACTCAACCCCATGTTGATGGACAATTCCCAACTTATTGAGCCTCTCATAACAATCTTGGATGAACACATATGCATCCTCACTCTCGAAACCATGGAACTCAGGCAGTTTCAACTTCAAGAACTTAAACATTTCATGCTCATTAACAGTCATAACAGAACTTAACAAAGGGTGGAATAAAACATCATTACTTACATTCCCACCAACCTTGGGGACAATGAGAGGAATAGGAGATTGGCGGGAGCTTGAGTTGCTTGAACAAAAGGAAGCACTCCAGGACCAAACTACCCTTTCAAGATGACATGAATTGTTGAGCTAACACTGGGTCTATGGGAGGAATACATGTTGTCTCGGCCTGTACCTCGTCCTCTTGAGCCATATCCTCCTCATTCTCAATCTCGACATTTTCCTTATTCTCAATCACGACATTCTCCTCATTCTCAATCTCGACATTCTCCTCTACCTCTTCATGGTGCGCATGAGGGGCCTCATTTATGGGAGAATTTCCACCCGGTGCTCCATCCCTAGTAGGCACCACTTTTCCTTGGTCTCTACCCCTAGATATTCTTTTTTATAAGATAAGTTTATTGAAGAAGTTTTATTTAATTAATAAAATTTCCTCTCTTTTTTGTTTTGTTTGTCCACCAATTCATATAATATATGTAAGGGAGTGGTGTAGGGTTTCTGATACATCTAGAAAAATTGAAACCAAGACTAAGAATTTATAACAAACATGATCAAGAATCATTACTCTTTCGTTTCAACACAAGAAAAAAGGATTTTTCTACACCCCTTTCTTGTGTCGAAGACTAGGAAGACAAATAAACGTCTATATTGTAAATATGCAGTTACGAATAATCCAGCCAAAGTAATAGGAATAAGACCTAACACGATTCCAAATAGAAAAACTTCAATCATTTTTTTTGTATGAAATTATTAGAAAAAAATAGGTAATATCGGTACCTAAATATTAATCCGAATTGACATGAATCTCAATCACAATGAACAAGAATTGACAATTGGTAACGTAAGTAAATATAGAATACACATAATCCCCCAGAAGGATTTCTTTTTATGAATTGTTCATTTTAAATATTTAATTTAAATAAGTCGTATCTTGCTCAGACCAATAAACAGAGTCGAGGTTATAGTTAAAGCCGCTAATAGAAAATCAAAGTTAGCGGCTTTAGAGATACTTAATAGCATGGTGATATATTTATACAAAACTTCTACCCCGAGCACACGCAATGGAACCGTAGACAGTCAAGTGAAATCCAATCCACGAAATAATTTGATCTATGGACAGCATCGTTGTGGTAAAGGTCATAATGCCAGAGGAATCATTACCGCAAGGCATAGAGGGGGAGGTCATAAGCGTCTATACCGTAAAAGATCTTCCCTTGCATGCGGATCTTAAAGTCGTGGATCTTTTGATGGCCGGTAGCTGCTTTCTGCTCTCCTTATTAGTGCCAACTCCGCTAGGTATAGGGAGTGAGGCTTCTACAAGTCACATTACTGGTCGATGACCTGATTTTGGAAGTAGTCGAGATGGCTTGCCTTTTTTTAGGAATTACTCATATCCAAAGCAGCTTTTCACAAGCACCCCACCCCATACAACCTCGACCGCAACCTCTCGCTGCAGATTCCTCAATATGAGCATTAACGCGACCTACAGGCCTGGCGTCGTTGAACCTAGTGTTAACCATCTGTGGACAGAAGAGTGCAGAAAGTTAGATAACAATTCAAATCGCCAGATACCAATTGGAATCAAGTTATAGCATGAAAACAGACAAGAGAAAAATAGAGAGATTTCCTAAAGTCCTATAGCCTCTTGAAGAAAAGTACAAACGTCTCCATACTATTTTGCAAGACTCTGCTAGACTAGTTTTGGTACATCAAGATCAACGAAAATAGGGCTCTGATATCAACTTTGTCACCACCCAAACCGTCGTGAGTTGCAACCACACTAACCCTTCGGTGGGAGAACAATTACTACAACCTAAACTAACAGCTCAACCAAAATACTAAGACATTTAAGTTACGGAAGCAAGTTAAATACTAAGGAAAGAAAATAGGGAGTTCCCATAAATTTCAAAACAAGATTCTAATAACTAAACAAATGCGGAAAAATATGCCTAGAACTTGTAAGTCAATGTACCAAAACATCTAATAATGAACCAAAAGTCTAAAGAAAAATGGTACAACCCAAATAAACATAAGAATATCTAATGAACTAGTCTATGTCCGAATAAGATGGATTAAATAGAAATAGAACTCATGGAAGCACGGAAGACCTAGCTCACCCTTGAATTTAAACGACGATCACTCATCTTCTAAGCGAGGTTTGTCAATAGCCACTTAAAGATTCCCTGTACTCAACAAAGAGCAAGTGCAGTATCAGTACACAACCACACTGTACTGGTAGGATCACACGACTATCCCACTAAATGTAACATACATAAGTCAATACAACATAATAATAACATGCATACACCAAACATATACAATATCATCATCATTTACTAACAAGGTACAAATTCACATTTCTCAAGATGCACAGTTATGACAAGTCATTGGTCCTCTCATGGAACCCAAACCCAAACACAAATAGTTAGCATGGCGGAACGTGGTACCCGATCTAATGTTTATGCCGGAACGTGACAACCGATTCCATATTTATGCCAGAACGTGACAACCGATCCATGTTAGTATGTCGGAATGCAACACCCAATCCATTTAACAAGCCACAATCACAAGCACACATACATTCTCATAATCATACTATCAAGTCATGATTCATGACATTCATCATTCATCTATCTTTATTTACAACAAGTGTGATCAATAATACAATATTCGCATACATACACATATTATAATGAAGCAAGAACAAATATATATTACACAAACATGAAACCACAACCATCACCTACCTTGAAACAAGCTTGAATCCCCTAATTAGTAACTTGATTCTTCCCTTTCTATATTATTTCCGCTTGTTCTTAGTCTATAAATAATTAATATAACATGGGAATCAATAAACAATAACTAATTATCCGAATTACGAACAAAAATATCAACCCCAAATCAAACTCATGATCCCAATATCCAAATTAGGGATTTTCCATCATAATTTTCATATCAAAACCCTCACAATTGATAATTACCCATTAGATTAGAATCTACGGATCAAAAAATGGAATTGGGAAGTTAAAATCTTACTTTTAGCCTCAAGAATGGTGGAAAAATGTCAAGAAATTCCATGGGTTCGTTCCTTAGCTCTCAAGTTTGTAATTTGCATAATAAATATTTTCGGGGTTCATTTCCAACTTTAAGTTGCGTCTGTCCCGCTGTGGCGGCACCCGCCCCACTACAGTGGCCCCGCCCTCGCGGGAAAAATCCCGCCTCAACGGCTTACACGAAATCAGTGAGCAATTTTAATGATTCGAAGACCCCCATTTCACAACACACCTTACGTCAACGACACTCGGGAACTAACGTTCACACTAAGATCAATTCTGGGAGTTCTACTTGCCCGAATTCAATTGCATAAAGTCGTACGAGTTCCTTAACATCTTAGCTATCTACTCATGTGATCAAATTCATAATTAGATCACTCAATTGTTACGAGATTTCCCTAGTCTTTAATGAGTCTGATTTCGTCCAAATTTGTACTAGGTTAGAAATTCCAAGTTACTACGAAAAAGTAATTCGACCCAAAAAAAAATCCCACTGGCTCTTCTATAACAACGAAAACCGATCGTTACAGATATGTGTTGTTGAGATTCATGTATAGCGGAAAACTCTCCTAATAGGATAAATCATGTTTTTTGGATTTTCCATTGAAATTTTGCTAATGGAGTGAGTCGCTATAAAAATGACATTAATAGTTTCATCAATTTAAAATTCTTTAACTGAAGCGGTTGACAAACGTGTTTATCCGAATCTTTTATAATTTATTTATCTTTTTCCAATTACTAATTTTATTATTCAGTAACTTTCAATTATAAAATTTCTAAATAATTAAATATATCTTAACCATTAAGAATAAACTCAAATACAATTTTCTAATTTATTAATTTTGTAAAGAGCCCAAAAATGTTAAAACACAATTTTCATTTTAAAAAGAAAAATATAAGTTTTTTTTAAAAGAGCCCAAAAATATTAAAACACAGTTTTCATTTTAAAAGAAAAATATAAGTTTTTTTTAAAAGAACCCAGAAATGTTAAAACACAGTTTTTATTTTAAAAGAAAAAAAACTAAACAATGATCATCTATATAAAAAGAGTCCAAAACGTAAATATATAAATAATTATCTTTCTATTATTAGATTTTATTTTAATATTTTTGAATAATGTATGATATAAATTACAAAAGAAAATGAAAATAAAAACGATAAATATAAAATGTCTTAAAATTGAAGAACTTAATAAGCAGTTTACATTAACTCTAAATAAAACCATTTTTAGATTAACTTATGATTAATACTAATCAATTACCTATATATTTGGAATTCACTATTGCCCTTTCCATTCACTAATTTAATTAGTGTAAATTTTGTATATAGCATTTTATACAGTAATATTATCAAGTTATGACATTAGATTTTCAATTTCATTGTGTAGCATTTAATATCTCACTCTATAGCATTTATTAATAATTATATTGTTAATTATAATTTATTAAAAAGAAACAATTAATTAAAAATTAAGGGGATAAAGTAATAATGGATAATTAATGTTAATAATTAACACACTAACAACACAAATCATGGAACTTTTGTTTCTTTATTAATTGCTACATTTAATGCATGTAGACACGTTTGTGAATATGAATAATTGCACTTTTTAGGAAGTTTAATTAAAGTTAAATATATGATTAGCATATTTTTAGGGATATTAAACATTTTCAAATTATCATCATTGCCTTAAATATCTCTAGTTAGTTAAAATAATATTTTTTTTGAATTAATTCCTTAAAAAACGTTGTCAACCAGATAATAACACATAATATTTTCATATTTGCATTTTCAATCAAATTTGGATCAACGTTATAATTATTATTCATTCCAAAATTTCACTATTATTTTCAGATTGCTTTCAACGTATAAGTCATTTTTTTCTAAAAATTCAAGAATATTTTTATAGCTGCACATTTCACTTCTTATTTTTTAGTAACCTGATAAATTTTGGCGTACAATATATGTTTCTATTTAAATTATAATATATATTTTTATATTAATTTTGTATTGAAAATGTATTGTGTTTGTTTAATTGTAGTATTATATAGGACAGTGAATGATATATTAACTGTGTATGAAGTGTGTATGAATTATATGAACGGATTATAAATCTGTGTAACGTTGAAGTCTGATTTTTTTTTAATAGTGTATGAAGATTATACGAAACGTGTATCATTTGTGTATGAAAGTCCATTTATTTTCTTTCAAAATTACAGTATATGTATCTAATGAAATTAGAATATATGTTTTGTATTAATTTTGTACAGCGGGTAGACCAAAACTTGAAAGATGGAAGGGGTTTGCTGACGTAAAATTCAAAAGGACAAAAATGACTTGCACTAGATGTCGTCAAGTTGGACAGAATAGAAAGACATGTTCAAATTATCCTGTGCAAAAACAATGATTTCGTAATGTTACATAGTTATTGTGTTGTTTTGAATGTTAGAAACACGTTTTGTTTTATTGAGTGCAGTTGTTATCATTGACATCTATAAAGTTTGATTTCGTAAAAAATTGTCATATATATATCATTTGTTTCTGTTACATATGTCAAATTTCAATATGACATTCATAATTCATACAATGTTTATACATTATAAATATACATTGAACTATACTGCCATTCATAAAATGTTCATATAGTATTCATACAATGTTCATACAGTATTCATACAATGTTCATATATGTACCATTTGTTTCTGTTACATATATCCCAGTTCAACATGGTATTCATAATTCATACAATGTTTATACATTATATATATACATTGAACTTTATTGTCATTCATAAAATGTTTATATAGTATTCATACAATGTTCATATATATACCATTTGTTTCTGTTACATATATCAAACTTCAATATGACATTCATAATTTATACAATATTTATATATTTTTCATACAATATTTGTACCATTTGTTTCTGTTACATATATCCAAGTTCAATATGAGATTCATAATTCATACAAGTTTATACATTATATATATACATTGAACTTTATTGTCATTCATAAAATGTTTATATAGTATTCATACAATGTTCATATATATACCATTTGTTTCTGTTACATATATCAAAGTTCAATATGACATTCATAATTTATACAATATTTATACATTTTTCATACAATGTTCAAGTCTCTAAACATGCTTATGGCTTTTCCGTCAGAAGAATTCTGCATGTATCCGGAAATCATCGTTGTCCAAGAAATAGCGTTTTTAACTTTCATTCGATCAAAAACTGACCTTGCAAAAATATGGCGAAACAATTGACATTGTATTTTATGTTATGTAAATCATAAAAATATCCAAATGGAGTTTCTTGTAAAAATTGCTGGAACTTATCTTGACCGAGGAAGGTCAACAAATCAGCGAACACATTCATGTTGATACAGGAAGATAAATGTGTTTGAACCTTCTTCTCCTATAAAATTTGTAAAACTGAATTATTACTTTTTATATACTATAAAACTATATATAAAAAATCGTACAACTATATACCACAAATCATTTCATACATAAATCATACAAAAACTTCATACAGTATTCAAACAAAAAAAACAAAATATTAATACCACAGTTTCATCCACAATGCATACAACTTTATATCACAGTTTCATACACAATTCATACACCTATACGCTATAGTTCATACACAATTCATACAACTAAATGCCACAATTCAATTTCAATTTATACAACTATATGCCACAATTCATACACAATTCATATACAATTCATATAATAATAAAATACATATTCGATTTCAAAAAAAAAAAATCTGTGGCTTTTGAAAAAATAAAATAATACTCAATTGATATATAAATCATACAATTCATATAATAATAAAAGTACATATTCGATTTCAAAAAAAAAATCTGTGACTTTTGAAAAAATAAAATAATACTCAATTGATATATAAATCATACAAAATTCATGTAGTACACTATTGACAAATAATATAAAAAAATAAAAACACTAAAACAACACATTGTAAATTCAATTTTGAAATAAACTTTTTACTAACCTTATCAACTTTTGTTGTTTTATTTTTTTCTTGAATCTCTGCATCTTTTTTTGAAGACTTCGTTGTTGAACGACCAATTTCAACGCCTTTGATTTTTTTGATTTTGTATTTTTTTACTACATCAACAAAGTCAGAATCGGATTCTGACGATGTTACAATTTCTTTTCCTTTCTTCTTCTTGCCTCTTTCCTTTGCCTCTTTGATTTTTTTCCCCTTCGATTTCTGAGTTTGAGATTGTGACAATATATCGAATGAAGGAGCATGAAAGTCGTCTTCCTCATCGACCAATCTTTTACTTTTCCTTGGATTTTCACTACCTTTCTTCGACATTCTCTATAAAATTAATGTGAAACGGATCTGAGATTTTAGTTTGTGTTTTAGGATGAACTGATATGAGAGATTTTGGGGAAGATGCGGATTTGAGAAAGATGACAAAGTGGCTGCGTTTTTTGTTTGAAGTGATGATTGAGGCGCGATTTTTGGGGAATATGAAATAACTTCACGCGTGGGGAGAGGTTGAGTGTATTGGGGGAAGATAAAAGAGTATTGGTTGATATGGGATGGTAGTTATTTGGTAATCATATAATATAAAATTAATTAAAATCAAATTCCTAATTTTTAGATTTTGTGTTTTAAAAGGTAACTATATAATATGAAGTTTAATTAATATTTAATAAATAATAATTTATTATTTATATTAAAAACATTAAAAGGTAATTGATTAAAATCAAATCCCTAAAAGAGTATTGGTTGATATGGGGGTGGGTAGTTATTGGGTAACCATATAATATGAAATTAATTAAAATCAAATTCCTAATTTTTAGATTTTATTTTTTAAAAGGTAACTATATAATATGAAGTTTAATTAATATTTAATAAATAATAATTTATTATTTATATTAAAAACATTAAAAGGTAATTGATTAATATTTAATAATTTATTATTTATATTAAAAACTTTAAAAGGTAATTGATTAATCAGTAATAATTTAAAAGGTTTTGTTGATAAAAGGTAAGTGAATAAATGAAACTAATTATTTAAACATAATAATTATTAGTTAAATAATAAAATAATTTTTTTTATTAATATATTATTAGTTAATATGCTATAACTTGATAATAATATGCTATAAATAGTTTATTTTTAAATATGTTTTTTAATTAATATATTATTAATTGATGTGCTATAAGATGATAATAATATGCTATAAGTAGTTTATTTTTAAAGAGTATGATTACAACTTGATATTTATCCTCTTAAATGTACGTGGGATGTTAATTTTATATTTAAAATTAATTAATTAGAGTTGTCAATATGGGCTAGCTCATCTCATCCGGCCTAGCCCATACATGCTTCAACATTTTACGGGTCAGGCCAGACTAGCCCATTTCTTGTGTGGGCCAGAAAATGGTCGGCCCAACCCACAAGTATATGGGCTACATGCTTACCGGGTCAGCCCATTTTTTTAAAAATTATACTTTTTTAGAATTATTAAATTAAATTATAATTATAATTTAAAAATATTATCATAAATATCAAAAAAAATATATTACATGATATTAATGTTACTACATTTTAATCAAATCCACAAATAAAATTATCTTTATAATATTTATTAAGTTTATCTCAAGTAAAAGTATAAATATCTAAATAAAAATATTAACCTAATTGTTTTGAGTTTAGATTCTCTTTAATTTTAAAATTTAATAATATGGGTGTGTTTGGTATGGAGGAAAATATTTTCCATGAAAAATGTTTCCTAGAAAATGTTTTCCTGGAAAACAAGTAGATTTTGGATTTATTTTCTCATGTTTGGTTGGTGAGTAGAAAATATTTTCCGGAAATGATTTTTAGTGTTTGATTTATGAATGAAAAATGTCTTTGAGAGACATCTTTTATTTTTACTAGAGTAAAAAATAATTTATGAAATTGATATTTTTAAAATCAAAATTATTATTTTTTTGGGGTGGTGTGGGGGATAATGGGTGGGGGCGGCGGGAGGGGGGGTAGGAGTGAAAAATAAAAATTTGAAGCTGATAGTATTTTTTAAAAAACAAAATTTTTTTTGGGGGTTGGGGGTGGGTGGGGGGCTGGTAGGGGGGCTGATCGGGGGGGGTGGGGTGGGGGATTAGGAGTTTAAAAATAAAATTTGAAGTTGAAACTATTTTTAAAAATCAAAATTAATTTTTTGAGGAGGGGTTGGGGTTGGAGGGGTGCTGGCCGGTGAGGAGGTCAGGGATCGGGTAAAAAAATAAAATTTTGAAATTGAAAATATTTTTTTAAAATTGATGTTTTTTCCAAAAAAAAAAAGTAATTTGAAATTGGAGAAGAGTTTTGGAAAATGTTTTCCTTAATTTTTGAAGGGAAGTCATTTTCCTTAATTTTGAGGAAAATAAGTTGATTTTGAAAACATTTTTCAAAACTTTTATCCCAACCAAATATGAGAAAATTGGAAAACATTTTCCTTCCTTCATACCAAACACACTCTATATTACATTTTAAATTAATTTTTATTGGCCCACGGGCTGGCCCTATCGATATTTCTCAAGCTCCACAAATCAGCAAGCTTATTCAGGCCGGACTAAAAAGCCTTCAAATAGGCTCCAAAAATCGTAGTCTGCCCTATTAAATCCCGGGTTGGACCAGGCTGGCCAACATGCCTAGCCCATATTGACGGCTCTATAATTAACTAATTATATCTGTCTCTATTTTATTATAGTTTTGCAATATATAATTTTGTAATATTTAATTTTTAAAAATACTTAATAACTAGAGAATTATTATTATTATTATTATTATTATTATTATTATTATTATTATTATTATCATCTGGATAACTAAGGATAAATAATTTTTTTTTTGACTTTTTTCGTAAAATTTTTGCTAGTGTAGTTCCTATAAAAATGACATTTATCGTTTCATCAATTTAAAATTATTTAATTGAAGCGGTTTATAAGTGTGTTTATCTAATCTTTTATTTATATTTTTGCCATTATTAATTTTACCATTTAGTAACTTTCAATCATAGCATTTCTAAATAATTAAATATTAAGAATAAACTCAAATACTATTTTTCAATTCGTTTTTTTAAAGAGCCCAAAAATGTTCAAACACAATTTTCATTCTAAAAAGAAAAAAATCTAGACAATAATCATTTCTAATTTTTTAAAAAGAGTCCAAAACGTAAAATATATAAATAATCATCTATCTGTTTATTAGATTTTATTTTAAAATTATTGACTAATATATAAGATATATTAAAAGAAAATGTAAATAAAAACAATATATATATATATATATATATATATATATATATATATATATATATATATATTGTTGTGTAACTACCGCACAATTAGTCTAGTTGTAATTATTGACACGAGTCAATATTTTATTTAAACAATTATTTGTAATCATAATCAAAATTTAAGATTCTAAAAAATTGTTGTACTTATTGACATGTGTCAATATTTATTTAAATAGTCATTTATTACTGATTCTTTAAAAATTCATTCCCCAATAAAGTCTTATACTACTCAAACTTTCTGCAAAACAGATTCGTAAGGGGTTGTTTGATTAGTATATAAGAGTGTCTTTTATTTATAAATAAAAAGTGGTATTAGTTTTATTATATTTGGTATAAATTTTTTATTAAGTTGAAAAGTCACCCTAGCTTATACAATTTTTGATAGATAAAGTTTAAATATTGTATAAAAGTTATTAATGTATTAATTTTATATGGTGTTTGGTTGTGTTATTTGTAATCTTACATAAATAATACTTACATAACTTATGAGGGAATTCATGTATAAGTTATGCGGGGTAGAAGGTGGAATAAGTTATGCGGGTTTATTATACATGTATTAAAATAATATATTCCACATTTACCTCTATTAATTTATTTTTAAATCAATTTTTATTAAAAACTTTAACCCTTTTTTTCCCCTCCGTTGAGAACTTTACCTAACTACTTCTTTTTTAAAACAAAAAAATATATTCTTAATACACAAACATCTTTTTCCTAAGCCGCAAAAGCTCGTGCAAAATTAATCGCCGCTAACAATTTAGCCTTTTTTACCGTCTATCCATGGCTAATTTATATCAAATCAAGAGCAAAATATTTATTTTTTTAAGAAAATTTTATATTTTGTTTTTGTTTCTTCTTTATTGAACAACTTTTTTTTATTTTGTTTTCTTTTGAATTCCAAATGCAAATATTATATTAATATTATAAATTGAATCGATATATTTTGTCTGCGCATATGTTATACATATATATATATATATATATGTATATATATATATATATATGTATATATATATATATATACTACTATTATTAAATGTATTCTACATATTTAATTAACATGTATTGTTTAAAACATAAATTTATATGTGATTCATATATTTGGTATATTAAAAATATGTAAACAATATATATAATATATTGATAAAATATTTACCTAATTAAATATGATACCATAATATACTTGAAATATATTAATAATATTTTACTTTATTAGTTATAAACATTAAAAAGAATAACAAAAAGAAAAAAAATAAAAGTCCAGTATAGAGGGAGATTTTTTTTCTTTACTTTTTATTCAAAATGAGGTAAAATTATACTTTTTGTTTATTTATTTGTAAATAATATATATTAATTTACAACAAATAATATTCAGTAGTTAATAATTCATGTATTATAATATATATCTATATATAACTAAATAATACCTACATAACTAAACTCTTCATATCTAATACCTGCATAACTAAATCCTACATAGTTAAACCCTACATAACTAATACCTGCATAACTAATACTTGCATAACTAAATCCTGCATAACTAATACCTGCATAACTAATGGGAACCTCAGCAGGTAAGCTTCCAGCTATAAACAGTCAGGTGATGAAAAGAGGACCTGTTTTATCAAAACAACAAAGGATTCAACTATGTGCTATCATAACAGAAGAGGAAATTTTTACAGCTTTACAATCAATTGGGAATGATAAAGCACCAGGTATAGATGGTTATAATGCATTTTTCTTTAAGTATACTTGGAAGATCATCAAGAATGAGGTTATTGAGGCTGTTCAGAGCTTCTTCACAACAGGCAAATTGTTTAAGTCCTTTAATTGCACACTTTCCTAAAAATGTGAAGGAGTATAGACCAATTGCTTGTTGTACTGTCTTATACAAAATCATTTCAAAGGTGATAACAAACAGAATGCAGGCTGTGATTCATACTGTTATTTGTGATAGTCAAGCTGGATTCATTCCAGGGAGAAAAATTTCAGATAATATTATACTTGCTCATGAACTGGTCAAAGCTTATACTAGGAAGAATATCTCTCCTAGAAGTATGCTTAAGATTGATTTACAGAAAGCCTATGACTCAGTTGAATGGCCATTTTTAGAGCAGATGATGGTAGGCTTGGGTTTCCCTGATATGTTTACTCAGTGGGTAATGAAGTGTGTTAAGACAGTAAATTATACTATTGTGGTAAATGGGCAGACTACTCAAAAGTTTGATGCAGCTAAAGGACTTAGGCAAGGAGATCCAATGTCACCTTATCTATTTGCAATAGCTATGGAATATCTTAGCAGGTTGTTAAAAGGACTAAAAGAAGAGAGAACTTTTAAATATCATCCTAAGTGTTCTAAGCTGGATATTACACACTTATGTTTTGCAGATGATTTGTTACTATTCTCTAGAGGTGATATTAATTCCATCAAGGCTCTTCAAGGATGTTTCTCAGAATTCTCTCAAGCTTCTGGATTGCAGGCAAATCTTAATAAAAGTTCTATATATTGTGGAGGAGTTCAGGTGGAGATAAAACAAGAAATTGTAAAACAGCTTGGCTATAAACTGGAAGAGCTACCTTTCAAATATCTGGGGGTGCCTCTAGCATCAAAGAAGCTATCTATAATTCAATGGTATCCACTCATTGAAAGGATCATGGCAAGAATTAATTCATGGACAGCAAAAAAATTGTCTTATGCAGGAAGAGCACAACTAGTTAAGACAGTATTATTTGGAGTACAATCTTATTGGGCACAGTTGTTTATTATACCTGTAAAGATTATCAAACTGATTGAAGGATTGTGTAGAAGCTATATGTGGTCAGGGGTTGGTTATGTTACTAAAAAGGCTCTAATAGCATGGGAGAAAGTGTGCTGCCCTAAATATGAAGGGGGAATGGGAGTAACTAATATGAAAATATGGAATAGAGCTGCAGTAGCTAAGTTGTGTTGGGACTTAGCAAATAAAGAAGATAAGTTATGGATCAAATGGATACATGCATATTATATAAAGGGACAGAACATTTGGCAGAGGAGAAATCAAGCAAGCTGGATGGTAAGGCAAATAATGAATGCAAAGAATATAATAGAACAATTTCAGCAGGTACAAGATAAAGGAAAAGGGATGATCAGGAACATATATTGCTATATGAAAGGGGAACAACACAGGCCAGCATGGAAGTGTCTTATGTTTAACAATGCAGCTAGGCCTAAAGCTTATTTCACAATGTGGATTATGTTGCATAGAAAGCTAGCAACAGTTGATAGACTAGCTCAATGGGGTGTTGAAGTAGATAAGAATTGTGTACTGTGCAAGAATACAGAAGAGAGTATAGAGCATCTGTTTCTACAATGTCAATATGCCATGAAGATTTGGGAGAGGCTGCTAGGATGGATAGAGCAACAAAATAATTTTCCAATGACATGGGAACAGTTTTTACAATGGAGTATACAACAAGGGAAAGGAAGGAGTACAACAGCACAAATATTCAAGATTGTAATGGCTGAATGTGTCTATGGGCTATGGAATGAGAGAAATAGAAGAATTTTTGAGCACAAGTGCAAGATAGAGGAAGAAATAGCTAAAGAGGTAGCCTATATAACTATTGCTAGAGCTTCTCCTAGTATTAGGAATATTGTAAATCAATGGAAGTTTGAAACAATAGTTAGTAGAGTAGGAGGAAGTTAGATGTTTTTTTGATGAACAAAGGTGTTGTGTTAGCATCTTGATTTGTAATGTTTCCAAGGTAATGAATAAACTTGTTAGTTACCAAAAAAAAAAATACCTGCATAACTAAACCCTGCATAACTAATACCTGCATAACTCTAACCAGTAACCAAACGGCCCCTAAGTGCTTAAATAATTTGGATTTTTTGCTATAAAAAATAGTGTGGAGAGTTAGTTTAAATATTTAATTAGAAAATTGATAGTTTATCACAAAAAAATTCCTAAAACAATATGTTAGTTAGCCGATTAGAAGGTATAGAAATAGCTAGAATTGAATGCGGAAAATATTTATCTGTAAGTTTTAATAATTAGTAACAATAATCTGCAATTTTCTTTGCTACAAAGGAAGAGCAAATCAAATATAATCACTTTGATTAATAATTGTATGAATTTGAATTTCGAAGAAAACCTTAAAAGAAAAAGTTAATAAATCATATCTTAATTTAAAAGTTTTTTCAATAGTGGACAGTTCCTCTATTTACTATTTAATTACTTAAAAAGCCTTTAACATAACGTGTTTTTTATTTTCTTTTTTCATTTCTACTTTTTTCAAAGAAAGTAATATAATTCTTTTAATAAAAGTTAATTTAAGTAAGTTTTAAAACTACTAATTTTTTTTAAAAAAATAAAAAATAAAAAAATATTGTATTGTTTAGTCCTAGGTGAAATGATCCGATAGATCTTTGTACTTGTATGCGTGTGTATTCTGAACCCTTTTACTCTATAGTTTATCAACTGGACCCTTAAACTTATTAAAACAAAATATTTGAAACCCTCTGATCATTGACCAAATCTATGTGGCATAAATGTTGTTGAGTTGGAAAAATGTATATATACACCGTATAAATACACTATATTTTATTTTTAAAAAAAAACTTATCTCTTCATTAACCCACACCCACCCCACCCCACCCCAATTTTTTTTTCTACAACACTCTTCTCACACCATATCCCTAAACTTTCTTCTCTTGTTCTTCAACAAAATCACTCACCATATCCATTTGTTTCTTTCCTTCGAAATCACTCGTCATACACTTTTTTTTCTCAACCTACTCTCCTCTTTGCAACAAATCAAACCACTGACATTTTTTTTTTTCAGCTCCTATTTTTTTATATTCTTGTCTTTTTTATTTTAAAAATTGAAATCATTATTTCCATTAGTTAGATTAAAAAAGGAGATATAACATGCATTAACGTATAAAGGGTGATCGCGGATATTGAAAAAGTTGAAAACTCCATTGATAAGCTTCAGGAAGCTTGAAGAACAACAAATGAGTTTTATGAATTGGTGAAATTAATTTAAATTTGTGATTGAGGCTCGCTGAATTTGTGTTAATAAAGTTGTTGAAATTTCAAGTCAAATAAAGAAGAATTTCATCTATTTAGCATGAATTTAGCGCTCAAATTGTAAGAATATATTAGGTTGAAGAACATGACTATTTCAAAATTTTCAAAAATTAAATATTTATTTTTTATTTTCTTAATATTAAATTTCTGATGTGTCATTGAAAAATGACATTGAATTACATGTGTAAGAGGTTGAATTACGCACACAAAGATCTAATGAGAAAAATATTTAAAATATAGTGTTTTAACGAATTTAAGAATTTAGTTGACAAAATATTAAGTAAGAAGGTTTGAAATACAAACGCATACAAGTATAAGGGTTCATCAGACCATTCCGCCTTAATCATATTACATGTAATTATCAATATCAATTTTTTTTAAAAAAATAGAATTTCTTCTCAACATCACTATTAAGGTAAAACGTAGGAATAACAAATCACATAAATAACTAAATTAACTTCATGTTTTTCAACATTTTCCTCATCCAAGACAATCATGTCGAAAATCAAGAAAAACAATGTGAAATTATTCAAATAAATTGAAAGTCAATAAAATATAATCAATTTACTTAAAAAGAAATTCGTTAAACTACTTCATGAAATTTATCCTAAAACACTCCTTACAATTTTTTCATCATTGTTCACCTTCATATTCAAAACTCAAAAAATAACTACAATTACATGCAATTATATAAAATAAAAAAAATCACACTACACTATTTTTATTGACAAAATTTACCTTTATATTAAACTGATATGAATGATACTGATCAGTTACATCACCAACAAATCACTTAAACTCAAGTCAGCAACTTCATCATTAAAAAGAATAGCTTTGTAAATAATAATTGTGGGCGATAGTTTTTTTTTTAAAGATGTCGTGGTTATTTTTATAGGGATAAGGTTAGTTACTTGTGTTATGAAATTCAAATTTTTAAATTAAAAATAAGAGATATTTTTTATTTCTTTAATAAAAATAATTGAAATGAGTTATATTAATTGTGGTAACTTTCTAATTTTAAAAAATCGTTTAAAATATCTATTGATTTTTTCTCCAAACTTTAAAATTTAATTTAAATTTAATAACTGATGCAGATTAAAATTATTTTAAAATTTTAATTTTTAAAAATAAAAAATAAAAAAAATTATGGTACTGACATGTGTCACTTTTTCTTATCCTAATATATATAAATAGAAGATTGTAACTATAGAAATATTTGGATTGATCTGATTGGTTTTAAATATTTCTCTCAATTTAAATATAAAGATTAATTATAATTGTAATTGTTAGAAAAAACTATGCATCATTTTTCTAAAGAAAATTAATGATATGGGGGAGTAAAAGTCAATCTTCTTTTAACAAATTGATATGATATTTAAATTTGAATTTCAATGAAATTTGGATTGAGTTTGTTGTAATGAATCAAATGACAAAAAGAGAATCATAAGAATATGATGATAAAATTTACTAAACAAAAATTAAATTGGACGATA
The DNA here is from genome assembly GCA_016801875.1 of Solanum sitiens. NCBI lineage: Eukaryota > Viridiplantae > Streptophyta > Magnoliopsida > Solanales > Solanaceae > Solanum > Solanum sitiens. Next base: position 719,776 of record JABWTJ010000168.1, read on the forward strand.
TCTTAAAAAGAAATTGATATGCTTTTTCTCAAGCTTTATACACAACAACAATTTGAAAGAATATGATGCATTCATCCAATTTAAGTCTTTTATGTATTGGTTGAATTGAAATCAATTAATAATGATAGAATTGCAAGAATATGATAGTAGATTTCACTAGATAAAAGAAAAAATAGTCAAATATCATAAGACGAAATTGAAATATTAAAATATCTAAATTTTATAACATTTTTGTCTCGCTGAATTAGATTAAATTGTGTGTATGCATATATATACAATAGTATAAAGATCATACTTATATCAAACAACAGAAAACTCGGTAATTTTTATTAAATTGTAAAAATAGTATAAAATAATATTTGTATTCTCTAAGAATATCTATGTATTAAATTTTAGTGGGATGTTATATATGAATTTGTATGAAGTCTCTCTACTAAATCTCAAAAGATGAAGTTTTTAGTTTGTTTTAATATATTTTTTGCTATAATGTTGTTTGTTATGATAAACATATTGTTAGAACAACTGAACAAGAATGATAAAAATGCAAGGAATTCAAAATAAAACTTGTTTGGCTTAGAGGCACGTTAATACGTTTCTTAAAGATAGTTGGAGTCTCTCTCGGAGCAATCAGAAGAATAAATAACAACTCTATCTTCGGAATTCAACTAAGCCACAAAACAAGTAGCATTCAAGAATGTTGCTCTCCTATTCTTGAATTGGTGATTTCACCTTTTGATTAATGTCTCACAAGTGTTTTTCAAGGAAAAGAAGTTTTTTTTATTTTTTATTTTTTATGAATGCCTATCTTTTCAACCAAAAGAAACTCAATTTATAGGACAAAAGTTTTGCAAGAAAAAGACTTTTAATTAAATAGAATTCATCATAGGTTCATGAATTGAAAATAAAATTTATCTTTCAAAAAATCCATAACGTAAAATTAAAAAGCCTCTTTCAAAATCCTATAACGTAGAATTCAAACAAAAAAGAATGTTACAACTCACATTCATGCATTTTGTTTCAAAATTAATTGAAACACCAACTCTTACAATCCCCCACTTGTTTTAAGAAATTTTTATCTTTGAAAAATTCAAAATATATTTTGAGACATTGATTTAGCAACATGCATCAATACTAGTGTCTTTTGGACTTGAATCATTAGCTAGTGAAGATTTTCTAAATCATTGACTACTTAGTGAACAAATCTTGAATGAAGTTAGAAAAATACTCCACGCTTATCACTATTTTTAGGTGAAAATCAAAATCCTTTGATACCTTATGGCCATGTGTCCAGTGCTTTATGATTTTCCTGTTAAAATCTTATTGAAGACGCCTCCACTTCGCACTTAGTGCGGTGAGTTCATCAAGAATAACTTTACATACTCCAACCAAATAGTCTATATATTTCATTAAGAGAAACTAATCTCATCCTCCTTTACAGCAAAGTATCGATAAATCTATCAAGAGTATTCCTATACACTACAATCAAAATCAATGTACAGACTTACTAAGAGAATATAATCTCTTCCTTCTCTTCAATAGGAATATCGGAAAATTTATCAACAATTTTCTTATTAACTCCAATCGAGATCGGTCTTATAAATTTATTAAGAGAAAGAATCTTAGTCATACACATCTCTTTATTTCATTTTATTTTGAAAATGGAAATTATATTGATGTGCTTCACAATTTAAGTTATTTATTTTTCCCTTTGAACCCAAGATTACATCATTAGATAGGGTTACCATAAAGTACGATTAATTTACAACAGACTTTATTGCATCCCATTAAAAAGTTTCATCACTAACTCTTTTCCTGACCCTTTAGATAACGAATCCGCTAAATTAAACATGGACTTCACATATTGAAGCGATATCACGCCTTCCTCCAAATAATCTTCTCACATGATGATGTTTGAGACGAACTTGTCTCGACTTGCCATTGTGGCAATCACTTGAAGCCCGAAATATAGCATCTTGATTATCAAAAAAGATAGTTAAAGGTGGTACTGACTTACTCCAAAAAGGAATATCTATCAACATAGATCGTAGCCAATCAACCTCCTCTCTAGCATAAGACATAACTATTAATTCTGACTCCATGGTTGAGTGAGTAATACATGTCTGCTTCTTTGATTTCCAACAGATCACTACTCCAGCCAAAGTGAAAATCCAAGCAGTAATAGATTTAGAGTCATTCACATAAGAATTTCAAGTAGCATCACTATAACCTTCAAGAATAGCTGGAAATGTAGAATAATGTAGGCCAACATTAATTGTATCTTTCAGGTATCTTATAACACAAAGTAAGGCATTCCAATGTTCAACTCCAGAATTACTAGTAAACTTGCTCAAAGTTCCTACTGCGTAATCAATATCCAGCCTGGTACAATGCATGTCAAACATAAGACTCCCAACGATCTGAGAATATGTCATCGAGAACATCATCAGAGTTACGCATTAGTTTGATGCTAGGATCAAATGGTGTAGGAGAAGATTTGTCATCAAAGTGATCAGATCTTTTTAGAACTTTCTCAATATAATTTGACTGAGTAAGATTTAATTCATTCGCTGATCTCATGATTTTAATGCCCAAAATTACATCAGTTTCTTCAAGATTTTTCGTTTCAAATTGAGAAGCTAGAAACGATTTTGTTTCTTTGACTCTTTCATATCAACATATCATGTACATAGAGACATATTATAACACCAGATTTTTCTTGAAATTTACTAAATATACAAATATCACCATCATTGACTGAGTAGCCGTTAGAAATCATTACTCTTCTAAATTTCTCATTCCAATGTTTTGGAGCTTATTTTAATCCATAAAGAGATTTAAGAAGCTTACAAACTTTGTGTTCTTGATCAGGAACGACAAATCCTTCTGGTTGTTTCATGTAAACCTCTTTATCTAGATATCCATTCAGAAATGCAGTCTTCACATCCATTTGATATATTACCAGACTATGAATTTTAGCTAAAGCAATAAAAAATTAAATAGAGGTCATTCGAGCTATAGGTGCAAATGTATCAAAATTTTCACGACCCCAGTCTACACCCTAGACGTGACCGGCACTCTATAACCATTGTTAGTCCCCAAGCGAACTCTCATCCTGGGTGACTACAAGTGGAAGACTAACTTAATCATGCAAAAGCTTAAAATAGAATAAATTCATGAAACTGGAATACAAAACTTTAACTCGAAAGAGAACTCTGAATGATATAATATATTCAATTCGCCATAATATAGGCAACTTAAGTCTTTAAAACATTTAATAAAATAAATGATTAATACAGACTCCTCAACTATACAGACTATCTATGAAGCCTCTAATTGATAAAGATGAAAGTCGGGACAAGACTCACGACATCCTAACTAAATGGAAAAGTAAATGAAATCCTCCGGAAGCAAGGAGACTCACCATAGCTAACTCAAACTCTCGGATGTATCAACGAAGCTCATGTTGATGATCCTGAATACCTGTGTCTGCATCATGAGAAGATGCAGACCAGTTGGCTTTGTACGTGGAACGTACGAGCATGTAAGGGGAATTCTAAAGTATAACATAAGATTGATACTTGAATAAAAGATGGGAACATACTTACATCTTCTAAAAATTGAAACTCAAGGAATACTCAATAATAAGATACAACTCAGAGATTAAATACTGAACTCAAAGATATGATACTCGACTATGGATACTCAACTCAATATAAAGCAATAATACACATGCTATAGATAAAAAGCTTTATAAAACAGTAAAAGCAACTTAGTTCGTTAAAGAAAATGCAATAACAAACTCAACTTTACTTATGTAAGAAAGTAATATAGTTTCTGTGGGAGTTTTTATAAGTGACAACCATCACTATGAGCGTAAGTGGTGATACAACGTCTTACCCACACTGCCAAAACTATCATGTACCTTTCCATCGGTATAACACCTTACTTAACTTAGTGGATCCACTAGATTATCTTACGTGATCAATGACCTGTCAATTCCCATGATAGCTTCATAGTTTACATGAAGACTTGAATTAATATTAACTCTCATCCCACATCGGTGCTCAATACTACTCTCAAAATATACTTTAGCTCATACTTTTAATAAAACTTCCTTCCTTTGGGTTGAGATAATTTACTGAACCCTTTAGCTTTAAAAGCTCATTTTTGGAATCAATGTTCCCCTATTTAGTTCAAAACTCTTTTGGAACTTCTTAGTTTCCTTTAAACTTAAATGTGAAACATTTATCAACTGTAGGGAATACTTAGTCCCCCTTATAACTTTAGATAAATGAACTCAACTCTTGCTCTTTACTTAACTTGAAACTTTAACTCTTAGGGAATACTTAGTTCCCTTATAACTTTTGAGAATTTAACTCAACTCTTTACTCTTTCTTGACTTGAACTCTAAGTCCTTAAAACAAAGTGAAAATATTTGTGAAAGACTTTAGAAAACTTTATAAACTTTACTTTGACTTGCTCTTAACTTCTAGACTTGACTCTTAACTTTCCTTGAATTGAAGTATGGATTCAAGGTTCATGATCTCATATTTATGGATGATTTAATGATTTTCAACTTGGAGGGTTCATGCGGAATTATGAGCATGAACTACTCAAATCAAGGACTCAAAGACACTTCTTATCTCAGGATTTTTCAATTTATAGGGTTCATGCGGAATTTTGTACATGAACTACTCAATTCGAAGGTCTACATAACTACATGGAACTAATGAGTACAACTCTTCTCAATCCTTTACATTCTTCCTCCAATATTAACTCAAATAATTAGTTGATCTCAAAAGATTCATAACTGAACTCGAAAGCTTTCTTGGACTCTACTCTTAACTCTCTCTTGAATATGAATTATGAATTCAAGAGTTATGGTTCATGATATGAAGGACCTAGGTGATATTTTTGACTCATGACTACATACTCTTCACTCTTATACTCACTTGCTTGAGTCTTAAAACAAGTTACTAGAAGTTGTGGAAGACTCTTCAAAAGAACTCGAAGGGACTCTCTCAAAAAGTTTGGAAGAACTCTCAAAACTTAATCTTGACTTTACCTTGAATTTGAATTATTGTTTCAAGGTTATGATTCATGTTATAAATGATTTATAAGTGTTTAGAAGTAGTTTAAAGTGTTTAGAATAAAAAGGAGTGAAGATACACTTTAAATGAGCTCAAACGGAGCGACCGGCGGCAAACTGAAGGAGGCAGGTGACTTTGGGGATATGGGTGGCGCAGGGATCCAGCCCCTGTAGGACAGAGAAGGGTTTGGGGCGCTCTAGCAGCCGCGCCGCGCCAGGTCCCAACCCGGAAAATTCTGCCGAGCACTTTTGCTCGATTACTCACCCTAAATCGCCTAAAATAGAATGGTACTTAATTACACTCTAATATACTGGAAACAACACTAAAATTACTCAATTTCATCCCAAGAATTCATCAAAAACTCAACACAACAAGATTTAGAATGAACCTCAAGAACACCTATCAAGAACTCAAATCTTTAAACTTTAAGCATGAGATTTCGCTGAAAAATTACATGATTGACGTGTGGGTTAACAAACACAACACTATGGAAGCTTACATACCTCTTAGGGATTAGACCCATGGCGAAAATCCGCAACTAAACTCAAGAACGTCGACGAACGCCTTCATCCTTGCCTCTTTTCTCCTCTTTTCTTTTCTTGCCTCTTCTTGAACTCTCAACTAAAATCCTAGGTGTATATTAGGATTATAAAACTGAACCTAAAAGGATTAGACCCTTAAAATATAACTAAAAAAGAATTAAATCTGATTGGGTAAGGAAAGGACCAAAATACCCCTCATATTTTCGGCTAACTTTCCTTAACTGGACAACCTAACTTCAAAAGTTCATATCTCACTCATCCGAACTTGAAACTTACCAAACTCGACGGCTTTGGAAAGATAATTCAAATATATTTTCTATGTTATCTTGTAGCACACCTAAATCATCATTTGCTAGGTGTAATGGTCCTTTGAAGTTGACTCAAAACTCATCCTTAACTTTAACTCTCCAAAATTTCAGATTCTTGCTAATTCCAATTTAGTTCTTTTTGGAACTCTTGGTGCTAAGTCTAGTGAAATGACCTTAATACTTAAAGAAAATTTAAATTCCTTAATAAAATCTCACTCTCTACAATGAACCTTTCGAGTCTTAGTCCGAAAAAAATTCTGGGTTGTTAAAAAAATAATCAATATCTTTCAATAGAGTAAAATCTTTTGCTACAAAACGAGCATTGTATTTACTTTATAAATATCCATCTACAACCAATAGACTCACATCCATGAGGGAGGTCCGACAAAATCAATGTATGAAATAATAGAGTGCAATTTATCATCAATAGTTTCACGCCAGAAAGGAGCATCGCGTGAAGATATTGCTTCGGCATAACTTTCAGAATCCTTTTCAACTAAATAGACTTGAAAATTAGGTCCAATGTATCTTGGTTTGGCTGATCTTGCACTACGTCTTGGTTGACTTTCATCCAAAGGCTCAACTATTTTTTCTTTTAAGAGGAGATATAGAAGAACTTGTATCTTGTTCTAAAGATTCTTTTTCTTAGGAAATATATTCTCAAAAAAGTTAGCATGCAACGATTCAATAATTGTGTGAGGGCTTGAGATCTCAAGATTCAAAAATATATAAGCCTTAGTGGTTTGTGAATAACCAAAAAATACACAATCTACTCCCCTATAGCCAATTTAGTCAAATGTTGATATGATAATATAACATGAGACAAACAACCCCATACTTTAAAATAATTTATATTTGACTTTCTATTCTTCCAAAGTTCATAGGGAGATGAATCGTGTTTTTTTGAAAGAAATTCAATTCAAAATATGAATGTAGAAATAAGGTTTCCGTCCACAAATTCTCAGTGGTACCAAATCCATAAGTATATAGTTAACCATTTCAATGAAAGTTTTTTTTTTCTGCTACACCATTTTGTTGTGGTGTATAAGACATAATCAATTGTTTCTCAATTCCTTCTTTCTTACAAAAATAAATAAAATCTGATGTTAAATATTTTCCACCTCTATCGGATCTAATTGATTTAATCTTCAAACACAATTTATTTTCAACTTCTACTCTATGTGTTTTAGAAGTCTCAAATGTCTTATCTTTTATTTTTAATGGAAAGACATGTATACCTTGAGTAATCGTCGCTGAAAGTTATAAAATATCTTTTTTCATGACATGATAAACAATCCATCTCACAATTATCAGTATGGATTAACTCTAAAAGTGTGAATATCCTTTCAACAAACTTAAAAGGTTTCTTTCTTATTTGACATTTACTACAAGTAATACACTTAGCTACATGATCATTTCCACAATCTTTAGTTAATCCATTTTCACCATAAGTTAAATGGATCTAAAATTCACATGACCAAGAAGTTCATGACATAAATCTAAAGACTCCATAACATAAGCAGAAATATTTTTCATTTTCACTATTGAGTTTGAACATGCAATTTGTAGCATAATCTTTTTCAATAAACATGTCTTGTTTAGACAAAATAAATTTATCCGCCTCAAAAATTATTTTAAAATCATGCTTCGAAAGAAGCGTACGTGACATCAAGTTCTTTTGAATATCAGGAACATGTAATATGTCTATCAATGTGACCATCTTTCTGAAAGTGAATTTCAGTTCAACAGTTCTTTTTCCCACAACCTTAGCTGATGAGTTTTCCATATGAAAAACTTTATTGCCCCCCTCTAATTCATAGTCCGTGAAGAATTTCGATTACCTAATATATGATAAGTTGCACCCGTGTCTATTACCATTCCACTTGATCTCCCCCTACAGATGCTTATGTGACCATTGCCATCTGTCATTTTTGGTATTGTTGTTTGTCTTTTCTTTCTTCTTTTCATCTTTAAGAATAATGATGTGCATACTGCCCAATTTTATGACAATGATAACATTCATTCAACTTAGATTAGAATTAGTACGCTTGGAGTTTTTACTTTTCTTTGTCTTCAAAAATTTATTATTGGTATGTTCTTTTTTATCTTTTCTTCAATAACATGAACTTTCATGATGGGTTCCTTCAAGATGTTATTGTTAAGGTATTATGTCGCTTGTTCAATTTTCAAGTGCTGCAATAATTGTTCAAGAGTCAAATCTTCCTTCTTGTGTAAGAGTTTGCTTCTGTACTCGTTCCACGATGGCGGAAGTTTTGAAACAATAGCACCAACATGAAAATTTTCATCAAGAGAAATTTGACAATTTTATTAGCGATAAGTTGAAATTCTTGTACTTGTTCAGTGATCGGCTTATCATCAGAACTCCATATAATTTGAAACAAGAAATTTCTTTGAACTCGCCTCTTCTGTTAAATGGATAGCTTTAAAAGTATCCTAAATCTACTTAGCAAATTCACACTTGATATAATATTTATCATAGTATTTATTGGATATTTCTCCAAGAATATAATTCTTGCATAAGTAATCATCATCTTCCCATTTGACAATTTTTTCGTTAATTAGAGTAGCCTCATCCGTTGCTACCTCAGAACCAGGAGCGTCAGGATAAGGTTTCTCAAGAACATATGTCAACTCTAATCGTCTTAAAAAGAATTCCATCTAACCACGCCATCTAGGAAAGTTTTTGGCATCAAATATTTGAAAATTAGGATTAGGCAAATTTGGAACACTGTTTGTTATTGATGTGGATGCCATAGAGACAACTATCTTCAAATTGTTAGAACAACTGAACAAGAATGATAAAAATACAAGAAATTCAAAACAAAACTTGCTTGGCATACAAACACAGTAATACCTTTCTTTAAGATAGTTGAAGTCTCTCCCACGAGCAATCGGAAGAATAAATAACAACTCTATCTTCGGGATTCACTGAGCCATAAAACAAGTAGCATTCAAGAATGTTGCTCTTCTATTCTTGAATTGGTTATTTCACCTTTTGATTAATGTCTCACAAGTGTTTTTCAAGGGAAAGAAGTTTTTTTTTAATGCTTATCTTTTCAACCAAAAGAAACTCAATTTATAAGACAAAAATTTTGTAAAAAAAGACTTTTTAATAAACGAAAAAGGGCCTAAAATACCCTTGAAGTATTGAAAATGGTACATAAATACCCCTCCACCTATTGGCTCCAAAATACCCATCACATCCACTTATTGGCTCACAAATACCATTTCCATCCACCTTTGGGTCCAATTTTAGCCACTTCATTAACGGAGCACCATTTAAAATAATTAAATAATCCTTTTAATTACATGATGCTTAACCACTGATTGCAATTTAATTATTTAATATAACGGAAAATGGCCTAAAATACCCTCAAAGTATTGGAAATGGTACAAAATTACCCTCCATCCACCTATTGACTCCAAAATACCCTTCCCATCCACCTATTGGCTCCAAAATACCCTTCCCACCCACCTATTGGGTCCAAAATACCCTTGTCATCCACCTTTTGGTTCAAAATTGACCACTTATTTAACAGTTTTACATTTAAACTATTTAAATATTTTTTTAAATACGTGGTACGCAACTATTTGTTATAATTTAACTTATTAGTATAATTTATAAATCAATTCACTACCCACCCATTACTAATTAAACCCGTCCAAATTAATACACCCGTCACATTATTAATGCAACAACAGAAAAGCTACTGCCAATTGAGTGTTTTTAAAAATTTGAGGCGAAAATATCTATAGAAGTAAATTATCATACGTTAAGTGTCGAAATAAAAATTACCGATAAACTTAAAAGTCTGACTATGTTCATCTTAATTATTCTTACGTCTCAATTATGTGATGTTACTTCATAGGTAACTTTTTTTCAAAATAATATATTAAAGATTTTAAAACAAATCATAAATATTTATAAAATTATATTTTAAGAAAGTGCATGAATTAATTCGGGATGTATTACTTCTTTACCTTTAATCATAAATTTCTAATTCAATCTTGAAAGAGAATCCTATTGAAAGTGTCCTCCTAAATAAGCGGCTCAACCTATATTTAATTGGGCTTCGATTCGGACTCAAATAATTTTGAATGTCTTTTTCAGAAATCTATAATTTTATAGTGTTTTAGTAGTGTTTATGACAATTTTGATATTATAATTGGATTATTAATTGGGTGGGGTTTAGTTAGTAATGAGTGGGTACTGGGTTGATTTATAAATTATATTAATAAATTAAATTATAACCAATAGTTGAACGCCAAGTATTTTAAAAAATATTTAAAGAGTTTAATTTTAAAACAATTAAAGTAGTGGTCAATTTTGAACCCAAAGGTGGATGACAAGGGTATTTTGGAGCCAATAGATGGATGAAAAGGGCATTTTGGAGCCAATAGGTGGATGGAGGGTAATTTTGTACCATTTTCAATACTTTAAGGGTATTTTAGGCCCTTTTCCGTTAATATAATTTTAAACCTACCCATTACCAACCTATTTTTAGCTAAACCCTCCCCAATACTTAGTAAACATGCCGTAAAATATTGAGCTTCGAGTCATGCATGAGCATCAAAATATATTTTTGATGTCATGACATTAGAAAGATGTTTCTAATGTCATGAATGAACAACAAGAAATCTCCTAGAAGAGAAAATTCAATAAATAAGTTTAAGTAATAAAATATGAGTTGCTAACATAATGTATGCACAATTCACATTTTTTTATTATCTGGAATTCTTTTTAGAATGGTGATGGAATTGTAGTCATATAAATCAAATAGACAATCAGTACGATAAATAAAAAATTTAACGATTATAATAAAATTTTTGTTATATTATACTTTTTACGGCAATAATATATATATATATATATATATATATATATATATATATATATATATATAAAGAGAGAGAGAGAGAGAGATTCATAACCAACATTTTATATAAATAACGCTAACTCAATTTCCTCTAAACAAAATCTATTGCCAGTAAATATGTTCTTCTTTCTTTTATAGTGAACGAAGTCAGAGGTGAATTCAGCTAAACTCAATAGCTTTAGATTTTAAATTTGAAATTTTTTATATAAATGTCTAACTGTATCGATATAATTTGTCCCTCTAAAAGAATCTTGAATTTTCTTTGTGATCTCGTTATTTTATATTAATATAATGGTCACAAGATGATATATTTTAATACTTATTAAATCCGCCAGATCCAATACAAAAAGAACCCATGGGTTCAATCGAGCGGGTAATGGGTGGGTTTAAATTATATTTTAGGGCGGGACTAATAAGTATTGGGACGGATTTAGTTAAAAATGGATGTGTTTAAAAATTATATTAAATAATTAAATTTCAAACCAATGGTTGAGATTAAATGATGCTCCATTGATGAAGTGGCTAAAATTAGACCCAAAGGTGGATAGTGAGAACATTTGTGAGCCAATAGGCAGATGGAGAGGGTATTTTGGAGCCAATAGGTGGATGATGGGTAGTTGTGTACCATTTTCAATATTTCGACGGTATTTTGGAGCCAATAGGTGGATGAGGGATAGTTGTTACCATTTTCAATACTTCGAGGGTATTTTGGAGCCAATAGGTGGATGAGGGGTAGTTGTGTACCATTTTCAATACTTCGAGGGTATTTTAGGCCCTTTTCCGTTTAATTAAAAGTCTTTTTCTTGTAAAATTTTTGTCCTATAAATTGAGTTTCTTTTGTCCTATTTTAGGCCCTTTCCAGTTTATTAAATCGAATTTATTATAAGTTCATCAATTGAAAATAAGACTTATCTCTCAAAAAATTTATAACTTAGAATTAAAAAGCCTCTTTCAAAATCCTATAACGTAGATTTAAAACAAAAAAGAATGTTACAACTCACATTCATGCATTTTGTTATTTCAAAACTTTTAACGGATGAATTTTATTTCAAATTAATTGAAACACTAACTCTTACACATATATTACTCAATTTTTTATTATTATTTATGTGTATTTGAGAGAGTTCTTTTGTTTCCGTACAAGCGCGAACACGCACACTAGTTTATCTTAAACAAATATTTAAAAAAAAAAAATTGAATTGATAATTTTTTTATAAAAAAAAACATATAAATTATATAAGAGGGGCAACCATGCTCCCGTTTATTTAATCTAAACGAGCAAATTTTTTAATTTAAAGGAAGGCGCGAATTTCGTGCGCAAGGTGGTTGTGCCTGATAAGGTGCATGGGAAAGTGCCGCTATTGCTTAATTCAACCTAATTTGAACAGCGTTATTTTAAGCGTTAAAATATTGCCTTTTTTATTCTAAAATTAATTTCGTTGCCCTTTATAAATTTTTGATCAATTTTCTTGCCATTTTGGCTCTTGGCTCTGATTGTAATACCCCGCTTATAATGTTAAAATTTAAACTTAATATAACATCTGAAATAAAAAATAAAAAATTTAAACATAAGTGAGGATAATTATTAATTTTAAAATTAAAAAAATATATATGCATCACGTTAGTTAGTGGAGAATTGTACGAGTGATTGTAATGCCCCACTTATAATTTTAAATTTTAAAATTATAAAATCTGAAAATAAAAATAGAAGTTTCAAACATAGTTACCCTTAAATTTGAAATTTCAGTTGTGAAGTCAGAAGTGAGGGCACTTATTAATTTTAAAGGTTAAGTCATTGATAACTTCTTAAAGTTATTCGTACAATTTACTTAAACATTTTAAATAGGACTTACCTATTAAATATAAAATATATATGACATAAATTATGCTTTGTACATCCCTGAACCGGGTGAAAAAAATTTCAAAATAGTGTTTTTCTTGATTAACTTTTTTACATTTTTTCTTTTTTTATTGGCACTTGACATTATAATTAAATTATAATTTTTTCTTCTTCTTTCATTACACTTTTTTTCAAAAAAGAAAAGCACCTCACCCCTACCAGTCATCTTCTTCACAATTTAGTATGTAAAACTTTCTCTATTTTTAGCTCAAACACTGTTTTTTTATATATTAAAAAAATATTATTTCTTTCAAATTTAAAGATAAATGAAATTAACTATGAAGAAATCATAGGATTCAGATTTAAAAGAAAGACTTTCTTTTGTACAATTTAATTCAAATCTTATAAAAACAATTAAACAAATATGAAGAAAGAAGAAAGAAGATAAATGATTTTTACATATAAAAAAGGTAGCCTATATTTGGGGAAAAATTTACCTACACCGGGTGTTTACACCAAGTCAATGCAAAATGCATTACTATGTGATTTTAAGAAGTAAAATGAACTACTATAAGAGTGTGTTTGGTATGCAAAATGCACCAGAAAATGTTTTCTAATTTTTCCATGTTTGGTTGGGACAAAAGTTTTGGAAAATATTTTTCAAATCAACTCATTTTTCTCAAAATTAAGGAAAATGACTTCCCTTCAAAAATTAAGGAAAATATTTTCCAAAACTCTTCTCCAATTTGAAGTTACATTTTTTTTTTTGGAAAAACATCAATTTTTAAAAAATATTTTCAATTTCAAGATTTTATTTTTTCACCCGATCCCTGACCCCCTCCCCCACCGGCCAGACCCCCCCCCCCAACCCCATCCCCTCCCCAAAAAATTAATTTTGCTTTTTAAAAATATTTTCAACTTCAAAATTTTATTTTTAAACTCCTACCCCAACCCCCCAAAAAATTAATTTTGTTTTTAAAAAATACTATCAACTTCAAATTTTATTTTTTCACTCTTACCCCCTCCCCCCTGCCCTCACCCACTACCCCAACCCCCCCAAACCCCCACCACCACTCCAAAAAAATAATAATTTTATTTTTAAAAAATATTTTTAATTTCATAAATTATTTTTTACTCTAGTAAAAAAATATTTTTCATTCATAAATCAAACACTAAAAATCATTTCCGAAAAATATATTCTAATCACCAACCAAACATGAGAAAATAAGTCCAAAATCTACTTGTTTTCCAGAAAAACATTTTCTATGCATACAGCCACATAGACAAACAAGAGGCAGGAAAGATTAATCCTCGGAGGTGAGACCACTAAAGAATAACAAAGAAAATGGTAAGCAATCTTCATGTTTTTTATGTACGAAAAAGGGCTAAAAATACCCTCAAACGAAAAAGGGCTAAATATATCCTTTATCTACCTATTGCGTTAAAAATACCTCTCACTCCATCTTTTTGGTCCCTTTTTTACCCTTAAAACTAACACCCTTAAAATTAATATGCTTTTACGAGGGAAGTACAACCTAATAGAGATTGAGATTTGCTGCCAACAAAAAGGCATATCATAAAATGGAGCGTCAGTTTGTGCATAACTTATGATACATAAATCGGAAAAGGATCAAAAATACTTTTAAACTATTCAAAATAGTTTAAATATATCCTTATTCATCTATTGAGTTAAAAATATTGTCAAATCACTTTTTTAGTTTATTTTTACCCTTAAAACTAACACCCTTTTATTTTTGATTATTTTTATTAATATTTATTACGTGAAATCTTCCTATTGGATAAAACTAAAATTTCAACCTATTAGATTTTGGGTCATGGGTCTATAGATCTGGGTCAGGGCGGATGAAGGAAAATTTAATGGTTGGAATTTATTTATCCAATTAGATGATGTCACGTAATAAATAATAATAAAAATAATTAACAAATAGATGGGTGTTAGTTTTAAGGATAAAAATAAACTAAAAATGTGATCTGAGGATATTTTTAACTCAATAGATAGATAAGAGATATATTTAAACTATTTTGAATAATTTAAAAATATTTTTGATGCTTTTTCGATTTATGTATCATAAGTTAGGCACAAACTGACCCTCCATTTTATTATATGCCTTTTTGTTGGCAGCAAATCTCAATCTCTATTAGGTTTGACTTCCCTCGTAAAAGCATTAAGTTCATGATTATACTTTTCACTGATATTTATATATTTATTGATTTTTAAGAAGTATAGACTATTTTAACAAATCAAAATGGTAAATTTGCTGACATTACCTCATGGTAGTTGCATAATATTTTTTTAAAATTAAGTTAAATCTTTAAAATTATTTAGTAAATTTATAATCGCATAATGAGTGGCATGTATACGAAGTAAAAATATAATTAAAATATATTATATTTTATACTACGAAAAATAGGCTAATTTACAGAGATTTATTTGTGGGAGTTTTAAAACCTCCTCTATAAAATCGTTTTGTAGCGTTTATTTAAACTTCTGGGATATAATTTATTTGGTGACGGTTTTATTGTGAAGGCTTGTGATAACCCTCGAAAATTGCACCGATTTGTGAGGTTTTGTGAACGCCGCAATTTATTATAATTTGTATCGATTTTATTGTGGAGGTTTGTGATAACCTCTGCAAATTACATCAAATTGTGAAGCTTTGTAAATGCCACAATTCATTACAATTTGTTACTCTTGTATAAAATAGGAAATAAAAAAAAATACTTTACAAAACAAGGTAATCATGGAAAGTAGAAATACAACTTATTATATGCATTGCATGTTTAATTAGCATGAGAAGAACAAATTTAGTTGTAAATTGAATTGCGTTATCAAAGTACAAATAATTTAGATATTTAGGTTCATTCTCTTAAGAGAATGAAATAATAGATGAAAATGTTAATCCTATAATATGTAATTGAATGGTTAAAATAAAAAATTTATTGAGGTCTTATGTGATATGTATATATATATAAAAGTAAAAGGTAAATTTATATGTGACAATTATATGATAATAAGCACTAGGTCGGTAAAGTTTAATATATTTCCATGAGATAAATATTGCAAACGGTGGATGTTGGATGTGCATTCATACAAGATTAGGTAAGATTAAAAAATAACCATAAGGTACTAGTAGCACGTTTTGACTTTAAAGTGAGAAATCATTTGAGATGATTTAAGCATCATTTATTTTTAATAACATTTAGATGTCAAAATCTGAATATAATTAAATTATGCGTTTAAATTTTAATATTTGACTTTAAATACAGGTTTTAAATATTTGGATGTTCTATTAAGTGTCAATTACAATATAGTTAATATTATTTTTACATATGAATGTATAAATTTGTCTTTATCTAAAAATTAATGAATAAAAATTTATTCAAATGTGAAATTCATCTAATACTATATCAACAAAATATTATTATGTTATAAGAATATATGGTGTTGTTGTGATAAAAGAAAATATGAAATAAAAATAATAAACTCAAATCACTATGATCAAATCACTATATTACCTTTTTTACATTTGTTTGATGTGAAATCACTTGTTAAAGTTTTATAATAAATTATCAAACATAGTACTAATTGTGTCAATTTGTCATGAATTAAGATTTATGTTGTTTTGTAACTTGAATATTTTAAATGTAGTCTATGTTATAAATGACAAAACTCAAATTTTTTAACGACGAGGAGGAGTTGGTTGGATGGTAAGCACCCCTCACTTCCAAAGTAATTGCTAGTTCGAGTCACCAAAGGAGCAAAAGGGATGAGAGCTCCTAGCGAGGGTAAAAAATGGTAAAAACCCTTTGAAAAGAATCAAATAAGACGAATTACTACAAATATGCTCGTGACATAGATAATTGTGAAAGTTTCTAAAATCGCCTCAATTAATTTTGTGGGGGTCAAAAACTTCCACAACTCGATAAAATACCCTTTCACATGATTTTTTTTAGTGTTAAAATGTGAAGGGAGTATATCTTAGCCCTGCTATTAATATTATTTTAAAAGAGAGAGAAAAGGATATAGGAAAAATATATTGTATAATAAGTGGATCCATGAGGTCCACATGTCAATCATGAAAAGCGTCATACAAATATTTTGGATCTAGAGAGATAATTT
Source organism: Solanum sitiens (assembly GCA_016801875.1). Classification (NCBI taxonomy): domain Eukaryota; kingdom Viridiplantae; phylum Streptophyta; class Magnoliopsida; order Solanales; family Solanaceae; genus Solanum; species Solanum sitiens. Next base: position 736,595 of record JABWTJ010000168.1, read on the forward strand.
CACATACCAACATAATTGTACTAGTGGAACGATTTCTATGGTGATTCCGATAATACTAAGGTCGTGAATTAGGCGCAAGTGTATAGGAATACATATGTGATTTGAGTGTCTTAACTTTATGACGTGAAGTTGGTAAGGAAAGACAAAATATGGAGAATTTTGAAGAGCTGAAAAGAGCAGTGGAGAGCGTAGAAATGGTGGATGCTCATGCACACAATATTGTCGCGCTTGACTCCAATGTCCCTTTCCTTAGCTGCTTTTCTGAATCTACAGGAGCCAAAACTTTATCTGATACTCATAATTCCGTCGAATTCCAGGTCTATTTCTTATCCCTCTCTGCAGTTTCTTGATTACCTTAGCTTCATAATATTTTCTTTCATTCCCATTATTAACAAGTGGAGTAGACATTTTATTTTAATAAATATTAGAGAGTAGTATGTAAACCAGATCAACAAATTATTCTTACTTGTAAACCAGATCAACAAATTATTCTTACTTCCGAAAATGTGGAGTAATTAATTATGTATATATTCTAAGAAAGAAGCTTCAATTCCTGAGATGCTAAAATAAAGAAAATGAAATTTATCTTATTCACTTTCCACCAAGCTCATCAATGCCATAGTTTCCATCGGTAAAGTGACTAAAATTAACACTGATGCAGAAAGTCATTTTTAGAAGATAGTCAAAGAATGAGAGAAATGAACATGCCAAGGGAAAGCTCATCTTAGCATTTTGTTCTTACCATCTGCACTTTTAAGAATTTAATATCAGTAGAGTATGAATTTAGTCAGGATTACACGTGATATAACAAGTGTTTTACTTTTTAGAATCATATATATAGTGCAAGATGACAAACAACATGTATGTGCAAAATAAGTTAGTGAGTAGACCTTCTCTTTAGACTTTCCCAATTTTTAATACCGTTTACAGCTAGTAACGTCCTTCTCCCAAAACATGGCAAACTCCACTACCCGATAATCGATCTGCCAAAAGACGAATCTCTCGAAAACCGTCCCCAATCACACTTATTCTCCAGCTAACAAATACTCTGGTTTAGAAGCAACCATTACTAGCAAACGTAAATATTTCATTTTTTTAATTAAAGTTGTTGAATATTTTTGGGTGTGGAGACTACAGCTATCAATTTCTCACAACTTGAATTTTATTATATCAAATTAAGGACCCGCTTCGGTCTTACAATCTTAATCACACTTGTTGCTTGCTTCAACAACACTCTTTACTTGAGCGCACACTTGTTTGTTCTCTTGCTTTCTTACTTACTTGGTTACTTGCTTTCTTATTTGGTTACAACTCAAATGGACCACCTCTATTTATAGGTGGTGATGGAAGAATCTAGCTAAGGGTTTTGCTACTATATTCTAGAATGTTCTTCTAACTTCCTATTTCTAAAACTACATTTTCTAGAACATCTCTAGACTTTTCTATCTAGAATACTCATTCTAGAACTCTTCCTTTATTTCTTTATAACTCTTGAATATTCTAGTTTCTTTTTGAAATGTGTTGGAGATTAATTAAGTTGGTGATGATTTCTTAACACTCCCACTCAACACCAACTTTATTTTCTCTTTCAATCATTTCAAGCGCTTCTCGAAATCTTATAAACTTCATATTGCCCACGCTCTTTGTGAATATGTCTGCTACTTGCTCCTCCGTCTTGATTTGCTTCATTTCAATTTCGCCTTGAAGAACTTTTTCTCGAAGAAAATGATGTTGTACTTCCACATGCTTTGCCCGGGCATGAAATATAGGATTTTCAGCCAAATGAATAGCTGACAAGTTGTCACAATATAGTGGTACGATATCATTTGATGGTTGATGCAAGCCTTTCATGAGTTGTTTTAGCCATTTACTCTCTTGTGCTGCCATTGTTCATGCTCGATATTCTGCTTCCGCAGTTGAAAGTGAAACAGTTGGTTCTCTTTTGCTGCACCATGATATTGCAGTTGATCCAAGATTGAGAACATATCCGGTGGTTGATCTTCGAGTATCATGGTCACCAGCATAATCCGCATCACAATATCCGATTATCTTGCATGGAGCTCCTTTCATATAGAATAGTCCATAGTCAAGAGTTCCTTTCACATACCTTAATATCTTCCTGATTGCTTCAAAATGAGGCTTCTTTGGTTTCTGCATCAATCGGCTATCTACTCCAACTGCGAATGCAATATCTGGTCTGGTCAATGTTAAGTAGATAATACTATCGACAAGTTGACGATACATTGTTTCTTCCTCCAAGTCTTTGCCTTCATGGGAACATAGTTTTAAGTTAGGCTCCACCGGTGTAGAAATGTCTTGCAACCCATCATTCCATATTTTTGGAGTAGATCTCTCGCATACTTTTGTTGTCCAAGGAATAATCCATCCTTTGTTTTTTCAACCCCAAGACCAAGGAAGTGTTTTAGTTCGCCCAACTCCTTCATTTGAAATTGTATCATCAAATTTCTTTTACTTTGATAGATCTCATCAAAGTCATCTCCCGTGATGATTAATCATCCACGTAGACTAATATGATAGCTAACCTTCCTTCACGAGCTTTTACGAATAAGCTTGTATTTGCTGGTGCCACTTGATAGCCACTTTGGATCAGGAACTCAACAATTTTTCCGTACCATGTCTGTGGTAATTGCTTTAAACCATGCAAAGGTTTTGTCAATTTGCACACATAATCAGGATTGACTCTATTCACAAAGCCTTGTGGCTGATCCATGTATATTTCACGATCCAATTCTCCATGAAGAAAAGCATTCTTCACATCCATCTGCCATAGTGTCCAAGACTCACTAGCTGCTAGAGCTAGTAACACTCGAACAATAGTAATTTTAGCCGTAAGATTAAATGTATCGTCATAGTCAAGACCATACTCTTGTGAGAATCCCCGGGCTACTAAACGTGCTTTGTACCGCTTGATAGATCCATCAGGATGTGTTTTCAGCTTATATACCCACTTACATGATATAGGTTTAACATCTGTAGGTTTAGCCACTAACTCCCAAGTTTGGTTTAGCTTTAAGGATGAAATCTCCTCTTCCATTGCCTTTTTCCATTCACTACTCTTCGAAGCTTCTTCGAAGGTGGTAGGTTCCTTGACCTTGTCAACCTAAACCAGTGTCGCATTTATATACTTACTATTTTGGCGTTTCACTCGTGTGGATCTTCGTAGTTGGGAAGTTTATTGTACTCCTTCTTGAAACTCTTCTGGAGTTTCATGAATTCCAGTTTTCCATGGCTCTTATTTTCTTCGCTTGAAAATATCTCTTCTGTATGTGATTTGAGTTTTTCACATACCTCTTGTTGTAATTCTGTTTTACTTCCTTGTCCTTTCTTCTTCACACTTATGTTGTAACTTTTGCTCCAATTCTATTGAATCTGGTAATGTGGCTTCTTCAGACCACCATGATGATGCTTCATTAAATACCACATAAGTTGTCTCGGTTGGCATGACGTAGATCGATTCTAATCTTCTCCCTTCTATGATTGGCGAGCTTGTAACTTTTAAGTTTCGATATACTTTTACGTTATTTGGCCTAAACAAGACATAGTTACCAGAATCTCTTAGTTGTGATACAGATAATAAGGTTTTCTTCAAACCTAGAACATGGTAGACATTTTGAAGTTCCACTTGTCTTGAGCTGTGATGAGGCACACACATCATCTTGCCAATATAAGTTATTGACATTTTTGAATTATTTGCAGTCACCACAACTCGACCGCCTTTATATTCACTCATGTTAATGAGCTTTTTGTTATCACCAGTCATGTGATTGGAACATCCTGAATCAACGATCCAATCATGTTCATAATCGACCAATTTGTCACTCACTGTTGCAAGTGCAATCTCCTATTCTTTGTTAGAGTGACAGGTGACAAGCTCCTCTTGTTGATTAGTTTCTTCAACTGCATAAGAGGTCTCGAAATCCCAAACTTCTTCTCCATCTTTCTTATTTTGAATAGAAGTTGCTACGTACATTACCTTCAGTTTTCTTGTACCAGCAGTCTCTCGCATAATGTCCTTTCTTTCCACAATTGTAGTATTTCTGCATTTGCCGGTTGTTGAAGCCTTTCGCCTGCTTGTTTTTTCGTTGAGTTCCTTGATGTTGGATCTCTTGGTCTCCCCCTGGCCATGAGCTACTCTTCGCTTCTCCTTTTTGATAGGCTTGCCTTTTGCTGAAGAGCGCCTTATCTTCGTCTTTTATAGTAAAACTTGATAATGACTTCTCCAAATCTTCTTCATTTGCCAACATATTTTCCAACTCAGATAAAGTCGGTTCTGTGGCCCACCCTCGTGTGGCTGTGATTTTGCCTTTGTACTCCGACCTTAGACCATGAACAATAATTCTCCTCATTCTTGTCTCTGTGATAGCATTCTCTGGATCTAATTTTGATATTTCATCATATAAAAATTTTACCTTTGAGAAGTATTGACTGATTGTCATATTCCGTTGAGAGATCGACAAAAGATCATTTTCAAGCCTTTGTAATCTTGCATCATTCTTCTTTGTAAAAATCGTTGCCAAGGTGTCCCAAGCTTTTTTTGGCGTCTTGACATTCTTAATCCGTTTTACGAACTCATCCTTAATTGTCACAGAGAGAACAAACATGACCTTTCCAGCTTTGACCTTCCACCTTTTTGCTGCTTCAACATCTGTTGTTGGTGGTGTGGTGTCTGATCCACCGATGATATCCCATAATTCCTGACCAAGAAAGTAATATTGCATTCTCGTGCTCCATGATCCGTAGTTGCTTGCGTTCAGTTTCTCAACGCTATTGAGAGTGCTTGCAAAGTCTGCCATTAATAAGTGCCTCACAACTTGTAGTCTCAGATAGTAGATTGTAGGATCTCCTTTCCTTTGAGTTGCTACATTTCTTCATCCACCAGGCTCTGATAGCACTTGTTGAATATTTTTGGGTGTGAAGACTACGAGCACTATCGATTTCTCACAACTTGAATTTTATTATATCAAATTAAGGACCTGCTTCGGTCTTACAATCTTAATCACACTTGGCGCTTGCTTCAGCAACACTCTTTACTTGAGCGCACACACTTGTTTGTTCTCTTGCTTTGTTACTTGCTTGGTTACTTTGTTTCTTGCTTAGTTTCTTACTTTGTTGGTTGCTTTCTTTCTTGGTTTCTTGCTTTCTTGGTTGGTTACAACTCAAATGGACCACCTCTATTTATAGGTGGTGATGGAAGAATCTAGCTAAGGATTTTGCTACTATATTCTAGAATGTTCTTCTAACTTCCTATTTCTAAAACTACATTTTCTAGAACATCTCTAGACTTTTCTATCTAGAATACTCATTCTAGAGCTCTTCCTTTATTTCTTTATAACTCTTGAATATTCTAGATTCTTCTTTGAAATGTCTTGGAGATTAATTAAGTTGGTGATGATTTCTTAACAAAAGTTCCCTCCACACATCTTACTTAGTAGTGTACTTGTATTACAAATCGTTACTTCATTCATGATGTTTGGCCAAGGACAAGCCAATGGGCAATGGTGTTGATCTCATTTGTACAATTTACTTATGAATGTTATCTTGTCATATCATGGATGTCTGGACAAGGAAAAACCAATAGTACTGTTCTTCTCATTTATACTTACGTATTACACATTATCATTTTCTCCCCTTTATCATTCTTCTTACAGTAGTATCTAACTGTGTCTTCCAGGTAAATCTAAATAAAATTTGTGAACTGTATGGCTCAAGCTTATCCTTGGATGCTTTTGAGGAATCTCGTCGATGCTTAGGGTTGGAGGCAAGTGCCGCAGTTTGTTTCAAAGCAGCAAGAATTGTTATCTTACTTATTGACGATGGAATTAAATTGGACAAAAAACTTGACATCAAATGGCATGAAAGAATTGTACCAACAGTTGGGAGAATACTACAAGTGGAGCATGTTGCTGAAAATATCCTTGAGAAGGTAATGAAAGATTTTATATAGTAAACGAGATACACTACATCATATATATATATATATATATATATATATATATATATATATATATATATATATATATATATATATATATATATATATATATATATAGTGGGCCTTTAATTTCACCTAAAAAGTGTTCCCTAAATTATTACGACTATTACAACATACTTTGATGTTGATTGGACTGCCTGTCCTATCACCAGCAAGTTTGTATCAGGGTAATTAGTTACGTTTGGAGGTTCTGTAATATCCAAGAAAAATTCTGTGCAAGATTGCTGACAATGAAATAAATCCCTTAAAAAGTCAGCCAGCTGACATTGTTCAACATGAATACCTTAGTTCCAGACTAGGAATTCTATACATTTTTAAAAGGATGGTTCTGTACTTTCCCCTGTTTACAAGTATTGTTTATTCAGACTGTGTATAAAGCTGATTATATTTTTGTTTTGGTAACATCGAATGAATATTTTTTAGTTAGCTCTAGTATATTTTTCTCATTGTTATATCTACTTTCTTAAATTTGTTAATATCTCTCTCCTCTCATATTCGATTGCAGGGTTCAGATGGAAAGTTGTGGACACTGAGTTCATTTATGGAGACTTTCACTAAGGAACTGAAGTCATATCCTTTAAAGTTTTAGTCTATATATATATGTTTCTTTTGATTTATAATGAGTTAATATCTCGCAAGTTGTTCCTTAGTGTTGCACACAGAAGGTGATAAAGTTGTTGCCTTTAAAAGTATTATTGCACATCGTCGTGGCCTTGCAATTAATACAAAAGTCACACAAACGGAGGCTGAGGAGGGCCTGAATGACATTTTAAGTGGTCAGTCTTACAAGATTTAGGGTTCAAATGCAAATGAGATGACTGTCAAGTAATTCTGATTATATATTCTGTATTACCAGCCAGGAAGCCAGTCAGAATCTCAAACAAGAGCTTTAGTGATTATATCTTTATGCATGCATTGGAGGTGGCTCAAAATTTTAACTTGCCAATGCAAATAGACACAAGGTAAAAAAAATACTATTTTTCTGATTACATGTTATTTGTTTATTTTTATTCCCAGTCCTTGAAGACTACATTTTTCATTACAGTTTAGAGGAGAAGGATTTGGATCTGAGGCCAGGGAATCCCCTTAATCTTCGCAATCTTCTTGAGGATATGAGATTCACTAAGAATCGTTTAGTGCTTTTACATGCGGCATTCCCTTTCTTAAAGGAAGCTTCATATCTTGCTTCCGTCTACCCTCAAGTATCTTCTTTTCTATCAACATGTCACATTGGAGAGTTTTTCACATATATATGAACAAGCTTATATTTTTGTTTGTCTCCTTTACAGGTCTATCTTGATTTTGGCTTGAGGATTCCTAAGCCTAACTTCCATGGGTTGGTGTCCTCAGTGAAAGAAATTCTAGACCTTGCTCCTATCAATAAGGTTATTTCTGCACTTCAACATACATAAATCTGTATTTTCAATTAGGCCTAAGCGATTTCAAATTATTATATTGATCTCCTCCTCCATCGCCTTTACGATTGCACTGTTTATGCTCACGTAATGTTTAAATATGCACAGGTGATGATCAACAGCAGTGGCATTGCATTTGCTGAAAGATTTTACCTAGGTATTGCTAAAGATTCTTATCATGAATATTACAACAACAACAAACCCACTGAAATCTCACAAAGTGGGGTTTAGGGAGGCTAAAGTGTACTCAAGCCTTACCATTACCTTCTTTGAGGTAGAGAGACTATTTTTGAAAGGCCCTAGACTCAAGCAAATCAAAGCATTAATCAAAAGAAAAACACGACAACTAACAGTAAAGTAGTGCGGAACATATACAAGAATTATAACACTAACAACAAGGTGCAGTAACCTAAACATATTAAACGACACTGATAGTCAGAAGCTAAAAATAAAAAACTACATGAATATGCTAATATTACAACTGACACAGAGCTCCACCCAACCAAAGACTGGAATAGACTAGTAATAAGACCACCTCTCTACTACATACTAACATTCTACTCTTATCCACGACCTTGATACCCTTCTATCTAAAGTCATGTCCTCAGTAAGTTACGGATGCGTCATATCCTGCCTAATAAACTCTCCCAAATACTTCTCTCTTGGAGATTGCTTGAGTATTAAGTCTTACCTTCACGTCCATCTCATGCGTCTTATCACTAATTTTATACTCCAATCCAAATACCGAGTCTAGAGGCAACAGTTGTCGACAAAATTATTTGACATGTGCGATTTGAACCAATCGAACTGTTGGGATTCTGACCCTAAATTTGCCTAAGGAACAAGTATATTCTATATGTTCCTTTTTAGATTACAGCAGTTACGTTTTGTAAAATAAATAAAATAATGACACAATATTTTATCGCGGAAAACCCTAACTCATAAAGGGTAAAAACCACGACCTACACCTCTGTAGGATTAAACTCCACTTCATTAAACTCTGAGCCTCAACAAAAGATTACAAACCTATGTAAGCTAAGGAATTTTAAACTCTAATTCCTAGATAAGAAATTATAAACTCTAATTCCTAGCTAACCAAGACAAAATCCCCAAGGTTTAAGTCTTCTACCGTCTGTCAAGTTTCTCAAACTTGTTAGACGAACCTTACACACACTCTTCATTGTAATCAAAACTCAAAATTACAATCTTACAACTTTTTCTCACAAACTGGCAACACTACCCATTAAATCTCAAAACTCTCTCAAACTCTTAATTGTGTTTTGGTATTCTCTCTATGTAAATGCACAATTTTCTCCAAAGAAACTATTACTGCATTTATAGACTTTGAACTCTCCTTAGTCTTGTTAAACACAACTTTGACTTAATATGCGCTCCCTTTTCCTTGTAGGACTCCTTTATAAAAAGGAAACTTTATGCATTGGTTGCTTGTCGAAAAAACAATCCTTCCCCTGCTTAATACTTCTAATTCGCGTTGTTAACGTTCTCCTTATCCAAGTCGGATTCAGTCCGAAAGAAACACGTCGCACAATCTATTTTTTCATTTGTTCCTCTATTTGTCAATTATCAAATTCTTTCTCGTTCTAACAAATTCCCCTTTTTGATGATGACAAACCATTGCTTCTTGTGTGGATAGATCAATCTGTGTTATGTCAATTTCTTAAAACTCAATACACAAAGCATACACATTAGAGGATCAAGTTAGACCAATTAGGTTATAAATATTACACAAGTATGCATTTTCCCCTTTTGACATCATAAAACACTGTGAAGGCATACACCATACTAAGAGAAGCAAATTCGATACTCATGGCCACTAGGGCTATCACCTACACAAACACTTAAAATTCAAGAACTCAGTTAGCTATGGCAAAACATTTGCACAAACATAGGAGATAGACTTGAACCAGAATCTCAAACCCAACATTAGCATTAATCAAAAAGCATATACATCACAAATGTAATCAAAATTAAAGGTAGAATTAAGCACTTGTGATGAGAAAAATATTGGGAAGTCAAAAGCTAGAGTGACTAGGTAATATCAAAAGATCGGGTATGAGAGGGTAAAAGTTATTTTTCAGCAGCAAAAATATCTTTTGGATTAACAAAATTAGCAGTCTTCTCAATTTCAAAGGTAGCCTTGGTTTATGCAAGCTCAATTCTTTTTATCACCTTTAAGGAACTTGTTCAATCAATCGTGTGTCCTCTGGAGAAAGAATAGTTCACTCATCTTTAAGTTCAATAGAATCAGTAAGAGGAACAAATTTTCTTGAACATCATTTTGTAGAGGAACATGATCCCTCAATTTGTTCCCTAGACCTGCTACCATCATGTGCAACACCAACTATAATACTTTTTGACATCAATCCTAAGTCCCAATTTATATTATTCCCACTAGAAGAACTAGGTTCGATAGATGGTTCTCCCATCGATTCCCCCTCACTAAATGCACCCAAGTTGAGCCTAAAACTGAACTTGTTCAACTGTAGGGTCCTAAAATATTTCCCCTCACAAGGTACATCCTCCAAAACTTCCTCAGTATTTTTAGACACAGCCAATACAAATTCCTCCTAAGAACCAACGCAAACTACTTTCTACACCACAATCTATATTTTATAAGGCACCAAAGTAGAGGTGTCATCCAACAAAGTCATCTCAACCATAAACCATCACATTGGGATAATGCTTTAAATAGACATGTTAAGAAGATATTTGTGTAGTAGTATTCAGGGCATGAATATATCTTTTGGGACGAGGAAAAAATAGGTTCATGTGCATTGATTATATATTTAAATATGAATAACTGTAGTGCACATACCTTAGATCTCTGGATGATGTTGAATTTTACTCCAATTTTATTTAGCCTATCTCCCGTGACAGATGCAAATACAATGTTATAGTGCATGAGTAGCTTGTTTTAAAGGTGGCATAGAGACATACAACTAAATGTACAAGACTGAGCATAAAATTCATGATTAGAAGGCAGTATGCAAAATGTTCATTAGCCATTGAGGATACTCATGTGATTTTAATCATCCCCAAGTTCCAATATGTTACTTTAAAAGTGTTTATTTGGTATTGCCTACTTTTCCACCTTTGATTTGACCAAAAAGAATTTCCACCACAAAAACTACGATTCCATCCTTTTCTTCGACAAGTGAGAGGAATTTCTTCTAGTTTCAATCACGTGTCTCAAGCAACAATTGTTTATATAGAATGTTGCTTTCTTCCTCTCACTTTTTCTGCAAAATCAAAGGTTAGATTTAGGAACCCATACTAGCTTGGGTCCTTTGTAATGATAAAAAGGATGAATCAGATCTCTATTAATGCATATTGGTAAAACATTTTTAGATTTTTTCTTTTGCCACAACCTGTTCCTTTGACGTGATTCCTTTATTTTAACATGATTAGTTTTTCTATTTGAGGCAGTTTTGAAGTTCTTATTCATGTGAGTTATAACTATTGGGCAGGTACCACTACTACCACAATGTGTGCATAAAAAGAGGTTTTCTTAGGAACTTCTTTAACAAAACCTATTCCACCTTTAGTGTTATGTGTTCTATTACTGAGTTGAGTCACAATCATTGCGGATTGAGTCAATTTATTTTCCCTCGCAAGCTCATACTTAGTTCTAGTCAGGTCAAGATTTATTCTTCTAAATTTTTCCCTTTCGGAAGATAGTTCATCTTCAACCTTATTATATCTTGGTCATATCTGATTTGGTCACCACTAACTTTTCTTTCTCATTTAGAGTAACACTTTATTTCAAAATTCAGATTTGAGAGACAAAGTGCAGGAATCAAGTTGTTGTGCCTTTTCCTTTAGGAGTTGATTTTCTTTCTTGAGATCAGAATTAATTTTTTCAAGATCAATATTTTAAACTGGTCAAGGAAGTTAATAACTGATCTTTGTTTTCATTCAACTCTTGAAAATTATCCATGAGAGTTAGAATAAAGGAAGGTAATTTTTTCTTTGAAAAATATTTTAGTTTATTTTAAAGGTCAAAAAGATTTACCTCCCTTTTCTCAATGTCTGATTCAGATTCTGGTTCAGAGTCCTCCATGGACATCAAAGCAATATCTGCTGTATCATCTTCAATTGAGTTGTCTAAACATATTCCCCAAGCAGCATGCATAGCAATGCCAGATTCTTTTTCTTTGCTTGGGGAAGTTCCTTTATGTGCATTGACCAATGTGTCCCAAATTTATTTCGCTGTCGTACAACCAGAGATGCGATTAAACTTGTCTGGTCCAAGACCACTTACAAGGATGTACTTAGCTTTTGCATTCTTTGAGAGCATTTTATAATCAACTTCTCCATATTGTGCCTTCGGCTTTGGAGTGACTTTCCCTTCATCATCCTTCACCATAGGAATAAGAGGACCATGAATAACTCTCATCCATAATTCATTGTCTTGGGCTTGTATAAAATCCTCCATTCTCGTCTTCCACCATGTGTAGTAATGCTCATTGAATAATGATGGTATGTTGATGTGTTGACCTTCACCGTGTCAAAGAAAAGGTGCAGAATTCATAATGATCTAATCTTGAGTTATTAGACTCTTCAAATATAACCTGCTCTAATATCAATTATTCGAATTCTGACCCTAAATTTGCATAAGGAACAAGTATATTTTAGATGTTCCTTTTTAGATTACAACAGTTACGTTTTGTAAAGAAAATAAAATAATGACACAATATTTTATCGCGGAAAACCTAACTCATAAAGGGTAAAAACCACGACCTATACCTGTGTAGGATTGAACTCCACTTCATTAAACTCTGAGCCTCAACAAATGATTATAAATATATGTAACCTAAGGAATTATAAACTCTAACTCCTATCTAAGAAATTATAAACTCTAATTCTTAGCTACCAAGACAAAAAAACCCATGTTTAAGTCTTCTACCGTCTGTCAAGTTTCTCAAACTTGTTAGACGAACCTTACACACACACTCTTGATTGTAATCAAAACTCTTAATTACAACCTTACAACTTTTTCCTCACAAATTAGAAACACTCCCTACTAAATCTCAAAACTCTCTCAAACTCTTGATCGTGTTTTGATATTCTCCCTATGTAAGAGCGCAATTTTCTCCAAAGAAACTATTGTTGTATTTATAGACTTTGAACTCTCCTAAGTCTTATTCAACACAAATTTGACTTAATATGCGCTCCCTTTTCCTTGTAGGACTCCTTTATAAAAAATAAACTTTTTGCACTAGTTGCTTGTCAAAAAAAAAAAACAATCATTCCCCTGCTTAGGGCCCGTTTGACCATAGATTTCCCAAATAATATTTGGGGAAAAACTTGGCAAATAGTGTTTGTCCATACAGTTTGCCATTATTTGACAAATATTTTTGGCAAATATCCCAAATTACCAAATACTAGTTTTTTCTAGTATTTGGGTCAAATCTCATTATTTGGGATCTTTTAAAAATTGAAATTTTACCCCAAACTTTTATCTTTTACAAAAACACCCTTTATAGTTATTGCATACGTTGTATTACATAATTATTTACGTTAATTACAAAGTAGTGATGAAATATTTTGTGAATGTTAAATGATAATATGGTTATTGATGAAAATGATGAACAAATGGTTCAAGATAACAAAGTCATGTGTTTTGTCTACTTCACGATGTATGAAATGATGCTTGTTGCACTCACTCCAAATTACCACATTGCTCTAGTGTCATGGACACTATTTGTTATTGCTTTAACAAAGATCCAGTTGACTTATATAATACAAACTTATGGTTAGTTTTGATATTTTTAAAACTTATGGGTATAAATCATATTTTTCTAAAAAAGTGAAATATATTTTCCAAATACTATGGACAAACACATGGTGAAATTTCACCCAAATTTTCACCCAAATAATATTTGCCAAGAATATTTGGAAATCAATGGCCAAACGCTAGCTTAATACCTTCTAATTCGCGTGGTTGACGTTCTCCTTATCCAAGTTGGATTCGATCTGAAAGAAACACGTCGTGCAACTTGTTTCTTTCATCTGTTCCTCTATTTGTCAATTATCAAAATCTTTCTCGTTCTAACACAAACTGATTAACTATACCGGATGACTCCTTCCCCTATAAATAGAGACACAAACTCATCTCAAAACACACCAAAATAAAGAGATGTGAAAAGAAACTAATATATAGAAAATATGAACTATATCTTTAAGTTTTGATAGTCTTGTGAGATTTTCAAGTGTAAAAACTATCTCACTATATAGTGGAATTACCTTGCTCCTATAATTATGGTCGTATTTTCACCTTTTAATTGAAACATTTTCCATATTAATAACGTGATTATGTATTACTCTTATGTTCTCATTGTTTAGCGTGAATATTGTTTTTGTGGGCTGTTATTTTTCAATTGTTTGGTATCAGATACATGAGTAACGTCAATGGTCCCAGTTTCTTGTGAGAAATGTTGTCTACATGTGAAAATCATTATTGATTCTCAAGATATATGGAAAGTTATAGACAAACAACATGCAAAACCTGATAATGAATAAGATTCGACTTAAAATAAGAGAGATGTCCTAGCAAGGAAAAGATTGAAGGATCAACAAGATCCATTGTCACGATCCAAAATTAGATGTGATGACACTTATCTAATCCAATCAACAAAAGTCAGCCTCAAACTCAACAATACGAAAAAATGTGGAAAGTAAAACAATAACAACATCAGAGTGGAAAACTTAGTCATTTTAAAATACCCCAAAACTTGATTGTCACGTGTAAAAGTCACTAATATAGTAATACAAAATTTGAATGATAATACAAGTTTCAATGTCTTTGTTTCTCAAATAGAACAAAGTATAAAATAAGGAACAAGAGGACCCACCGGGACGACAAACAACTACCTGACTATGTATCCTTAGAAAGCCTCTGAAATAGATCAAGGAGAAGGATCACATTGGTCCAAGCTCAGAACCTACACAAGTTTTAGCAAAGAGTAAGTCATTAGTCTATAGTTTGTCCCCAACATAGGAACATGATCAGAGGTCTTCAATTTAATCAGTCTCATGGGTTGTAGCCACCTTCGTCGGTCATAGGTGTTGGTGCTACATTTGGTGTTCCGGTTGAGTTCGGGCTCCGTCCTATGCTTCTACATGCCGACACAGAGGTCGAGGCTCTAGGTATCCCTTATTTGGATGTGATTTCATGGCCTTACCCCTTTGTTCTTATTTTTGTGTAATTTGGGTTTTCATGTCCATTCATATATTTATTAGAGTTATTAATAATTATTGGTCTATTATGATGATTTGATTTGAAGATTGTGTATGTGTTTTAATCCTATAGTTGATTTCCTTTAGTAGTGGATTGACTAGGGTGTGTCGCTTTGATTTGGGGTAGTGGGTGCATAACTCCATGTGCTTTTGCCTTGATAGTCCTATTGTGGTTGTGGCCCATGGACTGTTGGTTTCCTTTTTGCCACCTTTGTTGTGTGATTTTTTTGTGATGCTGATCCTTTTTTTATTTATAGCTAGACCATCTTTGTTCGATTTTAGATTTGTGTGTTGTTGGGCCTAGTTGGCTTAGGAGGTTGGCTTAGTTGTGTGTTGGGTAGTTTGCCTTCTTTAGTTGTGGAAGTCCTCTTTAGCTACTTTGTCTTAGACACTTCTCAATTGCGGAATTATATTTTCAGTCGTTCAACATCATTTGGATTCGTCATCTTCTTGTGGTCTTGGAGTTCGGTATCAGAGCCATAGGTTAATCGGAATAATTGGTATGAGGCAAAATGCCTAGTTGAGTCCTTTGAATCAGCGTAGAGACATAGTATCCAATCTTCAAGAGGCTATAAGGGATTCTTAGGAAATTCTATTTTTGACTCTTATCGTGTCCTTTCACTTTGGTTAACCTCTAAATCTACTTCTTTTGAATCTAAACCCTCCCTAATGGATATCACGAAGAATTTGATTAATATAATCAACATATTCCACTAGATTTTCAATACGTGATCAGGCTAGAAGGCCTCAATCGGGCATGGACCTGATGTCAGAGGTATTTTTCAACATTTAGAGAGTCTAACGTCAGCCCGGGCTTTAGCAGGCTCATTTACTCCCTTTGTTTCTCAATATTCAATGTTAGGAAATCCAAGCTTCTCCGAGGGTACACCTCATGTAGATATGGTTCTTGGGGTAGTTTATGCTCCTCAGAGCAGAGTTGGGTTGACTGGTCCAGCAGGGTTCATTGTCCGTTTTTGAGTATGTGTTGGAAATTCTGGAGTGGGATGGGCATAACCCCACATTTTCCCCTTAATATCAGGAGTTGAGTTAGGGGTTTATCAGAGGGTTGGCTTTTCCACTCTGGTTGGCGTTGGATCGTGACATAAGAATTCACAAGAAGCAAGTTGGTTTCACAGTAAAATATGACATCAAAGAGACTTGCATTGCAGAGAATAGAAAAAGAAAAGTATGATTAGGGAGACATTCTACTATCCCAAGATCCTTAACTAAAATTTGGAAGACTCAACTAAAGAAAATGAAACTAGTGACGTGAAGAAATGATAGCATCCATGTCAGCCTACGTGCACTAAAGTTGATGGACTTGAATGAGAAATCAAGAAGATGTTTGTCGTGGAAGAAAAGCCCAAGATTGACCCAAGAATTATATATAACAAGAAGTGGACTAAGTGCTACAAATATTTCATGGTCCAAGTTTGAGTTCAAGAGCCGAAAGGTTGGGCCACTTGAAGGCCCAAGAAGAGGGCCCATATGTAGCCCAATAGGAGCATAAAAGTTTTGGGAAAAAGGTCAAAATACCCCTAAAATTTGATTGACTGTTTAAATTTACCCTCACCGTTAAAATAAAGTTAATTTTACCCCTCGTGCTAGTAATTTCACCAAAATTACCCATCATTAGATGAAATCCCCAAAATTGACCAATATTGACCCAAATTACCCAATTTCTTTTTTTAAAAAACACATTCTCTATTTAACCCTATGTACCGCCCCATTTCGAATAACTCGATTAACCCAATGCCTTGTTACCCATTCACATTTACCAATTCTCTCTCTCTTTGAATAGATAATCTCCTTTTCTCATGGTTGCAAATCTTGGTGCATCTGATATTGATTCTCGACCTGAAGAGTTATTAATTGATGGTATCCTTTATGCCTTCCAAGAGCAAACCAATGACTATGTCAATGTGATGCTTAACGAATTTGGTACTGTTGTAAATGACATTGGCCAAAGAGTTAAGCCATACCTTCCTCAGTTTTGTGGTACTATAAAATGGCGGCTGAACAACAAGAGTGCCAAGGTGAGACAGCAAGTTACAAATTTGATATCCAGAATTGCAGTATTTATGAAGCACTGTGGGGAAGAACAACTAATGGGCCATCTTGGTGTTGTCTTATACGAGTACTTGGGAGAAGAATACCCAGAGGTTTTAGGATCTATACTGGGGGCTCTCATGGCTATTCTGAATGTTATTGGTATGAATAAAATGACTCCTCCAATTAAGGATTTGCTTCCTCGGTTGACCCCTATTTTGAAGAATCATCGTGAGAAAGTCGAGGAGAATTATACTGACCTTGTTGGTCGAATTGCAGATCGTGGTACTGAATTCTCGAGAGAAAAAAGAGATTATCTATTTAAAGAGAGAGAATGGGTAAATGGGAATAAGTAAAAAGGCATTCGGTCAATTGAGTTAACCGGGTTATCCTAAATGGAGCGGGACATTGGATTAAAAATAGGGAATAGGTTTTTTAAAAAAAATTCGGGTAATTCGGGTCAATTTGGGTCAACTTTGAGGATTCCGTGTAATGAGGGGTAGCTTTTGTGAAATTAGTGACAAGAGGGATAAAATTAACTTCATTTTAAAAGCGAGGGTAAAATTAAACGATAAACCAAAGTTTAGGGGTATTTTTGACCTTTCCCCCTAAACTTTTCCTATTTTAAAAAGCTTTCTATTTTAAAAGTTTCCTAGTTTAAAGTTTTCTTAGTTTAAAATTTTCTAGATTAAAAGTTTCCTAGTTTAAAATTTCCTAGTTATTATTTTAATAAAAATAGGATTTAAATCTCATTCTATCTGGGATAGGATTTCACTATATATAGAAGAGATTTTATTATTTTGAAGAGACATGATTAATATTATTTGAAAGATGTCTCTTCTTTACACCTTTGTGTGTGATGACTATGGATTTATCTTACAACCTTATAAGAATGATTCTTTAAGAGGTAGGGATTATTCTTAATTTGATATCTTTGGTTCTTATTTGGAAATGAAAGAAGGTGATTAGTCTTATACTAATCGTTGTCTCTAATTGTTTTTGAAATAGGGGTCTAGATCACTTTTGATCTAAGTTATTGAATTGACTCTATTAGCATCCCAATTAGTCTTAATTCTCTAATTTTGAATACTAAAATCAACTTCTTAACACTTTATCTTGATATTGAGGACTTTATTCTCAAATTTCACATATCTTTCAATTTCCATCTTTAATCTTAGTATTTTTACTTCCGCATTATTTTCTTGTTTATTCTGATAACCCAATTGTTATCAAGAAAGATTTTGATAAACTAGTTGAATTCCTTTGATTTTCTTGATTACAAGTGTATAAGACCATCCGCTATATATACTTGTCTATGGATGGTTCTCTAGAAATTCTTCTAAACACATATACAAGAAAATTCTAGTAAATTTATCGTCTTGCAACTACTCTAAAATATCTTGATATTTGTTCGAGATAATTATCTATGTTTCTACACTAGGACATTTTAGAAAAATCTGTGTTATTCAAAAAACAATCTTTGACATTTTTTGCACTCTCCCATAAAGTGATCTTTTGACACTATCCCAATCTTATAGCGGAAGAACTTAAATGAAGCTTTTGTAAGTGATTGGTGAAGATATCAACAATATTCTCCGTAATTCATACTTCCAAAGTATTTATAGTTTTATCAAGAACTTTTTCTCAGACAAAATGATGCTACCTCAATGTGTTTAGTACTTGCATGAAATATAGGATTGTTTGTGAGCGTGGTGGCACTTTGGTTGTCTCCAAAGATTGTAGTTGGATTTCATATAGGTAGATCCAAATCTTCAGCAAGTCTTTGGATCCGTACACATTCTTGAAAAGTAAGAGATTCTCCTTTATATTCCTTCTCTGTAGTAGAGAAAGAGACTAAGTCTTGCTTCTTGCTGTACCAAAAAATACATGTTCCACCGCAAAGAAATAGGTTCATACCTGATTTGGAGTTGATGTATTTCATAATTCTCTTCGCAACTTCCAAGTGCGGCTTTCTTGATGATTGCATAAATCTGCTAGCATATCCCAAAAAAATCAATATGTGGACTTGTAATAGTCAAATATAGAAGAGTTCCAACTAGAGCTCGACAAGGCATGGCATCTACAAGAAGTGAGCTTCATATACACATTAACCTCTTGTTAGTCTCAAGAGGCGTAAAGGACTTTTTGGTCTGTTTGACCCCAAATCTATAAACAAGTTTCTTGACATACTCTCTGTGATGACCCAAGACTAACACCGAAATGTGACATGATATCTTGAATCTTGTAAAGTACAGAGCCAATGGATCAATTTCCTTGTTCTATTATTCCAAGAATAAGAGCTATTTATAGGTGTACAAGTATATCTATCTAAGGAAATAAAATCAGAAAATATCCCTAAATATCTCTAAGATCCCTAAAGATCTCTACCTATGATTATGCTATGAATATTCTGATTAGATATGGTTATCTACATTTTGTAACACTCCACCTCAAGTTGGAGCATAGATATTAATCGTGCCCAACTTTTTACAAAGATATTCCACCCGAGTTCCAATTAAAGCCTTTGTGAATATATCACTCAATTGCTCTCCTGTCTTTTTACATAGCTAGTAGAAGTCACGTTCTCTTGAATATTCTCACGGACAAAGTGAGAATCGACCTCAATATATTTTGTCCGTTCATGATACACTGGATTTGAGGCAATGTGTAGAGCAGCCTAATTATCACAACAAAGTTTTGTTGGAAAAGAAGGATTCAAACCAACCTCAGCTAGAAGGTGTTGTATCCATAATATTTTACAAGTGGACTGAGCCATAAAACTATATTTGTACTCTGCACTAGATCGAGATACAAAATTTTGTTTCTTACTCCTCCAAGATACTAGATTTCCACCAACAAAAACACAATAGCCAGCAGTTGATCTTCTATCAATTCTTGATCATGCCCAATCTGCATCTGCAAAGCATTCAACACGAGTATGTCCGTGGTCGCTATACAATATGCCAAGGCCAGGGGCTCCTTTCTATAACACAGAATTTGTTCCAAGGCAGGCCAATGTTTGGCAGTTGGTACACACATGAATTGGCTGACAATACTGACTGCATAGGCAATATCAGGCCGAGTCACAGTAAGGTAGTTCAGTTTCCCAACTAACCTTATGTATCTTTCTGGATCATTAAAAGGGTCTACATCATCCTCAGTAAGATGTGCATTAGGAAATATTGGTGTGCCACACGGTTTTGCTCCCAACTTACCAGTTTCTGCAAGTAGGTCAAGTACATACTTCCTTTGAGATAAGAAACTCCCTTTCTTGCTTCTAGCTACTTCTACACCCAAGAAGTATTTCAACTTTCCCAAGTCTTTGGTATGAAACTTGGCATGTAAAAACTACTTGAGAGAAGAAATTCCAGTACAATCATCTCCCGTATTAACAATATTGTCAACATAGACAACAAAAAGAATAATACCAATCATTGATTGTCTATAAAAGACTGAATGATCATACTTGCTCATCTTCAACCCAAATTCTTGAACTACATCTCTAAATTTTCCAAACCAGGCACGAGAACTCCGTTTTAGACCATATAGAGATTTTCTTAAATGACAAACTTTTCCATACTCACCCTGAGCAACAAACCCAAGTTGTTGCACCATATACACCTCTTAATGGAGATCATCATGAAGTAAAGTGTCACATCTGGGGAGCACCCCCTAGACGTCACCGGCGTCATCGTCCTCGAGAGGACTAAGACTAGCCTCTTAGCTTACATCATTACATTCATAGGTAAAAAATGCGGAAAATTTTAAACTTTTCTACATCTATCTTGAGGTTTACATAGACCTCTCGCATACACATAATATATATTCATATTGAGTATACATAAACCCTTCATATAAGAAGATTACATAGTCTTCTACTTTCATTTCACATGGATAGTATAGGAACATAATATCATAACAAGTCTATAATATGTCTCACATTAAACCATCTAGTATGAATTCAAAGATTGGGCTTAACCCATATTCATTACAACAAAGAGCCTCATATGGGCTATACAACAATCGTCTTGAAATGAGAAAAAAGAGTCTTATACTAGAACAACATAATTCACTTGATAATTTCATTGTCCTCGGAAAGTGAGGACCTACCGAACTCTTGGGAAATATCCAAGTAGTCTTCAAAAGCCTTTTATAAGCTTAACGGCCGGATCCTACATTTGTAGTAAACATAAAAGATGGGTTAGTACACACTTGTACTAAGTATGAGTATATGCACATAAAACAAAGAGGACATTTCATTTAAAACATGCTACTTTTCATTTGGACAGCCTTATGCACATTCAGGAAACTAATACAAGTCATTAATGCATATTCATTAAGTCAATACCATGTACTATACAAGACCAAAACACCTTAAGTCAAATCAAGTCACATGCATATCAATGTACTTGAACCCATTATCAAATACAACTCTATCATCAAGACATAACATCACAAGCATGAATAAGACTTCATTACAACATAACCAAAGCAAGACCATTACTCATGACCCTCATTGAGTCCACTTGTGCAATAACTAAGCAAAGCCCCATAACCTTACTCAATTAAATAAACCTAGAAAGAAACATAACTAATTTCCAACTCCACATAACATATCATTAAGAGTACATAATATCATACTTAGCAATAGAGACCAAATACATGTTCATAAGAGTAACCAACATCACATATTGTCATTTACATGTAAGATCATCACATTATCATCATTTACATTTATAAGCATATACATACATAAGAACAACCTTCTAAGGCTTCTCTCAAGGCAAACTAGTGCAAGACATAGGTAGAGTCCTATACCCCTACCTAGGCTAAGTCAAACCTCTTAAGTCACCCTAGTGGGTTTGTACTTCATTACTTCATTTTAGTTTAGGAAACACTTCCATTAACCGACATATACCACAAGATCTAAGTGTGGAATCCGATGTTGTAAAACCTTACACCGATGGAAGGTGGTCTACCGGCCAAAGTAGAACTAAACATAAACGTAGCTTTCTAGGTGGATCCACTAGCTAGTCTTCCTATTGGGGCAACATAGTTTAAATAATTAAGAGATAGGTATGAACTCTCTACATGCCACTTGGCAATTGGAGCCTCATCTCATGAGAATCCACAGGGTAAGTTATCACCATCTTTATAACATTTACATCTTAGCCAACACCTCACAAACCATAGTCAAGACATTTCAATTCAACATCATACCAACCCTATCAATCTTAATATAAGGTATACTTTAATACAACATCATCACTTAATCACAAGTAACCATAACTGAAGTGAAGAGTTGAGATCACAAGACTTACCAAGTCTCCTTCACAAGCCAACATCAAGGTCTTACCATCAACACTCAAACTCAACCCAACCATGGGTGTAATATCATCACACAATAGTAATTATCACAATAGCAAGATCAATTGCATCATCACTATCCCAATTAACTTCAGTTCATAACCTAGGGTTAGGGGAATAGGGTTCATCATGAATTCTTCAGGAAATAGATTCAATCCCAACAATACATTACCCTAGGCAGTCCATGAATGAATTAGAATAGATAAAACAAGTCTAACAACCAATACATTCTTCAATTCCCATCAATTCATAAGAAAAATCCTAGATTTGAGGAATTGGGGAAAACAGACATGATATACATGAAATTACATCAATTAATAACTAATATACACTTAATTAGTCATAGGAAATCACAGTTAATCATCAATTTGAAGTTTAGAAGAAAACCCATTAGAATAGAAAAACCCTTGTAATTGGGTGTTTTAGAAATCAACTTTGAGAGGACCTCTTGGGGAAAGGAAACCCAAGAGTGAATAACTCATACCTTAATGAAGATTAATCCACGAAATTCAAGTGAAATTCTAGAGAAATTGGTCTTCCTCTTCAAGCTTTCTTCTTCCTTTAATGGAGGATGAATATTGAGAGAAACTAGAGAGAGGTGAGAGCTTTTGGGTTTCGATTTGGGGATTTGATTTGAGTGAGTAAATGTGTGGTAAAATTGATTGGAAATCAATATATATACCCACCCATGAAATACCCAAAAGACCCATCACATAAGTTGACCCTTTAATGAAGTCAAACTTCAAATCCAAATTTCAGATTTTCGTCGGGGAACAAGTCCATGACGCGGAGCTATTCTCGCATGAATTTCTAAATTAATTTTCGAGACAGTAGAGTCCGCGACCTGCCCGCGACACGAACTTGAGATTTGACCAAAATCTACCCAAGTCCGCGACGCGAACTTGTTTCATCTATATGTATTTTGGCTGCTGCTTTGGCAGCTTGCCTAGCTAAGTTTGGGGTCCTTTCGTGGACCCCTAAGGCGACCCTTGGTGGGTCGGACCTGAACGTTTTTACTCAATATACATGGTTTTACCTATTTAAAGTCATTTTACAAGTTTCAGACCTCATACACCACTCCTAAACCTTTCCGAAACCTAAGGACATTTCACTAGTTCAATTAGACTATCTTCCGGACGTCTTGGACGTTTCTTGTCGTTTTGATCCTTAAACGTCCTAAATGACTTATGTACATTATATATGGTCTTAAAATAGTGTAATAACCCTTAGACACTCATGTTAGGCTCTAGATTAGGTCATAGAGTTTCGGAGTGTTTCATTATCCTCCCCCCCCTACGAACATTCATTCCCGAATGACACTAAAATATTTTGGAAGGAAAGGAATGACTCAAGTCTAGAAGCTCAACCAACAACAATACATGATAACTTAAATTACAATATCAATCATGGCATTTGCACATAGCAAGATTCCAACTACTACACATAAAGCTCATCATCAAAATGTGAGGAATTTTCTTCTCACAACAATATGAGCTCAACGTACCATATATGAGTCAACTATGCCAAAACTCAACTTACTAACATGCTTAACAACATTTCATAAAGACTCACCATATCAAAATGCACAACATAACTCAAAACAAGAATAATTGCAAATTTTCAAGCCTAAAGGCATACTTCACTGTAACATAAACATTTTTGCAAAACTTCACCAAAAATCAAAGCAACTTCAAATTTGGTCATTATTTCAAGAACAACTAACCTTCACTAGTAAAGAGATGAGGATAACGGGCCTTCATGTCGGCCTCGGCCTCCCATGTTGCTCCCTCAACTAGGTGGTTTCTCCATAACACTTTTACGGAGACCACCTCTTTGTTCCTCAGCCTCTTCACTTGATGATCAAGGATTTCAACCGGAACCTCCTCCTAGGAGAGGTTCTACTTCACACCAAGACCTTCAATAGGAATAATGTACTCGAGATCACCGATACACTTCTTAAGAATAGAAACATGGAAAACCGGATGAACCGAAGATAGTTCACTAGGAGTTTCAACTCATATGCAACCTTGCCAACCCTTTCCATAATTTCAAGGACCCTCATAATGAGGACTTAACTTCCCTTTATTGCCAAATCTAACCACCCCTTTCATAGGCAAAATTTTCAAATACACCTTATCACCCTCTTCGAATTCAAGGTCTCTTCTCCTATGATCGGCATAAGACTTTTGCCGACTATAGGTTGTTTGCAAACGGTTCCTTATGATATGAACTTTATCTAAGGTCTTATAGATCAATTCGGGACCAAGAAGCGAATACTCTCCAACCTCAAACCACCCAATAGGAGATCTACACCTCCTACCATACAAGGCTTCATAAGGAGCCATAGATATGGATGAATGAAAACTATTGTTATATGAGAACTCCACCAAAGGCAAGTGCTCATCCCAATTTCCCTTAAAGTCAATGATACAAGCCCTAAGCATATATTCAAGAGTTTGAATAGTCCTCTCCGCTTGACCATCCGTTTGAGGATGAAAAATAGTGCTTAACTTCACTTGAGTACCCAAACCTCTTTGAAACGACCTCCAAAACCTAGATGTAAATTGAGCACCTCTATCTGATATGATGGACAAAGGAACCCCATAAAGATTCACTATCTTGTCAATATAGACCCTTGCATAATCTTCCGCCGAATAAGTAGACTTAACGGGAATAAAGTGAGCGGATTTGGTCAATCTATCCACTACCACCCATATAGAGTCATATTGCTTTTGAGTTCGAGGCAAACCTACTACAAAATCCATATTAAAATCTTCCCACTTCCAAGTAGGAATTTGGATTTCTTGTAGTAGACCACTTGGATTTTGGTGCTCGGCCTTCACTTGTTGGCAATTGGGACACTTTGCAACAAACTCCGCAATATCCCCTTTTAGGCCATCCCACCAAAACACTTCTCTAAGGTAATGGTACATCTTTGTAGAACCCGAATGAATAGAGTAACGGGCTCCATGAGCTTCCTCAAGGATCCTACTCCTCAAATCATTAGGCATACACAATCTTACTTGATACCTAAGAACACCATCCCCCCTTGGAAGAATGACTCATTCATCTTACCAGGAACCGATTCTTTCAACTCCATCAATAATGTATCAAGGTGTTGCTTAGACTTCACCTCAACCACCAAAGACGATTCAGAGTTATGATGTACCACCATACCACCATTTGGAGTTTTCAATTCGAACCCCTAAACGAGCCAACCTATGAACATCTTTCACTAGGTTTCTCTTGGATTCTTCCACATGGGACACAATTCCCATGGACAACCGACTTAGAGCATTCGCTACCACATTAGCCTTGTCGGGGTGATAGAGAACACTCATGTCATAGTATTTCAACAACTCTAACCATCTCCGTTGCTGGAGATTCAACTCCCTTTGAGTGAATACATATTAGAGACTTTTATGATCATATACATATCAACATGAACCCCATATAGATAATGCCTCCATATTTTCAAGGAAAATACCACGGCCGCTAACTCAAGGTCATGAGTTGCATAATTCTTCTCATGAACTTTGAGTTTCCTAGAAGCATAGGCTATAACTTTGCCATGTTGCATAAGAACACACCCCAAACCAACTCGGGATGCATCACGATAGATCACAAAACCCTTAGTTCCCTCCGGTAGAGTCAATAACGGAGCAGAAATAAGCCTATCCTTCAACATTTGGAGGCTCTTTTCACATGCCTCCGATCACTCAAATTTCACATTCTTTTGGGTCAAGGTTGTCAAGGGGGACGCAAGAGATGCAAACCCATCGACAAACCTTCTATAATAACCGGCTTGGCCTAAGAAACTCCTAATAGCCGTAGGATCCAAAGATCTAGGCCAATTTTTCACTGCTTCAGTCTTCCTTGGATCAACCTCTACACCTTTACTAGAGATAATATGATTAAGAAACGCTACCGACCTTAACCAAAACTCACATTTTCTATACTTGGCAAACAATTGGTATTCCTTAAGCACTTGCAACACCACTCTCAAGTGATCCATGTGTTGACCCTTATTTTTCGAATGTACCAAGATGTCGTCAATGAAGACAATGACAAATGAATCTAGGTAATTTCGAAACACCCTATTCATTAGGTCCATGAACGCCGCCGGAGCATTAGTGAGACCAAAGGAAATTACTAAGAACTCATAGTGACCATATCTCTTTTGAAATGCCGTCTTGGGAATATCTTCACATCTCACCGTAAGTTGGTGATATCCCGATCTCAAAGTCAATCTTGGTAAAGTAACTCGCACCTTGGAGTTGATCAAATAAATCATCAATCCAAGGGAGAGGATATTTGTTCTTGATTGTGACTTTATTAAGTTGACGGTAATTGAAACACATTCTAAGGGACCCATCCTTCTTCGTCACAAACAATACCGGATCACTTTATGGAGAAATACTAGGCCGAATGAAACCCTTTTCTAGTAAGTCTTTGAGTTGAGCCTTCAACTCTTTCTATTCGGCCGGAGCCATCCGATAAGGAGGAATTGAAATGGGATTGTATCCGGTTGCAAGTCGATACCAAAATTAATTTTCCATTCGGGAGGAATACCGGGAAGATCATTAGGAAAGACCTTCGTAAATTCCCTCACTACGGGGACTGACTCAATAGGAGGATCCTCGGAGTCTAAATATTTGACTCTCACAATATGGTATAAACGCCCTTTAGAGATCATCTTACAAGCTTTAAAACAAGAAATGATACGACCTCTAGGAATAGAATTTCCCCCCTTCCACTCTAAAACGGGTTCATTTGGAAAGTTAAACTTCACCACCCTTGTTATACAATCTATAGAAGCAAAGCAAGCATGCAACCAATCCATACCCAAAATGACATCAAAATCAATCATATCGAGCTCTACCAACTCCACATGAGTAACTCTATTGGGAAACATTATAGGACAATTTCTATACACTGTGTTAGCAACAACCAACTTACCCACCGGGGTAGTCACCATAAAAGGTTCATTCAAGATATCGGTCAAAATGTCAAACTATTTAGATACTAGAGGAGTAACAAATGACAAGGTAGCACCGGGATCAAGTAAAGCATATACATCAATAGAAAAGACTTTCAACATACCGGTCACCACATCGAGAGAAGTCTCTTGCTCACCTCTAGAGTGGAGAGCATAAAAGCAGTTCTTCTTTGGAGCATCATTAGAACCACTTGCTTGAGCTTGACCACTACCATTGTCTTGCCCTTTCAAATTTGGGCAATCTTGAACTTTGTGCCCACTTTTACCACAACTAAAACAATTGCCCGTTCCAACTAATCATTCACCGAAGTGACCTTTTCCACACTTGGTACAAGTAGGCTTCTCATTAGGTGAGTTTCCACTCTTTCCATTTTGGGACCTAGGTGTAGACACTTTATCATCACGAGCCTTAGGGAAATTAGAAGGAATTTGATTAGAGAACCTCTTCTTGAACCTAGGCTTGTCTTGGATATCAAGCCTACCCTTTGAAGAACCACCATCAAAAGACCTTACCCTTTGATCATCTCTACTCTTTCTCTTGATCCTTGTCTCTTCCACTTGTTGAGCATGAACCATAAGACGAGAACTGTTCAAATTGTCATGTAGCATAGCCGAACGACATTCTTCTTTCAAGTCATCCAACATTTCCGTCACAAAGCGGCTCATTTCATCTCTAGGTTCAGAAACCAAAAAAGGACATACTTTGACAATTTAGTAAATTTCATAGAGTAGTCAAGTACAGTCATACCTCCTTGACGAAGGTTGATGAATTCTTCCACTTTGACTTCCCTCTTCTCTCTAGAAAATAACATATCAACAAAATCCTTCTTGAAGATCTCCCATGTCACTGGTCCACAACTTAAAGGCCTATTATCCCACCATTGGACATACCAAGCTTGGTCCACATCTTTGAGTTGGTAAGTGGCTAACTCGGCTTTCTCACTAGCAGTCAACCCCATAGCATAAAGAATCTTGTAGACTTCATCAATGAACTCTTGGGGGTCTTCCTCAACTTTGGATCCATAGAAAGTTGGGGTATTCATCCTAGTGAAATCCCTCAAACGGGAGGCCCTTGGGGTACCACCTCCCGATTAGCTTGGGCCATCATAGCTTGTGCTTGAGAAGTGACGGCTTGTGCTTGGGTAGTAATGGCTTGGGCCATTTGGAGAAAAGCTGCCCTTATATCCCCATCCGCCATAGGAGGATGAGCAACCAGAACTTGATTATCCATATCAACTTCTTCAAGTTGAGGCACTTGGTTGTCTTGTGCTCCCGCATTGGCGATGCCTTCCTCGGCCCTTCTTGTTGATGCTCTTCAGGTATTTATACCTACGGGTATTAATACCTATAACCACCATACAAGGTTTAGGTGAAAGCCCAAATACAGTAGACTCTAGAGTCATGACATAGGATTACAACAAGATGAGAGTTTCCTAAGCATCACATAGTTCCTCATTCATAAGTGTGGCGCGCTTCAGAATTATGAATAAGAATCTACAAGACGTGGTTTAATGAGACATCATTCCTAAAGATATTTAACCTCATGCTCTAATACCAAGTTTGTCACATCCGGGGAGCACCCCCTAGACGTCACCGACGCCGTCGTCCTTGAAGAGGACTAAGACTAGCCTCTTAGCTTACATCATTACATTCATAGGTTAAAAATACGGAAAATTTAAAACTTTTCTATATCTATCTTGAGATTCACATAGACCTCTCGCATACACATAATATATATTGATATCGAGTATACATAGACCCTTCGTAAAAGAAGATTACATAGTCTTCTACTTTTATTTCACATACATAGTATAGGAACATAAGATCATAATAAGTCTATAATATGTCTCACATTAAACCACCTACTACGAATTCAATGATTGGGCTTAAACCATATTGATTACAACAAAGAGCCTCATATGGGCTATACAACAATCGTCTTGAAATGAAAAGAAAAGAACAAAGAGTCTTACAATAGAACAACATAATTCGCTTGATAATGGCATTGTCCTCGGAAAGTCTCTTGGGAAATATCCAGGTAGTCTTCAAAAGCCTTCTATAAGCTCAACGGCCGGATCCTACATTTTTAGTAAACATAAAAGATGGGTTAGTACACACTTGTACTAAGTATGAGTGTATGCACATAAAAATAGTGAAATCATGCTAAAGAGGACATATCATTTAAACCATGCTACTTTTCATGTGGAAAGCCTTATGCACATTCAAGAAACTAATACCAGTCATTAAGCATATTCATCAAGTCAATACCATGTACTATACAAGACCAAACCACCTTAAGTCAAATCAAGTCACATGCATATCAATGTACTTGAACCCATAATCAAATACAACTCTATCATCAAGACATAACATCACAAGCATGAATAAGAGTTCATTACAACATAACCAAAGCAAGACCATTACTCATGACCCTCATTAAGTCCACTTGTGAAATAACTAACCAAAGCCCCATAACCTTACTCAATTAAGTAAACCTATGAAGAAACATAACCAATGTCCAACTCCACATAACATATCATTAAGAGTACATAATATCATACTTTAGCAATAGAGACCAAATACATGTTCATAAGAGTAACCAACATCACATATTGTCATTTAAATGTAAGATCATCACATTATCATCATTTACATTTATAAGCATATACATACATAAGAACAATAGGCTTCCGTCAAGGCAAACTAGTGTAAGACATAGGTAGATTCCAATACCCCTACCTAGGCTAAGTTAAACCTCTTAAGTCACTCTAGTTGGTTTATACTTCGTTACTTCATTTTAGTTTAGGGAACACTTGCCTTAACCAACATAGAGCATAAGAGATAAGTGTGGAATGTGTTGTAAAACCTTACACCGATGAAAAGTGGTCTACCGGCCAAAGTAGAACCAAACATAAACGTAGCTTTCTAGGTGGATCCACTAGCTAGTCTTCCTATGGGGGCAACATAGTTTAAGAAACTAAGAGATATGTATAAATTATCTACATGCCACTTGGCAATTGGAGCCTCATCTCATGAGAATCCACAAGGTGAGTATCCTTCATAAGGGAGTCAACACCTCATGTGGAACTATAGGGTGAATCTTCCTCTATGGATAGTCAACACCTCCCATTGTCAAGTTCTCTCAGTGCTAAGCCAACGTCCCTTTTGAAATGTCTTTAATGTATTTATTAATGATCATAGCTTAGTTTAGGTCATAGGGTCTATCCCTTATATAATCATTATCATCATAGCTCAATAAGAATCGCATGAGTATTTTCCTTTCATTACAATTCATACATTTGAGGTTAGCACATTTTCATAATCATTCATGCTAAGGCACATTGGTAATTTATCACCATCCTTATAACATTTACATCTTATCCAACACCACACAAATCATAGTCAAGACATTTCAATTCAACATCATACCAACCTTATCAATCTTAATATAAGGTATACTTTAATGCAACATCATCACTTAATCACAAGTAACCATAATTGAAGTAAAGAGTTGATATCACAAGACTTACCATGTCTCCTTCACAAGACAACATCAAGGTCTTACCATCAACCCTCAAACCCAACCCAACCATGGGTGTAATATCATCACACAATAATAATTAACACAATAGCAAGATCAATTGTATCATCACTATCCCAATTAACTTCAGTTCATAACCTAGCGTTAAGGGAATAGGGTTCATCATGAATTCTTCAAGAAATAGATCCAATCCCAACAATACATTACCCTAGGCAGTCCAAGAATGAATTAGAATAGATAAAACAAGTCTAACAACCAATACATTCTTCAATTCCCATCAATTCATAAACAAGATCCAAAATTTGAGGGAATTGGGGAAAAGGGACATGATCTACATGAAATTGCATTGATTAACATCAATTACTAAACAATCTACACTTAATTAGTCATTGGAAATCACAATTAATCATCAGTTTGAAGTTTAGAAGAAAATCCATTAGAATAGAAAAACCCTTGGAATTAGGTGTTTTAGAAATCAACTTTGAGAGGACCTCTTGGGGAAAGGAAACCCAAGAGTGAAGAACCCATACCTTAATGAAGATTAATCCACAAAATTCAAGTTAAATCCTAGAGAAATTGGTCTTATTCTTCAAGCTTTCTTCTTCCTTCAATGGAGGATGAATAGAGAGAGAAACTAGAGAGAGGTGAGAGCTTTTGGGTTTTGATTTGGGGATTTGATTTGAGTGAGTAAATGTGAGGGAAAACTGATCGAAAATCACTACATAGACCCCCCATGAAATACCCAAAAGACCCTTAACTTAAGTCGACCCTTTAATGAAGTCAAACCTCAAATCCAAATTTCTGATTTTCGTCGGGGAACAAGTCCATGATGCGGAGCTGTTCCCGCATGAATTTCTAAATTAATTTTCGATACAGTAGAGTATGAGACCTGACCGCGACATGAACTTGAGATTTGACCAAAATCTACCCAAGTCTGCGACGCGGACTTGTTTCATCTATGTGTATTTTGGTTGCTGCTTTGGCAGCTTGCCAAGCTAAGTTTGGGGTCCTTTTGTGGACCCCTAAGGTAACCCTTGGGGGTCGTACCTGAACATTTTTACTCTATATACATGGTTTTACCTATTTAAAATCATTTTACAAGTTTTAGTCCTCATACACCACTCCTAAACCTTTTCGAAACCTAAGGACGTTTCACTAGTTCAATTAGACTAGCTTCCGGACATCTTGAACATTTCTTTTCGTTTTTATTCTTAAACGTCATAATTGACTTATATACATTTTATATGGTCTTAAAACAGTGTCCTCACCCTTAGACACTCATGTTAGGCTCTATATTAGGTCTTATACTTTCGGAGTGTTACAGAAAGCATTCTTGATATACAGTTGATGTAAAGGGCAATGTTGAGAAGTAGCCAATGAAATAAACAAATGAATAGAGGTGAGCTTTTATACGGGGGAGAAATTGTTTGAATAATGTACTTCATAAGTCTGAGCATAGCCTTTAGCCACAAGTATAGCCTTAAGTCTTGCAATAGAACCATCGAGATTGACTTTTACTGTAAAAAACTATTTGTATCCTACTGCTTTCTTTCCTTTGCATAAATCCACCAAATCCCAAGTATGATATTCATCTAGAGAATGTATCTCTTCAAGCATTGCATCACGCCATCCAGAATCAGTTAAGGCTTCCTTCATTGTTTTAGGAATAGAAATAGAGTCTAGAGAGCTAATCAAACAACTAGATGCAGGAGATAAGTAGTCATAAGAAACAAAGTTAGCAATGAAATATGTGGATTTACACTGACGTGTACCTTTTCAAAGAGAAATAGGAAGGTCAAGATTTTCTGAAGAATCAAGTAGAGAAGGAACTAATGATAAAAGAGTTGATGTAGGATAAGTATCATCATTACCTCTCCTCCTCGAGTAAACTTGAACAATTGGCAATCTTGTTGGAACGGATGAAGCAGGTTCTGAAGGAATAATAGTTGTCTAATTCTCAATGAATGAACTGGAAGATGGAAGAACAACATCATCTGATTGTTTTGTTACATCACGAGTAACCTAATAGCTCAACCACTCATCTTCCCCCACCTCACTTGTAGAAATGGAAGGTTCATAGAAGAATGGTGTAGCCTCTGAAAATACCACATCAGTTGATACTAGGTATTTGCGAAGCTCAATAGAATAACACTGATACCCTTTTTGTAGTCGAGAATAGCCCAAGCGGGTCCAATTTAGTAATAGATGGTCGAACATCTCAAACATAACATGCGCTTCCAAACACCTTAGGTTCCACCGGAAATAGTGATTTGGTTGGGAAAAGAACACTATAAGGCATATTACATGCCAACATAGTCGATGACATACAATTGATCAGATAACAAGCTTTAGCGACTACATCAGCCCAAAATTGTTTGGGGACTTTCAATTGGAACAAAAGTGCCCGAGCTGTCTCAAGTAGATGCCTATTCTTCCTCTCAACAACTCCATTTTGGGAAGGTGTATCAACACATGAACACTGATGATGAATATCGAGCTTTTTCATGTAAGACTAAAATAAGTCTGACATATATACTTTAGCATTATCACTCCTTAGAATCCTAACTGAGGCACTAAATTGAGTTTTGACTTCAACGCAGAAGGTAGTAAGTGAGTAAACACTTCAGATAGACTCTTCATAAAGTAAATCCAAGTCATTCGAGAAAAATCATCCACAAAAGTAATAAAATATTTATGCCCAGTTTTAGAAACAACCGAACATGGTCCCTAAACATCGGAATGTGCTAACTCAAAAGCAGACTCAACTCGATTATTAACCCTTGGACCTAGTGAGATGTGATGGTGTTTTGCAAATTTACATGACTCACATTCCAATGAGGAAATATGTTGAAACTGAGGACAAAGCTTTTTCAACAAAGGTAGAGAAGGATATCCTAATCGACAATGTGCTTCAAATGGAGATACGACACTTGAGAAGACAACAAATTGAGATTCCCATTCATCAAGGATATATAGATCATCAGAAACATGTCCTTTACCAATAACCTCATTTGTAGTAAGATCACGAAACAAACAATGATCGGGAAAGAAAGTGATATAACAATGAAGGTAGCTAGTAACTTTACTAACAGAATTCATATTAAAGGCCAATTTTGGTAGACTTAATACATATGACAAGGTAATAGAGGAGCTAGGTTTAACAGTTCCAGATCCAATGATGTTACACGTTAATCCATCAGCTACTGTAACTGGAGAGGGTACTTTGTGTGGCTGAAAACTAGAAAAATTATTAGGATTACCTGTCATATGATTGGTGGCACCTGAATCAATCACCCATTTATTTGAAGAAGTGATGAGACATGCTTTATCTGACTTGGGAAAAACATTAACTGAAGTAGATTCCTTCAATAATTTCTTATATTGAGAGAATTTAGAGAACTTCTCAACCAAAATCAAAACCATTTTGTCAGGACTAGATGCAGCAACAACCTCACCTTGCTCAAACATCTTTTTTTCCCCGACTAAAACGCTCATTGTATCAGATTAAATTGATGTTGAAACCAATAGAACATTCCAAGTAGGCTATATCTGAAAGTCACATTATACCCAAAAGGAAAGACAAACAGTGGCTATTGGGCAGGTAGAATCTTGAGGTGACAACCGAACTTGAAATTGCACTTACAAACAATTTTCCAAATGAGTGGCAGATAGCCTCCAAAACAATATCAAGTTCACAAATTGTGGAGCAATCACTCAACTTAGTGTTGCACTTTGCAAACAGCCTGCAATCATATATCAGAATGAAAGACTAAATACCAATAAACAGAGAAGTGTCAAACCCGACCAATGAGAGTGTGCATATTCTATTTCAAGTATTTTATTCTCCAACATGTGATCCAATGATTCGAGGACCACCGCAAATCGTCTTGAAATGTCAAGACAAAATCGTAACAGAAAACCAGACCAAGATAGATCCATATACGCACCTTCACGTGCTTCAAGATCTGCAATGTCTCCAGCAGCTTTCCCGGTGTATAAGTCTCACACTCTTCTCCTCTGACCACCGGAGTCTGGAGTTTAGTATATCGGAGGAGTTCTGATCTAACTCAGACAAAGCAGGATAACCCGCTCTGATACCATGTAAAGTACAAAGGCAATGGATCAATTTCCTTGTTCTATTATTCCAAGAATAAGAGTTATTTATAGGTGTACAAGTAAATCTATCTAAGGAAATAAAATAAAAAAATATCCCTAAATATCTCTACTTATGATTATGCTATGAATATTATGATTAGATATGGTTATCTACATTTTGTAACAAATGTTGAGAGACTCTAAGCTTAACCACATGACATAGCATCACACTAAGACAACAACATAACTAAAATAACATGAAACTGCAATATAATCAAAATGATAATCTCAACATATAAGAGTGTTAGCGGAAACGTGAAATTAAAGAATAAGGAAGAACAACAATATTTAACGTGGTTCGGATCAAAATGATCCTACGTCCATCAAAGAACAACTGCACCAATATTTATTTCACTCTACAAAGAATACAAGTGAAATACTACAAGAGAGAGAACACAAATGCCTTAGAAGATGAGAAGGCAAGTGAGAGGATGATTTGAAAATGAATTAAGAGCTACCTATTTATAGGAATAAATTCATCCTATTGATGTCATCCATGACATCACTATGTGTCAAAATTGTCAAGGTTAAGATAGCAAACCATTTTATGGTTTGCCTAACTTTCACCTACCAAGATACAATCTTTGACTTGTATTTTGTACTAATTATCTTCCTACCAAATATTCATATTAATTCATCTTCCATTTAGTTTGATTCCACAAGAACCAAAACCAACTCTTTCAATCTCCACCTTGGTTTGTGTTCCAAGCATGCGTATAAACAACTCCGGCCAAAACTTCTAAGCTTACTGGGCAATCCCATTGTAAGAAACAAGAAGAATCAAACCTTTGTTGAACATACCAGCTCCACCTAGCAGTTGTTCTCTTAGAGTTGCATCAATTGATGCATACTCCCGCCAAGTCCTTGCAGTGTGCAAACTTGGCAAGCGGGACTATTTTGGTCAACATGTCTGCAGCGTTATCGTGTGTGATAACCTTCTCAACCTTGATAGCTCCCTTTTCTACGACATCTCGAATAAAATGAAATCTGACATCAATGTGTTTGGTGCGCTCATGAAATCTTTGATTTTTAATCAAATGAATAGCACTTTGACTATCACATTTTAGAATTGATTCTAGCTGAACCGAACTCAATTCTGCCACCAAACTTTTCAACCAGATAGCTTCTTTCACTGCCTCCGTTGCTGCCATATATTCTGCCTCTGTAGTAGACAAAGCGACAATCGACTGTAAAGTCGATTTCCAACTAACGGCACTGCCAACGAGAGTAAAGATGTATCCAGTTGTGGACCTCCTTCGATCAAGATCCCTTGCATAGTCAGAATCTACATAACCGAGAATTGAAATACCTTCACTTTTCCGGAAGGTTAGGCCAACATCAGGAGCTCCTTTGAGATATCTCAATATCCACTTGACAGCTTCCCAGTGCCTTTTTCCTGGATTTGCCATGTACTTGCTTACCACACTTACAGATTGGGCAATATCTGGACGTGTGCATACCATAGCATACATAATGCTACCAACTGCACTCGCATAAGGAACCTTTGACATATGCTCCACCTCATCCATAGATTGAGGCATTTGTAACTCTGAAAGCTTGAAATGAGAAGCTAACGGTGTACTTACAGGCTTGCTCATATGCATATTGAATCTTTCAAGAACTTTTCCGATGTACCTCTTCTGAGAAAGATGTACAACACAATTTTCTCTTGAAATTTCCATTCCAAGGATTTTCTTTGCAACTCCTAGATCTTTCATGTCAAATTCCTTGCTCAACAGTTTCTTCAAAATATTTATCTCTGTGATGTTGTTAGCAGCAATAAGCATATCATCAACATACAACAATAGATAAATCATAGAGTTACCAGACATCTTCTTGTGATACACACAACTATTAAATGCACTCCTCGAAAATCCATGTGTAGTCATTAATGCATCAAACCTCTTGTACCACTGTCTAGGGTATTGCTTCAAACCATACAAAGACTTCTTCAGTTGGCATACATGGTCTTCTTTTCCTTCAGCTAGGAAACCTTCTGGCTGATCCATATAGATTGTCTCTTCTAGATCACCATGTAAGAAAGCAGTTTTGACATCCATCTGTTGAAGCTCTAAATCAAATTGTGCAACCAATGCTAGTAGCACGCGAATTGAGCTATGTTTCACGACTGGAGAAAAGATCTCATTGTAGTCAATTCCCTCCTTCTGACTGAAACCCTTTGCAACCAATCTCACCTTGAACCTAGCATCTTCCACTTCTGGAATACCTTCTTTGTTTCTGTAGACCCATTTGCATCCAACTGTCCTCATCCCCTTTGGCCTTTTAACTAAGACCCATGTATCATTTTTGTGAAGAGACTCCATCTCTTCCATCATGGCTAACTGCCATTGTGCAGCATCTTTGCAAGAAGTTACTTCAACATACGAAGAGGGCTCGAGATCCTTAATCTCTTCTTCTACAGCTATGAACGCATGTGCAATCAGATTTTCTTGCTCTATAAGACGTTTCGGTTTCCGTATCTGCCTTTTGTCCCTTCCCTTCGCAATTGTGTATGGTTCATTGGAAGCAAGTTCTTTAAGATCTGCATCTTTTGACTCATCAATTTCAGTCTCTTGATCCCGTTCCTTGGTAAGCTCCACCTGCTCGTTGTTCTCGTTTCTAGATAACTCCACAGACATTTTACGAGGATCAAGTATAGAGGATTCATCAAAGGTAACATCTCTACTAACTACAAATTTGAGTAAAGACAAACACCATAGTTTGTACCCTTTTACTCCATCTACATACCCTACGAATATGGCCTTTTTAGCCCTTGGTTCAAACTTACCTTCATTAACATGATAATAAGATGGACACCCAAATATTCGCAAGTATGAATAGTTAGAGGGTTCACCTAACCAGACCTCATTCGGAGTCTTAAAGTCAATCGCTGATGCTGGAGACCGATTGACAATATGAGAAGCAGTATGAACTGCTTCAGCCCAAAATACTTTGGACATCTTAGCTTGTAAGAGCATACAACGAGCCTTCTCAAGAAGAGTTCTGTTCATTCTCTCGGCAACTCCATTCTGCTGTGGTGTGTGCCTTACTGTCTTATGCATTGCGATCCCATGAACCTTGCAGAAATTATTGAACTCTTCACTGCAAAACTCCAAGCCATTGTCCGTGCGAAGATACTTGATTTTCCTCTCCATTTGATTTTCAACCAAAATCTTCCACTCTTTAAATGCTTCAAAAGCATCACCTTTTGTCTTCAGGAAGCGCACCCAAACCTTTCGTGAAAAATCATCAATGAATGTGAGAAGATACCTCTTTCCTCCCTTCGATGGAATCTTAGAGGGACCCCATAAATCTGAATGGATATAGTCTAGCACCCCTCCCGTCTTGTGCTTGCCAGTGCTGAAGCTGACCTTTTTCTGCTTCTCTAAGACGCAGTGTTCACAAAATTCAAGTGTGCTGATCTTCTCATCATTTAAAAGGTTGCGGTTGCTCAACATCTCCAATCCTCGTGCGCTCATATGGCCTAGTCTCATGTGCCATAATTTTGCCTTGTCATCATTAGATAACTGCATTGTAGATGCATTTACAGAGCCAATAATGGTGCTTCCCGCAAGTGTGTAGAGGTCATCCTCCAGCTTGGCCTTCAACATGACTAAAGACCCTTTAGTCACTTTCATAGTTCCTCCTTCACTCATATACTTATAGCCTTGTTTATCTAAAGTACCCAGGGAGATCAAATTCTTCTTTAGATCAGGAACATGACGGACTTCTGTAATAGTCCTCACGATTCCATCATGGCAGCGAACATGAACTGAACCAATGCCAACTATTTTACAAGTTGCATTATTGCCCATTAATACAGTTCCTCTGCTTGTTTCATAGCTGCTGAACCAATCTTTTCGGAATGTCATATACAGAGTACAACCAGAGTCTAAGACCCATTTGTTGTCATAGACTCCACTATTGCATGATGTTGTTAGTACATAACCATCATCATTATCATGTACTTGCTCAATAATGGATGCGCTCGCCTTTTCTTTGGACTTCGACATAGGGCAATCTCGTTCAAAGTGCTCCTTCTTGTGATAGCCCCAACATTCCGCATTCTTTTTGTTCCCACGAGACTTTGATCTGTACTTCGATTTGCTCCTTCCCTGTTGGCTAGTACGACCTCTTACAAAGAGTCCACTAGCTTCGTCACTTTTGTCTCCTTCAAAATGCATCTGCACATCACAAGAGTTTAGTGCTTGCCGCACTTGCTCAAGTTTAATAGGTTTTTTGCTATACATCATTGAATTCTCAATATCACGATATTTTGAAGTCAATGAAAATAGCAAAGAACATGCAAGCGTCTCCTCGTCTTTTTTAATTCCAGCAGTTTGTAAGTCCATCACAAGTTTATTGAACGCATCTAGATGGTCTTGCAACAAAGTACCTGAATCCATCTTAAATGTATGAAGACGCCGTTGTAACAACATCCTTGTTGTCACTGACTGGTCCTGGTAAAGCCCTTCCATCTTTTCCCATAACTCTTTGGCCGTCTCTTCGGTACTTGTACTCACTTCACAAAGTACGTTAGGTGCAAGGGACAGTTGGATTTCACTCAATGCATCTCCTTCAATCTTTTCCTTGTCGGAATCCGATATCTTATCGGGGTACTTTCCGTCAATAGCATGGATTGAACCTTCCCTCCGCAGTAACGCTATCATCTGGATTTTCCAGATATTGAAGTTGTTGCGCCCACTAAATCTATCAATTTCAAACTTCATAGAACTCATTTTTTTTACTTGTTCTTCCTTTTCTACTACAATGTATTTGGAACTACAGAAAACCAAAGTAATCCTTTTCTGATGTGGAAGTTCAGACTGTGCTGCAACTACAGAGCATACTCAGACAGAACCTTGGCTCTGATACCAATTGTTAGCGGAAACGTGAAATTAAAGAACAAGGATGAACAACAATATTTAACGTGGTTTGGATCAAAATGATCCTACGTCCATCAAAGAACAACTGCACCAATATTTATTTCACTCTACAAAGAATACAAGTGAAATACTACAAGAGAGAGAACACAAATGCCTTAGAAGATGAGAAGGCAAGTGAGAGGATGATTTGAAAATGAATTAAGAGCTACCTATTTATAGGAATAAATTCATCCTATTGATGTCATCCATGACATCACTATGTGTCAAAATTGTCAAGGTTAAGATAGCAAACCATTTTATGGTTTGCCTAACTTTCACCTACCAAGATACAATCTTTGACTTGTATTTTGTACTAATTATCTTCCTACGAAATATTCATATTAATTCATCTTCCATTTAGTTTGATTCCACAAGAACCAAAACCAACTCTTTCAAAGAGAAATCTGGATACAAAGACTCAAAATGCAAAAATACTATGTCTAACAACAAACCTCTATTATCAATTTCAAAATTCTATATCAAGTCGGTCTTCAATTTAATAATTTGCACTCACTTAAAACCAGTTCAATATCCCCATCTTATTCAATTCAAAACTATGAATCTGGTGTAAAGTTAATCGGTAATCGGTAGAATAGCTTAAACCAAGTTAAATATACTCACTCAATAATTTGTGACAAGGTTTCTACTCTTGAATTTCCCAAATTGAGTCTCCTACTTGACATAGTGTCAATTGAGTAAGCCTAAATAGAAAATATTGAGAATCTATCTTGATCAGTTGAACTCGATTCCTCCAAGGAAGAAGATGAATTGAGAGAGAAAAGATAGAGAGAGAAAGAGATTTTCTTGTTGATCTGAGTTCCTCCTTTACAATGAAATTAGCAGAGTATATGTAAGAAGGGACAACTGTCCACAAGTCAGTTATAACTAACTTGTAACAGACTTTCTCTACAGTTATTACAAGTACAATACCAATACCTCCTCCTAAGGCATCTATTTCAACTATGAATTCTCTGGAAAATCTAGTAAAGCTAACACAGGTGCTGAAGTAACAGCGAATTTGAGCTTGTCAAAAGCTTGAGAAGCATCTTCACTAACCGTTTGAAATTTCCCTTCTCCAATAAGTCATTCAAGGGTCTTGCCATAGTACCAAAACCTTTGATAAACCTCATGTAGTAACCCCCCCACCCCCCACCCCCAAGTCCCAAAAACCATGTCAATCCTTTCAAAGTTGTAGGTTGGAGCCATTTCACTGCATCATCTACCTTGCTCCCATCCATAACAACCCCTTCTTGAGAGATGATATGACCTAAAATCTCTTGCATCTCTACGGATAAAGGCATCTTTGCTGCCCCAAAATGCACATTTTCTCTGCTTCACATACAAAACATTTTCTGTAAGAATTTTGAGAGTTTGACTCATGTGATAAAGGTGATCAGTCCAATTAGAGTTGTAGACAAGTATATAATCAAAGAATACTAAAATGAACTTTCTGAGATGAGGAAGAAAGATCTGATTCATGAAGCTTTGAAATGTGGAGGGGGCATTGGTTAGGCCAAAAGGCATGACCATGAATTCATAATGACCTTGATGGGTTCGAAAAGCAGTTTTTTGGATGTTAGGATCAAGCATCCTAATCTGACGATACCCCAATCATAGATCTAACTTAGAGAAATACTTTAACCTACGTAGTTCATCTAACAATTCTTCAATCAGTGGAATGGGAAACTTTTCCTTGACAATATGAGTATTCAGTTCTCAATAATCAACACACATTCTCCATGAACCATCCTTCTTCTTAACCATGACTATGGGTGAAGAATATGGACGGGTACTAGGCCTTATCACTCATGAATCCATCATCTCATTGACCAGCTTCTCAATCTCATCCTTCAGAATTACAGGGTATCTATAGGGTCTAATATTGGTACGATAAGTGACTTCATTCAAGCAATGCTATGGTCATGATTTCTTGATGGTGGTAATTTAGTTGGTACCTTAGACAAATCATTGAAATCTTGCGGTATCTCATACATGTCAGCCTTATCCTTAAAAACTTCATCAGATGTTTATAGAAAAGAAACTACCTGGTTCCCACTATAATCCTCCCCCAAATAAATACCCACAAAAAAAACATGAATAGTTCTATTGTTTTAGGTAACAAATTATCCATGCCACTCTGTTGCACCAACTTAGTTGCAGGAGGTTTGATACCCCTCAGGACATCCTGTGTCCCATGATACTGAACTCCATTTTCAGTTGTTCGAAATTCCACATTATATCCCCTAAGGTAATTAACCATTGGACCATAAGTACCATGCTACACCCTCCAATAGGTAGTACTAACATAGCAGAATCAAATGAGACCCCTTGCATTTTCCAAACCAGCTTCTTACATATACTAACAATGTATCTTATTTCCATCGGCCACAGACACTAGAAAAGGAGAGACAACAAATAAAACACATCCTAACCTTTTGTCGGTGTTTAAACCCAGAAAATTGTGAGTACTCCCTGTATCAATTAGGACTCCTACAACCTTGCCTTTAATAGATATTGTAATTCTCATAGTCCTAAAGTCATGCAGTCCATTCATGACATGAACATACACATACGACAGAAAGAGTTAATACCTCAGATGGTCACTCAACTATGAACTCTTCTTTCAGAAAGTCACTCAACTTTCAATATTAACTCAAAAGTCACTCAACTATGCACTTTTCTCTCAGAAAGTCACTAAACTTTGAATTTTAATTCAAAAGTCACTCAACTATCTCCTGTTCCCTCAAAAAGTCACTCAATCTATTTAATTATTTTTTAATTAAAATTTGTTGAAATTAATTTATATAACAAATCAAAAATTTTAAAAGATAAAAAGTATCATTTAAACCATTAAGTGATCCATTCACCTAACCCGACAAATTAAAAAATATAAAGTGGATCATATTTTTTTTTTGATGAATCGAGTTCGGTGGATGGACTACTAAATGATTTAAATGATATTTTTTATTTTTAAAATTTTGATTTTTTATATAAATAATTAATATCAACAAATTTTAATTAAAAAAATAATTTAATAGATTGAATGACTTTCTGAGGGAGAGGGGATAATTAAGTGACTTTTGAATTAAAATTCAAAGTTGAGTGACTTTCTGAGAGAGAAGTGCATAGTTGAGTGACTTTTGATTTAAAATTGAAAGTTGAGTGACTTTCTGAGAGAAGAGTGCATAGTTGAGTGACCATCTGAGGTATTACTCTACGACAGAATGGCCACCTGATCAAGAGACTAATGGCCTACCATAGTCAAGAATTTGGCAGGGTCTGCTGCAACTTCCTGGTCTAATTCTTTAACACCTTCAATGTCCTCCTCTACTTCCATAGAAAATAGTTGTCGCTTCTTCTAACAAACATGCCCATACACACACTTTTAATCACAATTAAAACATAGTATTTTGCTCCTCCTTCATCCATCTCAACAAGTGATAATAGTTTAACATTTTTTAGGATAGGTTTGGGGTTATTAGAGAAGGTCATAGAGTTTTTGCAAGGGTTTGGATGACTTCTGCTGGGTTGTTAGGTGGATCCATAAGAAAAAGTGGGATGAGTAGTATCAAATCCGGGAGTAGTTTTAGGATTGAAAAGTACTGCATGTCCTGAAAATACTTGCTTCTGGACAACTAAGGTCTATTCATGTATTCTTTATAATTTAACTGCCTTAGCTAGTGACCTTGGTGCAAGAATTTTAACAGGTAAGCCAATTTTTGGTTTCAACCCTCTAACAAAGCAACTAACAACCTGATCTTTTGATAGTTCAACCCTAGTGAGTAATTCATCAAAAAGATGGACATAGTCTTGAACAGAATTTACCGGTCTCAAGTCCTTGAAGTTGCCCATTGAATCGTCAAATTTTAGCCCCAAATCTGGCATAGAGGCTTCCTACATACTCAGTCCACCGTGGCCATTCCCTTGACAACCTATGCTTCATATATGATTGGTGACATTGGAGTGCCTTGCCCTCAAAGTTGCAAGATGCCACCTTAACCTTTGAGTCTTCCGGGGTTTCATCTACATCGAAAAATTATTCACATCTGTAAAGCCTTCCCCTCAATCCATGCCCATCAAATTTAGGGAAATCTATTTGGTAATTACGAGTTGGCAATTGATAATTTCCAGATTTATTTTCACCCCTAGGAATTCCTTCAGATAGGGTCTAACACAACCATTGGTGCTCATAGATGTTCCCAACTACCTTCGAAATTCGTCCATGGCCTGAGCCACACTAGCATCCACAGATTGTCGAATCTCCGCAACGGAGCTTGTTACTCCTTCCA
The DNA here is from genome assembly GCA_016801875.1 of Solanum sitiens. Classification (NCBI taxonomy): domain Eukaryota; kingdom Viridiplantae; phylum Streptophyta; class Magnoliopsida; order Solanales; family Solanaceae; genus Solanum; species Solanum sitiens. Next base: position 780,608 of record JABWTJ010000168.1, read on the forward strand.
TGGAGTGTTTGAGATTGTCGACCTCCTTGCGCAGCACCTGCATTCGAGTGTTGTGATCTCCCATTGACACAGATCAGAGAATCCCTTTCTTTGATACCAATGATACATTGTCAATTGAGTAAGCCTAAAGAGCAAAGATTGAGAATTGCTCTTGAACAGCTGAACTCGATTCCTCCAAGGAAGAAGATGAATTAAGAGAGAAAGATACTTTCTTAGTGATCTTAGTTCCTCCTCCTTTACAATGAAATCAACCGAGTATATGTAATAAGAGACACTGTCCACAAATCAGTTTTAACAAACTTGTAACCGACTTCCTCTACAACTATTACAACTCATGTGTCAGTCACGTTCCCCATTTACCAGACTAAACTCCAAATTTTACGACTAATTCAATTCCTAATCAATTGACATGTAACACAACTCCAAAAAGTGATGAACTAACATAAAAATTTGATTTTCATTATATTATTGTTGGGCTCCTCCATTTTGTGATCTGGTTAAGACTCTTGCGATTGAAAAGTGCAGTCCAATGACGTTTCTATGTGATTACAATGAAATATCATGCAACCTTGATGCGCCAGAATGCGACTCTTTTCCAATAGATTAGAAGGATGCATAGGGGGAAAATCTAGTACAAAACAAGTGAGGTTTTAGAAAATAAAACTCACTTGAACCCTTTGGGTCCCAATCCAAACCACTTAAAACAGTTGCAAATGGATATTATATGACTTGTTCAAAACCTCTATACCTAAAATTAAGCGTTAAATCTAACTAAAAGGTTGGGTTGTTACAAGAAATAACGATTGCTTCATGTAGTGTGACAACATTTTTAACGTTGATCAGGCTAATAGTTCCTTTAGAATCATCGCCAAGCAACTACATTATATTTAACTTGAATAATATGTTAGCTAAGGAGTTGTTCTTATTTTCTTACAATCTTCTATGTGTTTTGTAGTAATTATAACCTGTGGTTCTATTTGTAGGTGCAAAGAAAGCACGTGAAGTGGTATTCAATGTTCTATGGGATGCATGCGTCCATGATGATCTTTCAATTACAGAAGCTCTTGCAATTGTTAAAGCTATTTTTGCAGAAAATGCAAAGCAATTCTACAAGCTTGATGCTGCATCGAGATATTCTGATGTAAAACCACAGTCTTTATCGTCTCCCTTCAAAAAGGAAGAGTTAAATGGTCCATTGACAGATGTTACTGCTGTTCGCGTTATTTGGTTAGATTTCTCTGCTCAACATAGATGCCGTGTAAGCTTTACCTTATGTTTTTACCTATAAGATTATAAATTGTTTAATGATAAGTTTTTCAATCCCTACAATATACCCAAACCTTTTTTGCACTATAAGAAAATACATGATATTGAATAGTCTACAATAAAGTTATTGTCTATAAACAACAACTGATGCATATATTGGGTAGTTAGTTTAATGTAAATCATGATGCACTTGTGCTTACAACATTCGTACATATCAAAAGCCTGTGATTAGTGTTGTTGCACAAGATATTTGGAGGAGCATATGATAACTCAATTTCATCTAATCAAAGATGTTTTCCTATTCTTCTGATAGGCAGCTGAGGAAGAAACTTGGATATTCTGACCCCTTTTTTGTGTGTTTACAAATGCGTGATTTATTTATGTACAAACAAAATATAGGAATTTTAATTAACCTTATGCAATGAATTGCCAACTATATATTTAATAAGATCTCTCTTGGGTGGTAGTTTTAGTATGTTGCAACAGTTGATGGAGCTTTAAAACTTGACCATGACAATGCATATACATTAGAACAAATTTCACTAGCTAGATTAGGTTCTGTATCATGGAATTTCGTTTCATCTTGAAGAAATATACCAAGACTAAGTGTAATATATCCATTGATTAAGAAAGTAGATGTTAAGTATGTGAATTACATACAAATAAAGCAAAATACATTTCCTAGGACACACTTGATACAAAGAGAAAAAGATGATGGCACATACATTTTAAAGAAGATGCGAACATCATAACTCAGGTATCTTCCTATTAGAGATCATACTTTGGAGTGTACAAATGACTTTGTATTTTACTAAAAAGTAGTATCCCACCAACTAAGGTACCTTTAAATGGTTTATATATATATATATATATATATATATATATATTGCTATTTTTTTTTATTTAGATAACTATCAATAACATACCCAAATTATCACTTATAAGTTTCGTACATAAACTATCACTTATTAGTTTGAGAAACAAATTTTTTTTCTTTTATAACACTCTCATCATAGTGTGTGTAATAAACTCTTTCTTTTATTTAAAAAAATTGGCACATCACACCCCACATGGAGAAAACATCCATGACAAATTTTAAATAAATTATTAGTATTATTTAAAATTAAAGATTAAAAAATATTTTATAAAAGAATTTTTTTTTAAAATAAATAAATAAAAGGACCAAAGATTGTTGTTGTTTCGGGGGGGGGGGGGGGGGGATTAAAAATTATGTTTTAATTAGTATAATAGTTTATAATTTAAATTTTTCAAGATGGAATATTTTATCTATGTAGAATTTTATGTATCAAGGTTTTTTTTTTCAAATAAAAGAAAAAGTGTATTAAATAAATCAGGGAGGTTTGATTTTCAAATAAGTGATAGTTTATGTATGAAACTCACAATCTAAATAGTTTAGATATGAAACTCAAAAAAGAGATAATTTAGATGTGTTTTTTACATTCATTATTATTGACCAAATTCATTCGTGGCCCCCTAAAATTGGCACCAAGTTTCACATAGGCATCTCAACTAGACGATATTTATTTTAGACACTTTAAGTAGGATCTTATTATGTCATTTTGACACTTTTTGCTGAGTTGGCATATTATGTGTGTTACACTTACTTTGAGCGCGTGGAAGGCATAATTTTATGATTTTTAAACTTTTTAATTTCTTTTTCTTCCTTCTCTCTCATTCCCACACTTCCTCCACCTTTTACCACCACCTTGCCACCATTGTATATTCAATTTTCACCTCCCTTTGTCATTAATTGATGTGAAAAATTAAATTAATCATATATATCAACAAAAATAATTTAAGGAAGGACTAAAAATATGTCTAGAGCATATATCTTCTTTATGGTATCATATTTTTCCACCTAATTTTTTTCATAGTTTCATTGCCGGAAAGTTTATCGAATCCTTCAAATATTTGTTGGTATATTTTCACCTCTCTCTCTATTTAAGTTAAACTTTTTTAGATTCAATTTTTGAAATACTAATTTTCTACTTCTCAAAGCTTTTAACTTTTTCTATTTTGATGAACCCATTTCAAGTAAATTCATAAATAGATCAAATTTTATCATAGATAATTTTTTTGGGTACTTTGAAACTTTTAAAACGAGCAGTTCCAATGGTGAAGGTGATTGAAGAAAAAAAAAGAAGAATATGAATTTGAATGATTGAAGAGATGGTAATAGTATGATAGTTAGATTATGAGTATTTGCTTATGACCCAAATTGGTTATATAGATTTAAAGAAAAAGATGATAGTAGTGATAATCTTCAAACTTGAAGAAGAAGGCATCAAAGTAATATTGGTTAGAGGAGGAGGAGATGTGGAAATGGTGGAGGAGAAAAATAAAGGTGTTGTAGATTTAATTTTATTTTCCTTTTTTTCTTTATTGAAAGGTAATTTTTAAAGTAATTAATTAATTAAATAGTTTTAAAATTGGTTTTTATTCATAATATATTTTTTTAATAATTTTTTTTATATATATGCCACATGTCACTATTTAATTCGCTACTTTGACACGTCATCGGCGAGTGTAATACACACATCCCATATATTTGACTGGTTATAAAAAATGTGTCAATATGACACAACGTCCCCTACTTAAGGTGTTTAAAAATGAATAAGGCTTACTTAAAGTTTCCAAGTGAAAATTAATGCCAACTTTAAGTGGCTACTGTTGGGTTAATTTATTTTTGGTTATAAAGAGATGGGTTAATTTATTATAAACTTGGTTATGCATTAATACAACTGAGTGGCAGAGCTGTGCTGCTAGTGTTCTTTTGAGCTTCAGAAAAGTAGTTCCTGCCTTGTGTGCTTCTATTTCTGTTGATACAAACAATAGAGGAGTTGACAAAAAAGAAAAAAGTTATTTAATTGGAGCATTTGCTACCTTGTTTTTTTTCCGAAACCTGTAGTGTACTAGGGTTTCCCACCTTGCGGAGCAGTTCCTACAATCAGACAAAACATTTGTGTAAGATGGATGATTAATAAGAAGTGGATGATACTTTGCAGTCTATATTGATCTCAATATGAGGTTATTTGTGTGTGCTGTCTGTTAGAATACAGGCACCCAGTCAATGAACCAGGTCCCTTGACACAAACAAAATAAGAACAAACTGTAAGTAAAGGCAGAATATCAACACAAGCAGTGTACGTGGAAACTTCCTTGCTCAAGAGAGTAAAACAACGACCTGTCACACAGGATTTTCAACCGTTTCCACTAGTCTTCACAAGCAAAGGTTAAACCGATTACAAAAGAGTGAGAAAAAGTTATTAATCTCACAATCAAGCAATAACTCTATTGCTTGAAGAGCCTAAGCAGATATGACTCTGCCCACTAAGCTATCACCACTAGACAACTTAGGATTCACTAAGCAACACACATGTTGCCCACTAAATCACCACACAACTGATGACCTAGAATTTTTTAAGCAACACATAAGGTTGCCCGCTAAATTAGTTGAACTTAACTAACTTAGAATTTACAGACCAAAACAACCTGAATCCTTTATATGTTTTAGGACCAGATTACAATTTCAGATCAAAAGAAATACTCCTAAGACAACTACACTTCCAGCTCTTTCATTTTGAGTTGCTCTTCAAAATATTTCTTTTCTTCAGATTTCTCAGCCTTTGCAAGAGTTCTTGAGATGTTTTTCAAGTTGCAAAACTAAGATTGTGACGATTGGATGTTATGTTTATATGAAATAGTCACAATCCTTAAAACATTGTCATTGGCTGAGGTTTCTGTCGTGTCTGCCATTTCTGTCACTGTTGGAGACTGTGCACCAACTTTTATACTTTTTCCAGCTGGCAATGAAAAGTATATTGAGCCAAGAACCAGGTCCCTTCACAAGGTCCCTGAGTTTGTCAGATCATCAAAACTACAAATAACATTTTCCCCCTTTTTGATAATGACAAACTATACACTAATGCCCTACATTTGCTTCCCCCTGTCAAAGTTCCCCTTGTCAATATTCACACTCTAACACCCTATCCTTCCAGTTCCAGTTGTTCCCCCAGACAGTCACACCTTCCCCCTGCCAGTCACACCCCAAGCACCCCATGATTCCCCCTTTTGGCATCATAAAAAAGAAGTGCAGTAAACCAGCAATACAAATAATACAATCAGGTAAGATCAAAGCCTTGTGGCAACAAACACAAAAAAACCATTAGGCAATAGATATTAGACAAAATAAAATAGGAATCAGATTCATTGAACAAAAGTAGCAGTCAATACATTAAGATTAAACTGAGTTCAAAGAACCTTGCAATTTGCCACACACAAAAAAAAGACACAGGGTGACCACATGAAGGACTATGAGGAGGGAGGCTGATGGGAAAGGGACTGAATGATGAGGGTAAGTCTAGCATTGGCTTCATCATTGTCCTTGATTGCTTTTTCTTGCAATGCAGCAATCTTGGTCCTCAGTTCTGCATTCTCCCTATGAAGTTCTTGAACTTGTCCCTCAGTCTGTGCCTTGAGCAGCTCAGCTTTAAGTATAGCAATCTCAGCATCTTTGTTGCTCACTCTCATGGACATTTCTTCCAATTCATGTTTTAGTTGGTCCTGCTCTGCTATTATCTGAGACACCTTACTCTTTGGATTTCCCTTCCCTTTGTTGCACTCGCATTCAACTAGAGTGATCTCAGTAAATGATTGCTTGGCAGTCCCACCTTTCCAACACCAAGTTGAATGTTCAAATACTTAAACACCTTGGTCAAAAGGTACCCATAGCCCATTCCATGCTTGCCCTTTCGTTCAATCCTATCTTGTACATGTGTTCAAGCGTAAGTGCAGGAAGATCCAGTAGTTCAAATTTGAACAAGGATTCCATGGTGAACAAGTCAGTTGAGGTAGCAGAAATCCTCTTCTCTGTTTGAGGAAGAAGAACATTGTTGAAAAATTCAAACACCAACTGATACTCACCCTTTATTAATTTCTTGAGTAGTCCAGCACGTCGGGTTGTAGGAATTTTAGAACATTCCTTGACAAATTCGACAGAGCAGGTCCTTCCAACAACCGACATGATCCCCTCTCTAGGTACTCCCAAAATATTTCCAAGTAGATCCTCATCAAGATAGGCACTCACATCCCCTACCCTGGTTTTGATACTACCATCCTCCTTGAACTCAATATTGTAATAAAACTCACGTACCTCCTCATCGTGAAGAAGATGAGACTTAATGTCAAACAGGTACATCCATGACTGAATAAGCACAATGTCATGCAACACATCCATCCCAGGCCTCCTAATGATGTTCATATCAAAAACTCTGCCTCCCAATACGCTTTGTACAGGCAGATTGTCAACAATTGTTTGCTTGTTGATATCTCCATCATCCACATTTACTTGTGGACCAGGTCCCTGTTCAGACATTTCAGGTTCCAATTCTGGAGTTTATCTCTTCCTTTTTTCCCTTACCCCTAGTACCACCTGTTTTCTTGCTCGCTGATGATTGAGATGTACCTTTGGTTTTCTTTCTATGACCTTTATTCTTTGAACGGTATTTCAAGTTATTACATACTTCTCTAGCAGGTTCCTCTTCAGATTATGCACCAGATACCTCCACTACATCAGAAAGTGGTATTTGAAATCGAGACACTTTAAATGTTCTTTTCTTTCAGTTATCAGCAGTGGAGGCTACATTTGCTTTCATAGCATCAACCATCAGCTTCCTGAAGTCAGACCTAGTAAAATTTCTCCTTTTGGGCTCAACCTCAACAACCTTTTCTTTTCCCTTTTCTGAGATAGAAACCTCTCTTCTTTTGAGTAACTATTGAATAGGACGATCATCGTCATCTGTAGAATTGGAAGAAGGATATCTACCAAAATCTGGAGTTTTATCAAACACAGGTTGAGTTTCTCTCAACTCTTCATCCATAAAATTTCCATTTCCTTCAAGCAACACTTCTTCCCTCATCAAGGTCAAACTCTCAATAACCAAACTTTAACTAGCAGCCAAAATGTTGACTTAGACATTCTGATTTCTGGGAGATCTCCCTCAAATAGATGATCAGACAGCATATCCAAATGGGGACCAGGTTGCGGGGAGAGTACTCGGTTATTTAGATCAAGAGGAGATGATGGATTTGGGGGACTATCTTGAGCAATGTTGACTGGAGAGGTAGACGAGATTTTAGATGGAGATACAGTGGATGAAGGTGTGGAGAAGGACACAGGGTCGATTTTGTTTAGAGATGCAAGCATCTTCTTCGAGGATGATGAAGGTTCAGACATTTTGTGGAGAGAGAAGAAGTGATGCAGCAAGAAAGAAAGAGACGAGGATATGAAATTTAGGGTTTTCTTAGAGAAGGCTTAAGAGATGAGAATGGAGAAGATGACAGATAAGAGATTTGTATAAAAAGGAGTAAAGTGGTGTCAGGTCCCTTAGATTAGACGTGTCATTTGAATTTAAACGATGGGACAACGACCAGAATGACCGATGAATGATACGTGGCCATTTCAATGGTTCTCTTTAAAACAGTTTAAAAACAATGTAAAGAGTACTAACCTTGAGAAAAACCAGGTCCTTTACTGCAAGTGAAATCCCATTCCTGAGTGGTTCTGGCCATACTTTGCTTCTTTTATTTTTCCATGAATGTATACCTGCAATAGGTACAACATTGAACTTACTCAAATAGTGAATTACTAGTAGTGAGGATACTTGCAGTGCAAATTATAGCCATCAAGGGAATTGAGTGATTTTGGATAAGGTCAGGTCAATTTGGGTTCAACATTCCCAACTTCAGCCTGTTACTCTCAAACTGATCTTTGCTGAGAGCTTTGTGAAGATGTCTGCAATCTGATCATCCGTTCGGCAATACTTCAAGACAATATTCCTTTTTTTAACATTATCTCTCAAAAATGATGTCTCACATCAATATGTTTTGTTCTCTTATGTTGAACTGGATTCTTCCCCATACTAACAACACTAGTGTTATCACACATAAGAGAAATTGTCTTTATACAAACTCCAAAATCTTCCAGCTATTGCTTAATCCACAAAAGTTGAGCACAACAAGAAGCAGCAACCACATATTCAGCTTCGGCTGTTGAAAGAGCCACTAAATTTTGTTTCTTAGTTCCCCAAGAGATGAGAGAGTATCCAAGAAAGTGTGCCATGCCAGAATTAATCTTCATGTCTACTTGATAGCCTGCAAAGTCAGCATCAACAAAGCCTACCGGATCAAAGGAATCACCAGTTGGGTAGAATAGGACCAGGTCCCATGTTTTCTTCAAATATCTTAGTATCCGTTTGGCAGCTTTTATATGAGAATCCCTGGGACATGCTTGAAATCTGGCAAACATTCCAACACTGAACACAATGTCAGGTCTGCTAGCAGTTAGGTTCAACAAGGAGCCAATAATGCCTCTATACATGATTTGATTTACAAGAGAATCAGCTTCATCTACTCCCAGTTTGGAGTTGGTTCCCATAGGAGTGTCTATAGGTTTAGAATCCACCATGTTGAACTTCTTCAGCATCTTCTTTGTATACTTTTCTTGATTGATTAAGGTTCCATTTGGTGTTTGTTTAATTTACAGCCCCAAGAAGAATGTTAGTTCTCCCATCATGCTCATCTCAAACTCGTTGCCCATTAAGGTGGCAAATTCCTCACACAAATATTCAGATGTAGCTCCAAAGATGATATCATCCACATACACTTGAATAATGAGCAGTTCTTGTTCCTTTTTCATTAGAAACAAGGTGTTGTCAATTTTCTCTCTTTTGAACCCATTCTTTAGCAGAAATTTGGACAACCTCTCATACCAAGCTCTGGGAGCTTATTTCAAACCATACAGAGCCTTGTTTAGTTTGAACACATGATTTGGTCGCTCAACATCTTCAAACCTAGGTGGTTGTTTAACGTACACCTCTTCCTTCAAATCTCCATTCAAGAAGGCACTTTTGACATCCATTTGGTAGAGTTTGAACCCCATAAAAGCAGCAAAGGCTATAAGAATTTTAATAGCCTCTATTCGAGCAACAGGAGCAAATGTCTCATCATAATCTATACCCTCTTCCTGATTATAACCTTGGACGACCAATCTGGACTTGTTTCTTGTGATTACACCACTCTCATAAGGCTTGTTTCTGAACACCTACCGGGTCCCTATGATGGTTCTGTCAGTAGGTCTTGGGACCAGGTGCTATACGTTGCTTCTCTCAAATTGATGCAGTTTATCTTGCATTGAGTTGACCCAGCAAACATTATTCAGAGCCTCATTCACATTCTTAGGCCTAATGGTTGAGATGAAAGCTGAAAAAGCAACCAGATTTCTTGTTTTTTGATCTAGTTTGCATTCTAGAATTCAATGGTGAAATAAGATTATCAAGTGGAAGAGATGAGCTGTGTTTCCACGCTAGCTTTGAGATTAAGGGTTGGAGTTGATCTGTCTGATCTTTTTTATCTTTAGAGTCATTATTTTCTTGAGGATGAGTTTCTGCTTTATTTACATTTTGTATGGGACCAGGTCCTTCTGCAGACTGGTCATTTTCTTTTGTCCTCTCAGATGAATCTTGACCAGTCTCCAAATCTTCAAATACTTCAGCCCTGCTACCTTCACTTTTCTGAGCTTGGAACAATTCATTCAAATCATCTTCATCCTTCAACTTCAGCTTTTTCAGGTCACCATCTTCATCAAATACCACATGAATACTTTCTTCAATGCATTGAGTTCTTTTGTTGAATAATCTATAGGCCTTACTTGATTATGACTGTCCTACAAAAATCCCTTCATCACTCCTAGGATCAAACTTTCCAAGATCATCCTTTCCATTGTTCAAAACAAAACACTTGCATCCAAAAGCCCTTAGATAACTCAACTTAGGTTTCTTGATGTTGAGCAATTCATAGGGGGTTTTGTTTAGTAACGACTGTATCAAGCATCTGTTGGTCTCATAGCATGCTGTGTTGAATGCTTCGGCCCTGAAATTCTGAGGGAGATTGGACTCAATGAGCATGGTTCTAGCAATGCTCACCAATGTTCTGTTCTTTCTTTCTACCACTCCGTTTTGCTAAGGTGTTCTTGGAGCTAAGAAGTTGTGGCTTATGCTATTTTCTGCGCAGAACACATCAATCTTTGCGTTTTCAAACTCTGTTCCATGATCGGACCTGATCCCAGCGATTAAGTGATCCAATTTTGTTTAGATCATTTTGAAAAAGAGAATCAGCACATCAGGTGTCTCATCTTTTGATTTTAGAAATCTCGTCCATGTGAACCTTGAGTAATCATCAACAATAACCAGAATGTACTTCTTTCTGCTTCTACTTTGAACTTTCAGAGGCCCACACAAATCCATATGTAATAGTTCCAAAGTCCTTGAAGAGCTCACTTGCTTCTTTGACTTGAAGGATGATCTAGTTTGCTTGCCTTTGACACATGCTTCACAAACCTTACTTTCACTGAACTTCAATTTTGGCAGACCACGGACCAGTTTCCTAGAAATAAGTTTATTCAGCAAAGACGAGCTCACATGGCCTAGCCTTCGATGCCATAAGTCAGCATTATCACTCTAAGAACTCAAGCATGTCAGATCGTCTCCATGAGATGTTTCTAGGTTGGCCACATACATATTTTTACATCTTTGAGCTGTAAGAACCACCTTCTTGGTAGTCAGGTTGGTCACAGTACAACTCTCAGAAGTAAGCTTTACTTCATTTCCCTTGTCACAGATCTAAGAGACGCTGAGAAGGCTATACTTTAATCCACTCACATGATAAACATTTTCAATGGATTCTTCAACAGATTTTCCAACCCTGCAAACACCTAATATATACCCCTTCTTTCCGTCACCAAAAGAGACACCTCCTCCTTGAAGTGCCTTGAGTGAGATGAAGTTTTTTGTGTTCCCAGTCATATTCTTTGAGCAGCCGCTATCCATGTACCAGCACTGACTGCTACTCTCCTCACTCCTCTGCAACAAACATCACTTGTTAGACTTGGGAAACCATTTTAACTTGAGTTCCTAGAAGGCAGATAAAGGAGAAATCAGAGTGTTTCTTGCCCAGTAAGGTGATTTGATGTTGTTCTTGATTAATGGCTTGGGTATGGGACCAGGTCCCCTTCTTGGCTTGGGTATGGGACCAAGTACCCTTCTTGATACCCTTTTCTGTCTGGTATAGATCGAGAACCTTTCTCGTGATTCTTTTCACGCCTCACATTCCTTTTTCAAATGTCCGTTTCTACCATAGTGACGACACAACAAATTATCTAACACATACACATATTTACTATGAGGATTGTAGGGAGGATTGATGTTTAAACTTCCTAGATCCTTTTTGTTTTAATTGCTTTGACTGGTTACATTGGTGATCAATTTTGAGGATTTGGTCCATTTAAGAGAATTAGTGAGTTCTTCCTTAAGCTGGACCAGGTCCCTTTCTAAGTGATGATTTCTTTCCAATGCTAGAGCAAGTTTAATCTCAATGGTTTTTAAAATTTCTTCCAGTTCAACTTGTAAACTGGTAGACTCCCCTTTTCTTTTTCCAGATTTTTCAATCATTAAGTCCAATTGGTTTTTGAGTTCTAGTTTTTCAGATTCTAGAACAACCATTTGTTCCTCAATGAGTGCCATTTTCACACCCATCATCTCTCTATTCTCACTAAGACTGTTAAAGTCAGCGTTCATAGAGTCCCTTTCAGAAGTTAACTCTATTACAGAATCTATCAAGACATTTGCTAACTTTCTTAATCTTTTAAGAGAGTATGTATTCATATTTTGCTTAAAGTCGAGAAGAGTTACCTTATCTTCATCATCTTCCTCATCAGACTGAGCCATAAAGCAAACATTTCATCGAATACATTTGCCTCATCTAGAATCACTACCATTGATGCATCTCTAGGTCCTTGTGAGTTTTCTGAATCACTTGAGGAGTCTCCCCATGAAGCAAGAGCTTTCTTTACTACATAGTCAGCTGCAGCCTTTCTGTCACTTTTGTCAAGTACCAGGTCCATTCGTTTGTCCTTTTCACCTCTTGGCCTTTGATACTCTTTGTTTTCAGCTTTGAATAATGGACAACCCCTTATAAAGTGCCCATCCTTTCCACACTTGTGACAAGTGTCACTAGCAGTTGCAGCTCGAGGAGGATTCCCCTCCTTTTTAGATCCTCTGTTTTTCCTTATTATCTTCTAAAATCTCTTGGTAAGGTAAGCCATATCATCATCTTCACTAGACCCTTCTTCTGGAGTAAATTTGAGCACTAAAGACTTGTCCTTCTTGGCCTCCTTCTTTGAGAAATCTTGACTTTTGTTCATTTCATCTGTCTTGAGATTTCCAATGAGAGCATCCATCGTTAGAACTTTTAGATCCTTGGCTTCAGTGATAGCATCTACATTGCTTTTCCATGATTTAGGAAGAATTCTAAGAACTTTCCTAACTTGCTTGCTCATACTGATTGTCTCTCCAAGGCTTCGTAGCTCATTGGTTATGGAGGAGAGTTTGGTATACATGTCATGAATAGTTTCTCCTTCCTTCATTTTGAAGTTTTCATATTGAGAAGTGAAAATGTCTATCGTTGACTCCTTCACTTGCTCATTCCCTTCATGAGCAGTTCTTAAGCAATCCCAATTCTCCTTTACTGATTCACACGCAGAAATACGGTTGAATTCTTCAGCACCTATACCACAAACCAACAACTTCTCGGCTTTGTAGCCCTTTTCAATCTTCTTTCTGTCTGCTTCGCAGTATTGTTGACGAGTCTTTGGAATAACTCTTGTTATCTCACCATTCTTTACTTCAGAAGTTGGAATGAAAGGTCCATCCAACACAATATCCCATAGCTCACTATCTTCAGCCATAAGAAAGTCATGCATTCTAGTTTTCCACCAGCTATAGAACTGGCCATTGAAACGAGGTGGTCGATTTAAGGATTGACCTTCTTCTAGGTTAAGTGGAGCAGCCATTCTAAAGCAGGAACCACTCTCTTGGTGTTAACCAGCTAGAGAGTACCTGCTCTAATACCATTGTTAGAATACGGGTGTCCAGTAACAGTCAATGGACCAAGTCCCTTGAAACACTCAAAATAAGAACAAACTGTAAGTAAAAGCAGAATATCAACACAAGCAGTTTAGGTGAAACCCTCCTTGCTCAAGAGAGTAAAACCACGACCTGTCACACAAGATTTTCAACCGTTTCCACTAGTCTTCACAAACAAAGGTGAAACCGATTACAAAAGAGTGAGAAAAAGTTATTAATCTCATAACCAAGCAATAACTCTATTTTTTGAAGAGCCTAAGAAGATATGACTCTGCCCACTAAGCTATCACCACTAGACAACTTAGGATTCACTAAGCAACACGCAGGTTTCCCACTAAATCACCACACAACTGATGACCTAGAATTTTGTAAGCAACACACAAGGTTGCCCACTAAATTAGTTCAAATTAACTAACTTAGAATTTACAGACCAAAACAACCTGAATCCTTTATATGTTCTAGGACAAGATTACAATTTCCAATCAAAAGAAATACTCTTAAGACAACTGCACTTCCAGCTCTTTTGTTTTGAGTTGCTCTTCGAAATATTTCTTTTCTTTATATTTCTCAGCCTTTGCAAGAGTTCTTGAGATGTTTTTCAAGTTGCAAAAACTATGATTTTGACTATTGGATGTTATGTTTATACGAAATAGTCACAATCCTTAAAGCATTGTCATTGGCTGAGGTTTCTGCCGCGTCTGCCATTTCTGTCACTGTTGGAGACGGTGCACCAACTTTTTGTACTTTTTCCAGCTGGCAGTGAAAAGTATATTGAGCCAAGAACCAGGTCCCTTCACAAGGTCCCTGTGTTTGTCAGATCATCAAAACTACAAATAACACAGTCAATAACAACTTCTGAAGAGTGTAGAGTTTAGATGTAATGGTGCATCCAGGTCAAGCTATTAGATATACTTCAGGAGTGAGGTTATCGAATAAACATTTGATACCACAAAATGCAAAACAAGTATCTACGGTGATATCATTTATGGTTGTTAGTAAATATGCACCTCATCTTGTGCAAAACATAGGCTCCCCTTAATTTGACAACCATGCATTATCACTCTCCTAATCAAGTAAAATAACTTTTAAGTAGTTGTGGGCAAAGGTACGAGGATATCAGAGAATGTTGCACCTCATGAAAAACGTCAGTTTGGATGTCTTTAGAAATGTAACTTGTGACATCGGGCTACTACTTGTTGATCCTTAGATTCAAAATTCCCAAGGAAGACCGAAGGTGTATGTTGTACACTTTTCCTTGACCATGATTTTTGTCATGAATTGTTTTTCTTGGAAAGTACTTAATAATGCAATGATATCGATAAAAGCATTAAGGGTAACATCAATGTCAAAGTTTGTAATGGCTCGGGTTAACACTTAACAAATGATACATGACAAAATAGTCAAAACACAATTAAATAATCACCCTTCATATGTGGTGGCGATCACTCTCTTTTCCTTTGATAACTTTGAGGCAAATATTCAACAATTCTCGGGTACACTTCGTTGGGTATCAAAAAAATAGTGTACAATCTATATGAGGGAATAAAGCCTAGTAAAAGGACGTTGGATGCGACACGTGGTTTGCTATAGAAGAATAAATGTTCCTTATAATGTTATATTCTAGGTGTTTTAATGATCCTCACAAATATAGGGACCCGGTCCCTAGCAGAGTGCTCTCGTACGGATTCATCCTACAGTACAACTGTAAAGTTGTCGTGTCAGGTGTAGGTGAAAGTGCAGCGTATTGAACCAATACAAAGAGTGGACTGTTTCAGTGTCTCACAAATGCAGGGACCTGGTCCCTGGCAGAGTTCTCTCCATTTGATGCATAATGGTGTACATTTGTAAAGATGTCATGTCAGTGGTAGGTGAGACGCCGGCGTATCGATCCATTCAGAATGGAAGAGATTGTTTGTCCAACGTATAATAACTCTTTATGGTTGATACATTCAACATGACAAATAACATATTAAGTTCATTCATTCAAGAAGAGAGAGATCAGCATGTCTTTGTCAAGAAATCAAGCATCAAAGAATGCAGCAAGGGACCTGGTCCCCAAAAGTCTGCGCATGAGAAAAGGCCTAAAAGACAGTTGTCAAAAAGCTGCCAACTCTGATGGGGTTGGTGTACAACCTTTTGTGACAGCAGGCTCTCAGCCAATAGCCTCGTCCCAAGGGTTTGTGTCCATGTGAATATAGTCTCTTCTCCAACAACACAAACACAAGTTTTGGCAAACAAAGTTTTGGATTTCAAAAAATCCAAAAGCTCAAAAAGCAAAGGCCATCTTCAAAAAGTGTCATCCTAAGAGCAACAGGGACCTGATAGAGCTGCAAGCTATATAGTTGTCATAGGATTATATCTTTTGTGCTTACATTGTAAATATGTTCCTAATCTATTAAGGATTCAAATATTTGTTTCGGGTTTGTAAAAGTCTAAATCAGTTAAGGTTAACTGATTTAATAGGCAACATTGTTTTGTTGCTTAGTCAAATTCTAAGTCATCTAGAGTTAGGTGGTTTAGTGGGCGGTGTGGTATCCACTTAGCAAAATTTAAATCATCCGCAGCGTGGTGGTTTAGTGGGCGGTGTGGTATCCGCTTAGCAAAGTCTAAGTTATCTAGGAGTGATAGCTTAGTGGGTTGTGTGGTATCCGCTTAGGCTCTTCAAGTAATAAGTAGATTACTTGATCGTGAGATTAATAACTTTTTCTCACATTAGTTGTAACCAAGTTTCAATTTTGCTTGAGAAGATTAGTGAAGACGGTTGAAAATCCTGTGCAACAAGTCATGGTTTTACTCTCTTGAGCAAGGAGGTTTCCACGTAAAATTATTGTGCAGATTTTAGTTACAGCCATTTACTTTTTGCATTTGTTTTAGCTACTGTTCTTGCTGATTCAAGGGACCTGGTCCATTGACGTATAGTAGATGCTGATTACTGTCTGTGCTTACATACTGTTCTTGCTGTGTCAAGGGACCTGGTCCGTTGAGTGTTAGTGGACGCACCCATTCCAACAATTGGTATCAGAGCAGGTGCTCTCTAGCTGGTTAACACCAAGAGAGATTCCTGCGGAAAGATGGTTGCTCCACTTAACATAAATCAAGAAGCATCAAAGAAGGATTTGAAGAAAGAGAAGTCTATAGATATCAAGATGATATCTGGTGAAACTTTTGATGAAGATAAGGACATTAAATGCCTCACGAGAAAGTTTCAAAAATGGGAAAGGAAACATAGAGATTTACGAAAGGCAGAAAACTCAAACAGAGTTGCAAATGAAAACCACCTGTGCCACAAGTGCGGAAAGCCAGGGCATTTCATCAGAGATTTCCCCATGTATAAGGTTGAAGTAAAAAATTATCAAAGATCGGGAGAAGAGAAATGCATAAAAAGGGATCCGGTCCCCGATAAGAAAGCAAGAAAAGTTATAGCTGGCTACATCATGAAGAAAGCTTTTGATGTATGGGGAAACTCCTCAAGTGAGTCATATGAATCAGAATGTCCTGTAGATGCATCCATGCTAGCTGTTAAAGACGATGAGAATGTGTTTGATGGCATGTTCACATACATGGCAAAATCCGATGACGAGGAAGATTAAGAAAAGGTAAATCTCCTTGAACTTAAACAAAACTTGATTGTCTTAATGTTAAAAGGTTGAGGAATCTAGCCTCTGTGTTGATTGATTCTATCATTGAGTTAACAACTGAAAATGATTTGATGAAGAACAACCTAGATATCCTTCATGAAGAAAAGGTAGTTGTGGTGGATGAAATGTCTGTTGTAGAATAACAATTGATAGTTCTAGAAGCTAAAAATCTAGAACTAAATGAAAATATAAAAAGGGTGACTACTACAACTTCTAATGGAAAGAATAAGGCGAGCAACTTGCAGCTGGAGCTTGAAAATAAGTTAAACAGTGCTGAACTGAAGATGAACTTGGCTCTCGAAAGAAATCTTGTGGTGGAGAGGGACCTGACCGTGTAAAAGAGGAATTGAACAAATCCCTCAAATGGACCATTTTCTCTAAAATGCTTACAAATGTAATTAGTATAAGTAACAACAATAGGACAGGGTTGGGTTGTGAGAAGACAGATTACCCATACAATCCTCACACCAAAAATGTTGTTGTTGTTGACAATCTACTATGTTTGGATTGCGAACGAGATGGTCAATTGAAGAAAGAGTGTCCACCCTGGAAGAGATCTCAAGTAAGTTTCTCAAACTATTCTCAACAGAAGAACAAGTAGACGAAGGGACCTGGTCGTGCATCTAGTCCTAAGTTGAAGAAAACCAGTCTTCCTCACTGGACAAAGAACTCCCTTCTCACTCCATTATCTGGTTATTGGGAACTCTGACTAAAGTGGGTTCCCAAGGCTAACAAGTGATAAGGTATGCAGGTGAGAGAAAGTAGCAGCACTCTGTGTTGGTTCATGAATAGTAGATGCTCAAAACACTTGACTAGGAAAATTGAAAACTCTCTCTCAAGGCACTTCAAGGTGGAGGTGTCTTATTTAGCGATGAAAAGAAAGGGTATATTCTTGGTGCATGCGTGGTTGAAAAATCTGTGAAACATACCATTGAGGATGTGTACTATGTACATGGTTGACGTGCAATCTTTCAAGTGTTTCATAGATTTGTTATGAACTAAATTGAGTTAAGTTCTTATGAGATAAATGGGTGGTCACAACTTGATTTCTCAGATGATTATGCTGACATGAAGGCGATGCAAAAGCATGTATTGCTGATCTAAACACTGCTTGTTACAACAGTCTCACTTCTTTTGATGCTCAAGGTGAGAATATGGTTTTATGAGGCATGAGACTTTGTGAGTTGAGATCTTCTCTCCAAACAAACTTGTGTCAAGGGACCTGGTCCACGGTCTGCTCAAAATAAAAATTGCAAATGACAAAGTTTATGATAATTGTGCTAAAGAGAAACATATTAGACCATCCTTCAGGTTGAATAAGCAAATCTTTAATCTTCCAAAGAATTCTCCGCTGAAGTTGTGAATACCACATGTTATGTGACCTAATGGGTGATATTGAGAAGTTTGATCTCAATGGTTATGAAAGAATGGTTGTGAGATATTCTTCATGTAACAAGGCTTATCAGGTGCATGAAAACAAGAATATCCCTTTGAAAAATGTGTTCATGTGATCTTTTGATGAGTCAGTAAGAATTAAGAGTCTGCAAAACAAAGAAGTTTCTGAGATATAAGAGCTTCTTCAGATTCAGAGAGATGGGCTAAATAGTGAGCTTTTTGAAGAACATCCTCTTCATGAATCCAGCGAGCTCAAGGAAGCTGATGTAGATGATGAACCTGATAAGGGACCTGGTCCAGTAGTCAATGTTGAACAGAGATGATGTAGTTTAACTTCATATTGCAAATTCTGAAGGCGGGAAGAAAGAGACTGATTAAGGTTAGAAGCTGACAAGGAATACAAAGGTGCATCAGTTTGAAAGAAGAAAATCATGACACCTATTTCCCCAACAAGTTGACAGGTTTCAAAAGAGGTAAAATTGACAAAATTCTAACTTGCTGAGCATTTAAGTATACTTCAATGATATCATCTTTGAAGCAATTTTTGAGGTGTTGGGTAAAGAGTTTGTTGCACTCATGAGTAGTGAGTTGTGAAGTAAGCATGATGGAAGAATTAAATTTCTTCTTAAAGTTGTGACTCAAGCAAACTTCTAAATCTTTGAAAAATGGAAGATCAAGTGGCTGACATCTTCACCAATGTCCTAAGCAAGGACCATTTTTTTAAGAATAGGGACCTGGTTCCAGCGCAGCTACTGAAGAAGTTTCATATTATAGAAGCCAAGTAAAATAATACTCCCATGGGGACCAACTCGATGTTGGGTGATAATAGATATGTTCCATATTAACGATGCAAGTGTTAGGATTTATGAAATATTCCAAGGTTGTCCAATGGAATCAAATTTGAAAGCTGCTCAATCCTAACACATTCAAAGAAGACAAGGACCTAAATCTATTCTGTCCATCAAGAGACTTTTTGATTTGGAGGAACAAAGTGATGTTGATCATGATGGATATCCCGTTGATAGAAAGAGTACCTCATGAATGTCTTATAGGTTGATCTCTCATTCATGGGGAGCTAAAAGGCAAGATTCAGTTTCTCTTTTAACAACTGAGGCAAAGTATGTAGCAGGTGAAGCTTGAAGTGTTCAACTCTTGTAGATCAAGCAACATCTTGAAGCTCTTAGAAGACATGACTGAGATAATCAAGCTGAAGTTGGGAATGCTGAAACTCTCTTGAACGGATCCTTCTTGAAGCAATCAACCCTCTCATGACTATGCAAAGGGAGCAGGTATCCTTGTTTTCCAGTTATGTATGTTTTAGCAAGTTCAATTTCATACCTTTTTGTAGGTATACACATATGAGAAAAGAGCTGAAGGAAAAGGGAGGTCAGGATAGATCTAGGCAATCACATTCAACCTAAAGAGAGGGACCTCGTCCGTTTTTGAAGATTAGCACTCTTAACAATGCATTTTGAATTATGCATGAGAACCGTTACAATTGCCAGATATCTGATCATTGTGCCATCTTTTGAATACCAAGATGACATTTGCTTCTAATTCCCTTGTACTCTTTATGTCTTTTCATATCCCCAGAAAACTCAAATTCCCTTCCAAAAGTCAGAAATACTCAAAACCCTCTTTTCCCTTCTCTCTAAAACTTTCAAATTCTTAAACCCTTTGTTCTTACAGGGGAATATTCAATAAGAAATATTTGATTGTGAAGAGGGACCAGGTCCACTAATCAAAAAGAAGAAGGTGGAAAAGATGATGAAAAAAAAAGTTGATAGTCTGAGAACTCCGTATGTTGAATATGAGGGTGTCTGACTGAAAAAAAATGGAAATGAAAAAAAAATTGAAATGGTTCCTCAATTATTGATCTATTCATCTCAAAGGTCTTAAGTAAGTTTTATCTTGCTAATCCTTCTGTCATGAGAAACTCGTGATTGATTTCAAAGCTATGCCAACTACTCTTGCCAATAGGGATACTAAAATAGTTGTTTGAGGAGCTTCTGGAGGAACAATCAGAGGGACCAGGTACAATAGAACAATGAGGTTGGCAGAATGCTATGCTGAACCTTAAGAGAAGCTTCTAAAAATCCATGCTAAGGTATATGTTCTATTAATTCTATTCTTTTCATCCCTTGCTCCTAAGCCATCTCCTCTCTCCTTAAATTTTGATGTCATTCCTCCTTTCTCTTTTCTATCGACACTCAGTGGGTATTGCCTTGGTTCTCATTCATAATGATGTTTGCAATGCTTCGATGACTGATCTTTTATTTGTGAATTAAAAGTGGTTTGTTTCTACTGACATGTCTCATTACTTTATGCATTTTCACTCATGCTTAATGTTGTCCAAGTGGCCATGAATTTGCTTGAACTACATTTCTGGCAACTTGGTTTACTGCTTTAACCCTTTTTTATGATGTCAAAAGCGGGAAAATTTTTAAGGTATGAGAATGAAGTTAGTTATTTGAAGAGTATATGGTCATGCCGATAGGGGGAATAAAAGTTAGTCACTTAAAGAAGACATGGTCATGCCGATAAGGGGAAGAAGTTGATGAGTACATGGTCATGTCGATAGGGGGAATCAAAGCTAGTCACTTGAAGAAAACATGGTCATGTTGATAGGGGGAAGAAGTTTTGAACCAGTTTTTCATCATCAAAAAGGAGGAAAATGCTATTTTGTTGATGATGAGAAGTTTTGATGATTTGAAAAACTTGGGATCAATCCAGTCACCTGAAGAGTCTTATTGATAGGGGGAACTGGTGAAAGGGGGAACGTGAGTAAGTCTGTTATCATCAAAAAGGGGGAAACTATTATTTTGGAGCTAATGTTAAGTTTTGATGATTAACAAACTTATGGATCTAACAAGGGACCAAATCCTTGTTATGGGGACTGACGACAGGGCAACTTAATGAATAAACTTAACGTGAGGAACATTTGTGTGTCATCATCAAAAGGGGGAAATGTTATATCCTAGGTGTTTTGATGATCCTCACAAATGCAGAATCTAACCAGGGACCAGATCCAGGAAAGAGTCTTCTAGTATTGGGACTGTCGAAATGGGAAGTGAATGAATAAAGTCATCATGATGAATATTTGTTTGTCTTCATTAAAAAGGGGGAAAATGTTATATTCTAGGTGTTTTGATGATTCTCACAAATATAGGGACCCGGTCTCTTGCAGAGTGCTCTCGTACGAATTCATCTTGGGTACAACTGTAAAGTTGTCATGTCAGGGGTAGGTGAAAGTGCAGTGTACTGAACCAATACGAAGAGTGGACTGTCTCAGTGGCTCACAAATGCAGGGACCTGGTCCCTGGCAGAGTTCTCTCCATCTGATATATAATGGTGTACAGCTGGAAAGCTGTCCTGTCAGTGTTAGGTGAGGCCCATCATACTGAACCAATCAGAATGGAAGAGGTTGTTTGTCCAACAGTTAATAACTCTTTATGGTTGATACTTTCAACATGACAACAACATATTAAGTTCATTCATTCAACAAGAGAGAAAGCAACAAGTCTTTGTCAAGAAATCAAGGATCAAAGAACGCAGCAAGGGACATGGTCCTGGAAAATCTGCGCACAAGAAAAGGATAAAAAGGCAGTTGTCAAAAAGCTGCCAACTCTGATGGGGTTGGTGCACAGCTTTTTGTGACAGCAGGCTCTCAGCCAATAGCCTCGTACCAAGAGTTTGTGTCCATTTGAATATAGTCTCTTCTCCAACAACACAAACACAAGTTTTGGCAAACAAGGTTTTGGATTTCAAAAAAGCCAAAAGCTCAAAAAGCAAAGGTAATCTTCAAAAAGTGTCATCCTAAGAGCACAAGGACCTGATAGAGCTGCAAGCTATATAGTTGTCTTAGGATTATATTCTGTGCTTACATTGTAAATCTGTTCCTAATCTATCAAGGATTCAAATACTTGTTTCGGGTTTGTAAAAGTCTAAATCAGTTAAGGTTAACTTATTTAGTGGGCAACATTGTTTTGTTGCTTAGTCAAATTCTAAGTCATCTAGAGTTAGGTGGTTTAGTGGGCGGTGTGGTATCCACTTAGCAAATTCTAAATCATCCGCAGCGTGGTGGTTTTGTGGGCGGTGTGGTATCCGCTTAGCAAAGTCTAAGTTATCTAGGGATGATATCTTAGTGGGCGGTGTTGTATCCGCTTAGGCTCTTCAACTAATAGGTAGATTACTTAATCGTGAGATTAATAACTTCTTCTCACATTGGTTGTAACCGGGTTTCACTTTTGCTTGAGAAGATTAGTTAAGACTATTGAAAATCCTCTGCAACAGGTCGTGGTTTTACTCCCTTGAACAAGGAGGTTTCCACATAAAATCATTGTGCAAATTTTAGTTACAGCTATTTACTTTCTGCTTTTGTTTCAGCTATTGTTTTTGCTGAGTCAAGGGACCTGGTTCGTTGACGTATAGTAGATGTTGACTACTGTCTGTGCTTCCATACTGTTCTTACTATGTCAAGGGACCTGGTCCATTGAATGTTAGTGGACGCACCCATTCCAACACTTATGACCCAAGAAAATTGGGAAATATTGTCCCCTGCATAACCTGAAGTGATTTAACACTAGTCTGAGCAAAACCATTCTATGAATTGTAAACCTTGAAGACCTTTCCTCTGGGGAAAGGTATCCGTTGGCTGCCCCCCCTCATAATGACTTTTGGGAAGAAACAACAAATCTTGTGCCTTGCGCCATCAGTTTTGAGCCTAGCTTTAGAGCTTAAGAACGCTCTACTAGGTAGCCTTTTTAGTGCTAAGTGTGCATCCATTTCACATTGAAGTGACAAACTGATATTTGAACTATAAAAAATTCCTCTTCTAACAATAGAAGGCATCGAAAAAATCATCAAAGTCGCTCTAGTAGCATCTTTTATGGGTTTTCCCGATATAATCTCAATAGGAGATGGACCTTGACCTCCTCCTCACTTGTATTTTTCTCTTCCTCTCAATAATTTTCATTTCTCTACTATCCACCAGCCTTGGTGGTTTTGGACAAAGGAAATGTACTTGATCAACCATAACATATTTGTCTTTAAGACTTAAACCCTCTTACAAAATTTATTAAACAAAATGATGATGTTTTCCGCTAAACAAGATCCTTTGTTTATTAAATCTTTCATACTAATTAGAGAATTTCACTAGTACCAAGAAATATGTGAAAGGTTGCTTTCCTCTAAAAATCTAAAAATAATGACTACACAATATTGCCGCAACTTACATCAAGTAGGAAACCATGTCTTCTATGGGATGAAGCTATATTGTGTCAAGGATGGGTAGATGAATAATCTTTGCCAAAAAATATATCATGTGTATAGATAAAATGTTGTTTGATAGGGTTCTATATTATATTTTGAACCCTCTTAAAATAACTTGATGAGATAGCTCAGTGATAAAGAGTGTTCACAAAAAGTCAAGTGCAGGCTACTATTATTATGTGTCCTTGATTTTCTTTACTTTCATTAAAATTTTAAAACAAAACTTAAAAGGAATTCTACAAACTCAAAAACAAAAATATTCCACAAAGAAATTTTAGAAAATCTCATCTAATTTTGCTCTCCGTTCTTCATGTCTCACTGCTATCGTTATTGTCGTCAAAGGCTAGTGAAAGGTTTAAGTCAAAAATTAATTTTTTTCTAGGTTGAACTCTGTTTTTTCTTTCTCTTATTCTTTCTTCTCCTTTGATCACTTTATATTATATGAACTAAATATTACACATTTTGATTTCAAATTTTTTGGTGCATCCAAAAAAAAGTAAATTAATAATATTGCCTAATTTGATTTCTAAATTTTTGGTGCACCCATTTGTCATGAAGCAAAACTTATATAATGTTTGAATATCCTTAGTGAAATTTCCGAGTATATCATTATGTCTTCTGCCAAAAATAATTGTGATCTATCTTTTGAGAATTTTGAAATTGTATGAAACATAAATGGTCATACATTATATGTTGTGATTCAACAAGCTTTCCTATTGTCAGTTTTGCTGAATGCTTCTCAAAGTGAGAGTCTTTCCATTATATAGAGAGAATAAATATTACAAATCCCTAAAGATCCGTCATTCCTATCCCTAAAGATCAGCTATTCTATCTCTACAAATCTGCTATTCAATCCCTCCAAATCCGCTATTCTATCACAATATTTATTCCTTTGATTCTACAACAAATCTATATGATCATGCTAATTTATATCACTATCTAATTACATTAATATATACAATTATTTAGATTTTCATCATGCTAACATCCCCCCTCAAATTGATGCCGGTGGATCAAGAAGCATCAATTTGCCTACTAGAAACTGATGGCGTTGTCGTGCCATAGATTTTGTAAACGCATCAGCTATTTGAAGATCACTGGACACATGTGGACGAGTAATCACTCCTTTATCTACAACTTCTCGTATATAATGACAATCTACTTCGATGTGTTTGGTCCTCTCATGAAAAACTTGATTAGTAGCAATCTGAATAGCACTTGTATTATCAGCATGGAGAGGAGTAGGATGAGATTGAGAAAATCCAATCTCATCAAGTAATCCACGAAGCCATACAACCTCGGAGCAAGCAGTAGACATGGATCGATATTCAGCCTCTGTTGAAGATTTTGACACACGATCTTGCTTTTTACTCTTCCACAATATCAATGACTCTCCAAGAAACATGCACCAACCAGTGACTGAACGACGAGTATCAGGACATCCCGCCCAATCAGAATTACTAAAAGCATTAAGACGAATAGGAGAACCACTTAGAAAGAACAATCCATGAGTAGATGTTCCTAAAAGATACCGAATGATGCGACGAACAGCCACCAAGTGGAGATGACGGGGAGCTTGCATAAATTGGTTAACTTGTTGCACTACAAAAGAGATATCAGGCCGAGTAATAGTAAGGTAATTTAGACTCCCAACTAATTGTCGAAACATAGTTGGATCAGGAAGAATATCGCCTTCCTCACAACGATACTTCACATTCAATTCCAATGGAGTATCTACAGAGGAGGAATCTTGAAGACCAGCCAAAGAAATCAGATCCTGAGTATATTTGTGTTGATTTAGAAACACACCTGAAGCAACATTATGAACTTTCAAACCAAAAATATATGTAAGAGTACCAAGATCTTTCATATGAAAAGAATCTTTAAGCTGCTGTTGGAGGCTAGTAATTAGTGAAGAATCAGTTCCTGTGATGATAATGTCATCTACATACACCAAAAGAAGAACACAACCTATAGATGTTTTCCGAAGAAACAAAGACGAGTCATATTTGCTCTACTCAAAAGAAAATTGTAGCAAAGTAGACCGGAACTTATCAAACCAAGCTCTTGAAGCTTGTTTTAATCCATACAAAGACCGCTTCAACTTGCACACATCTGATGTAGGTGATGAGAACAAACCAGGCGGAGGTTTCATATAAATCTCTTCTTTGAGATCACCATGGAGAAAAGCATTTTCGACATCCATTTGATAAAGAGACCAGTTTTGTGAAGCAGCAATGGCAATAATAGTTCGCACCGTAGTCATTTTTGCTACTGGTGCAAAAGTCTCCTCATAGTCCACCCCATACTCTTGTCTGTTACCAAGAACAACCAATCGAGCTTTGTACCGATCAAGAGTTCCATCAGAATGAAGTTTAATTGAATAAACCCATTTACATCCAATAGGGCAAACATTTGAAGGACATGAAACAATGTTCCATGTGTCATTTTCTTTAAGAGCCAAAAGTTCCTCCTCCATTGCTTTTTGCCAACATTCAAGCTTGGAGGCTTGTGAGTAACCTGTTGGAATAGAGATGGTGGATAAAGTAGAAGAAAAACCATACAGTTTAGGAGTTTGAGACTCTCTAGTAGATCGCCAAGGAGGCTCAAGAGGAGCAGGCCTTGAAAAAATCTCAGATTCTGGTTGTAGAGCAGTCTCAGGTGGCGGATCTGTTTCAGGATGGGGTAAAGTTGGCCGACGTCGTTTATACACAAATCCTGGTTTGAACCACTTAGAAGACAATGACAAATCCTCAAAAGTAGGAAGAAGAGGAGAAATAGAAGATGACTCAATATGAGTAGGAAAGAAATACTGATTCTCAAAGAAAATAACATTCCTAGAAACACGAAATTTGTTAGAACTTGGATCATAACAAATAAATCCTTTCGGTGAAGTACTATAGCCCATAAAAGCACATCTAATAGACTGAACAGAGAGTTTATTGCGTTGAGAAGGAGGAAGGTGCACAAAACAAACACAACCAAATGTATGAAAACTATGATAGCTAGGATGCTTGTGAAAAAGACGATAATATGGAGACTCAAGGTTTAACACTTTAGATGGAAGTCTATTAATCAAATAGACAGCAGTAGACACAGCTTCAACTCAATATTTAGATGGAACAGAGGACTCAATCAATAAAGTATGAGTGACATCCAAAAGATGACGGTTTTTACGCTCAGCAACCCCATTTTGTTGTGGCGTGTATGGGCAAGAGCGTTGTGATACAATTCCTTTCTCAAGTAACAAATTATTGAATTCATGAGACATATATTCTCCACCAGAATCAGATCTTAGTATTTTGATGCATGTGGAAAATTGAGTCTCAACGTAAGCCAAAATCTTCTTGAAAATGGAAAACACTTTAGATTTAGATCGAAGAAAATACACCCATGTAAATCGACTATGGTCATCTATAAATGTCACAAAATACTTGAAATGAGCATGAGAAATTACTGGTGAAATTCCCCAAACATCACTATGAATGACATCAAAACACTTTGCAGCACGACTACCAAAATTAGGAAAAGGAAGAGTTTTACTTTTGCCTAATTTACAAGTAGAACAATCAATTGAAGCAACTGAAAATTGATTTTTATTTCCCAATAAACCAGAATTGGACAAATGAGACAACACAATAGAATTTGGATGTCCTAGACGTTTATGCCAAACCTCATTCTTAGTAGTGGTGGAAGCAAAAGCCAGAACAGGAGGAATAGAAAAGTGTATAGGAAACAATCTTCCAACTTTAGGCCCCTTCGCGATTATCGTCCCCGACACCTTATCCTGCACAAGGCAACCATTACGAGAAAAGTTCACATTACAATTGTTATCTACCAATTGGCCAACCGAAATAAGACTAGTGGAGAGCTTTGGTGATACAAAAACATTCTTGAAAGTTTCAGTAATATCCCCAACTTTGGTAATAGGTAAATTACTACCATTGGCAACCTGAATTTGTGTTGGACCATTATACTCACGGATGTTTTTGAGTATATCAGTTGAGTTGGTCATATGATTGGAAGCGCCAGAATCAACAAGCCAAAATTTAGATATTACCTCATTACTTTGTAGTCCCAAAGTTGAAAATGCTGACAAGATCATTTGTTGTACCATTTGAGGAGTAATAACTTGTCCTACCGAAGATGAGCTATGTGTAGTGGAATCATTTATCCCAACTTGGAAAGCCTTTGTCCTACGGTTTTGAGGACGTGTGGGACACTCTTTGATAATGTGTCCTTGCTGTTTACAATAATTACAGAACTTCTTGCCACAATTGCGAGCAATATGACCATATTTCTTGCAACTGTAGCATTGAGTTCTAGCCATATCCACGCCCTTTCCTTTCCCTTGAGCTGCAAATGCAACAGTGACAACATTTCCTTGATGAAAAACATTTTGTGTGACGAGACGCTGCTCCTCACGAAGTAATTTCCTAAAATAGACATCCAACGAGGGAGATGGATCACGACTCATCAAGTTGGAGCGAACACTTTCAAAGTCAGATCGTAATTTCATCAAAAATTGATCTCGCTTGCTTTGTTCATGAACTCCTTGAATAATGGAGAGAGATTCAGAAGGTATTTTAGCATAAACGATATCGGTAAATTCAGCCCATAAGTTCTGAAATCTAGAGAAATAATCTTGAATAGAGAGATCTCCTTGTGAATACATAGCAATTTCATGCTCTAACTGAAAGCGCCTTGCGCTATGGTCTTGGTTGTAAACCTTTCGTAAATAATCCCACATGGACTTTGCTGTCTTGTATGGCCTGAGATTAAGAACAATAAGAGGGTCAATTGACCCTAAAATCCATGTCATCACCCGAGCATCTTTAACCTTCCATTGACCGAGCTTTTTAGGATTGGTAGGAGTAGGATCGCTTCCATCTATATGTCCCCATAATTCTTTTCCGGTGACAAATAGTTGGAATTGAAATTCCCAGGCGGAGTAATTTTTTCCCGTGAAACGAACATGGAAAGACTCAAACTGATATGACGACATGTTTTTGACAAGCTAAGGAAGATAGAAATGCAATGATGCAAAATAGCCAGAATGAAAAGAGACTAAGATTCCAAGATGCCTTAACTTTCAAGATACTTAGGACTAACTGTTGACTAACAGTAAGCAGAACCAAAACTTCCAAAAACAATTCTGGAAGGAACCACAGATGAAGGACACTAAGAATCAAAGCACTGAAAAAGGCTGTGATACCATGTCAGTTTTGCTGAATGCTTCTCAAAGTGAGAGTCTTTCCATTATATAGAGAGAATAAATATTACAAATCCCTAAAGATCCGTCATTCCTATCCCTAAAGATCAGCTATTCTATCTCTACAAATCTGCTATTCAATCCCTCCAAATCCGCTATTCTATCACAATATTTATTCCTTTGATTCTACAACAATTCTATATGATCATACTAATTTATATCACTATCTAATTACATTAATATATACAATTATTTAGATTTTCATCATGCTAACACCTATATTTTTTGTTCTTCAAAAGTAGTGGTATAGTTCTGCTATATTGTCCAGCACGACGCGTTGTCTACTTCTCGTGTCAACAAAAGTTCTTAGTTTAAAAGTCTCATACAAAGAATAATCTAATGGGTTATTTTCAAATTTTGGTTGTAGAGTTATTATTACATTATTTGGATGTTACTCGTTGGTTATGATTTCCTAGTTTACTAATAATCTTTTGAATATTTCGTTGTCTATGATAGCATGAAAGTTTACTCAAAAGTAATCCTTCTGCAAAATATTTCCACATCGTGTAAATGTTATTGTATATGTTGTTTAATCAAGGTCAAGTACAATAAATTTCATTTGTTCATGTAGTTCTTAGTATTGGTAATTACTGTTCTGTCATGATATTAGATATTATTGGCATTTCCTTGCTTGGATCAGAGGTATATTGAATTTGTTCATTTCTTGTGCATCACTTACAGGTTGTTCCCCAACATCGCTACTATAGTTCTGTGAAGAAACATGGTGTTGGTTTAACAGTTGAATGTATGCGATTGAGTTCAATATCTGATGAACTCTGTGAAGAAAATTCTCTCACTGCCTCGGGTGAGGTCAGAGTTATTCCTGACTTATCAACCAAACGCAAAATCCCCTGGTACTACTTGAAAACCTATGTATATTTCTTGATATATTTTATTTCCTTTTTGTCTATCCTCGTGAATTTAACTTTTGAATTTTAATTTCAATCGAGAAGTCATAATCATAATGGGATATGTTTGTTGAGAATAGGAAAACATAAGTAAACTTGTGAACATTCTACTATGCCAAAATTGTTAACTAAGATCAAAATATTCAGCTAAACCAGAGGAAGCTAGATAGTAAAAAGAAGAATTTGGAAAGAAGAACTTTGTAATGAAAGAAGCCTTGATTAAGGTTTTTGGTTTTGGAAAAATACAAATGTACATGGTCATCCCGTATTAATACTTATCAATGGATGGTTATGTTAGGTCCGAAAATAATTAGGTGTCATGTGGAAGCTACCAAAATAAACCTCAAAAGACCACGAGTAAGAAGACAACGAGAAATATACCAAAAGACACAAAGATATAACGTGGTTCGGTCAACTGACCTACATCCACAAAGAAGATGAGCAATCCACTATAAATATGAGAACATAACATATAGAGAGAATTAACTTCAACCAATTCACTATAAATACATAAGAGGTTCTCACAAGTGATAATATATCAAACTTGTGTCCCGAACGACTTGCCACCACTCCAAAACATTTTCCTAAAAGGAAAACTCATTTATGGTAAGAAATTAAGAGCAAAAAACCCAACAAATCGCCCCTTTGGCTTGAATTACTAACAAAGTAACTTTGTCCATCTTCTTCACATAATCTTCAGCAGCTTGCATCCCTTCTCCATTATCTCATCCATCAAATCTAAGTCTCGACACAAAGAACCTCCCTGAAATAATTTCTCCAACATAAAATCTTCATTATTGTCAAAAAGGTTGCGTCTAGAACTTCACCCGCCAAGATGAACACCCATATCTAACATGGTTCTATCCTTGAACCATGACTCTGATACCACTTGTTAGGACCGAAAATAATTAAGTGTAAGCAAAATCTAGCAAAACAAACCTCGAAAGACCACGAGTAAGAAGATAAAAGATAAATATACCAAAAGACACAGAGTTAATGTGGTTCAGTTAAAAAAGAAGATAAGTAATCCACTATAAATATGAGAGTACAAAATAGAGAGAGAAATAACTTCAACCAATTACATAAGAGGTTCACACTGGTGATAATGTATCAAACTTGTGTACCACAAATTTTTCCCATGACCAAAACTCTCAAAGCTCCTAAGATTACATTGTGAATGTTGATTAAGTTAGAAGGAACAAGACTCTATTTATATATATCTAAACCTTTTTCCTACGTGAAAAGGACTAGTCACTCCAAAACCTTTTCCTAAAAGGAAAACCTATTTATGGTAAGAAATTCAGGGCAAATAAAACCCAAAAATCTCCCCCTTGGCCTAATTTTCCCCCAAAATTTGTCCACCTTCTTCACATAATCTTCAGCATCTTGCTTCTCATCTCTGTAATATCCTCCATCAAATCTAAATCTCGACACAAAGAACCTCTCTAAAACAATTTCTCCAACAAAAATCTTCATTATTGTCAAAGGTTGCATCTAGAACATCACCCGCCAAATTAACAACCATATCTAACATGGTTCCATCCTTCAACCATGTCTCTGATACCACTTGTTAGGATCGAAAATAATTAGGTGTAATGCGGAAGCTAGCAAAACAAACGTCGAAAGACCATGAATTAGAAGACAAACAGGAAATATACCAAAAGACACAAATTTAACGTGATTCGGTCAACCGACCTACATCCACAAAGGACCTGAGCAATCCACTATAAATATGAGAGTACAAAATATAGAGAGAAATAACTTGAACCAATTCACTCGAAATACATGGGATGTTCACACAAGTGATAACGTGTAAAACTTGTGTCCCACAAATTCTTTCCCTGACCAAAACTCTCATAGCCCCTAGAATTACATTGTGAATG
Organism: Solanum sitiens; assembly: GCA_016801875.1. Taxonomy (NCBI): domain Eukaryota; kingdom Viridiplantae; phylum Streptophyta; class Magnoliopsida; order Solanales; family Solanaceae; genus Solanum; species Solanum sitiens. The sequence continues at coordinate 812,240 of JABWTJ010000168.1, forward strand.
TTGATAAGTTAGCAGGAACAAGCCTCTATTTATAGAGTGTCAAACCTTTTCCTATAAGAAAAGGACTAGCCACTCCAAAACCTTTCTCTATAAGGAAAACATATTTATACAAAGAAATTCAGGGAAAATAAAACCTACCAGGTTATTGGTTCTAGATACTACAAGATCTAGACTATTTTATTATTTTTTACAAATATCATCTATAGAATATCTACAAGAAAAATCTAATAATTTTATCTTCTACTCTAGAATATCCAGATATTTCTATAAGATGCTTATCCAAAATACTACACTAGACTATTCTAGAAACTAATCTATGATATTCCAAAATATCATATTTAACTTTTTCACATTCTCCCTTAAAGTAATTTTTTTGAAAACTCCTCAATCTTATTGAGGAAGAACTCAATCAAAGCTCTTGAATGTTCCTTGGCGAACATCTCAACAATTTTCTCTCGACTCCTCTTACTTCTTCAACAGATGAAGTACCCATAATCGATTAGTCATGCAAAGAAAGAAGAATATGTGTTGATAAAATTTTCATTTATGTAGCACACTCGCTTGACATAGTCCTCTTTGATCTTTGCAAACCACACGAGTCATATGTGTTGAGTTTCATATTCTTGAGCTTTGAGGCCCCCCTTTCTCGTAGATTCTTGACAATTGTATTATTTGGAGAAACACTTTTCTCATCTAAGTCGCTGATGATTTCACCATCAATTTTATGCGAAGCCTAAACACTCGTATAGGATCCACAACAAAATTTATTTCAAACTCCTCAATAATTTGTTTGTTAGCTTTAGAGCTTTTAGAAATCATATCGTTTGTCTCAGCATCTGAAATTGGGACTTGAACTTCGACTTTTTCATCTGTTTGGTTTTCATTCTATTTGCTTCTATTGTTGTTGGTGATTGTCAACAAAATAAATGGCAGACGATTGACCATAGACTTCAACTTCTAATACATCTCCCTCGTTATTTTCTTTGTAATAATCACCATATATGGTGTCAGCCACTGCTTGTTCATAATCTACTTCCTTGATTTCTTCAATAGTAGCTATCATATTACTAGTATGAACATCTCCGAAAGTTTCTCGATTAATATTGATGACATCATTATCTTACTTCTCCACGTGATTGACTGCATTATATTCTGACACCTCAATCCAATCGCTTTCCAGGTTGATGGAAACCATAGCATTTATTGCGCGAGCCTCATCTAAGAAGCATCTTCCATGGTCTTCTTCTTCTTCAGTGAATTTCTCTATTTGAGTCATATTGATCTCTTTGCATAACAATATCTTTTTATGTGTCCAATATTGCCACATCGATATCATTTGAGAGGCATCTTACCATAGTAGTTAGAAGACTCTTCCTTCTTCGAGCTTGAACCACCTAATAATCTATAGTGCGATACATTTTTTGATTTTCCTTTAAAGTTCCTCTTGTTGGCTATAAGGGAATTTCCTTCCCCTTCTTTGATTAATACACCAGCCAACTGTTTGACTAGTTACTCCTGTGACGACAACAAATTCTCAAATTCCTCTAAGGGTGGTTGTTCAACCCATCCTTGAATTGATGTCACAAATGAAATATATTCAGGTTTTAAATCACGAGTGACTATTCTTCTCATCCGTACTTCAAAAATAGCCTCTTCCAGATTCAACAAAGATATTTCAAAACATAATTTCTTAATCTTTAAAAAATACTCAGTGATAAAAGATTACATTGAGTGGTGTTAGACAATTCATTCTCCAATATCTACAGTCAAACTTCATTCTTCTTGTTGGAAAAACAATCGAGGGTCCTCCATATTTCATGAGTTGATTTACACTTTATAATATGATATAATAAATAGGAGGAAATTGTCCTCTTCAAAATCGAACTCCGCATTTGCATTAATTTGCGTTCACTTCTTGTATGCACTGCTATTTTCCATACATGTTTTTCAACCTTCTGATTGGACTGATTCAACAATTCCACCCCCTGTCCATTAACATGATCGCTATAATTCATATCGACAAACCAATTGAATCTACCACTAGCTTGATGTTGAAAAATATCCCAAAGTAAACAAGTGACTATGACTCTGATACCATGTAGAGAATAACAGAAGAAATGTATAATTGAGGAACCTTCTAATAGCTTAAGATCGTTTACTAAGATCGAAAGACTTAACTAAAGAAGAGAAAGGTAGAAAGTAAAAAAGAAAAAATTGAAAAGAAGAACTTTGTGATGGAAGAAGACTCTCTGATTTAGGTTTTGGGTTTTGGTTAAATACAAAAGTACATGGTCATCCCTTATTTATACTTATCTATGAATGGTTCTAGATACTACAAGATCTAGACTATTCTATTATTTTCTACAAATATCATCTCTAAAATATCTACAAGAAAATTCTAGTAATTTTATCTTTTACTCTAAAATATCTACATATTTTATAAGATGTGTATCTTAAACACTACACTAGACTATTCTAGAAACTAATCTATGATATTTCAAAAAATCATCTCTAACTTTTTCACAATGTTAAGGATGTTTCTTTCTTACAAGTTGTTCATCATGATTTCTATTTACTATATGCCATTAATCCAACACTTACCAAACTTATTTTTCTCTTATTACGAACCATTCCGATCAACTTCATTACTATCGCACACTCACAAATAAAAATAATCATCCTTATTTCAGTAATGCAATGGTAGCATATGGTTAGAGATATATAGTTGCATGAAGGGTGTGTTTCGAATGAAGGAAAATATTTTCAATTTTTTCATATTTAGTTAGTTTAAATATTTTAGAAAATGTTTTCCAAATCAACTTAGATTCCTCGAAAACCTTGTAATAGGAATGACCTTTCACTAAGACCCCTATATAAGCAAGACCCACATATTATCAACGGTTAATTTTGATCAAGTTCAACTCAGCACCCATTAAATTTAACACAAAGGGAAGATTCGAACTGCAAGAGTAATAGGAATTCAAGCATGCAACTTCAATCGAAAACCTAATTCAATTAAGTACTAAACAATTCGATAACAACTTCAATTTCAAAGATGCACAATTTCATTAAGTAAAATGCAAAGAGGCAACAAAATTTATGATAAGAAAGACCTCTAGAATGCAAGAGAGTGGATACAACAGCGTCATGGGTTTGGTATGGAGGAATCCACGCAAATACACAATACACAGAGAAGAGGAATGATAAAAATTATAAGACAACTACTAAAAAGTGTTTATATGAGAGTAAGGAAGAAGATAGGTTGAGGGAGAGAGTTCAGGCTCCCCAATAATGTCACCTCATTTAAAATAAACTCAAATTTGAACTCGGCGAGCATGACTAATCTCACCGAGTAGAATGGCGACTTACCAGTTGGGACTATGTCCGTAAAAAATGACAAGAGTTCCTTCAGATTTTTGCTTCCAAAAGGGCAAGCTAAGACGGGCTCGCCAATCCTATTCGACACATCACCAAGTGAGAAGATGAAGCATGGCTAACACAATAGGGAACAATTGAAGAATAAATGATGAAAACTCAGTTAGAGATTCTTTTATCACTTATTATTCTTTTGGGACACGTGTATGTATGAAATCTTTTGTACAACACTCAATATGATTGATAAAGATGGTCCTTGGATTCCAAAATTTCCTCATTTTTTGCTTTTTTCAGCTAAGAATTACAACCTAGAAACTTGCATAGTTAATCTTATGAAATCTCATTGTTGACAACTTGTAGGAGGGACTATTTTGTAATTGATTAGTTAAAAGTTGTATGCGCCCTGATGTCCAACACTTCCATTGTTTGATTTTGTATGGTGTAAAATATATGGACCTTAATGTGAACGATCAAACTCCTAATCCTTGTTCTGCCTCTGATTATGTGACAACGATTCGTTTTGTCTGTAAAGTTTCTGGGTAACATGGAATAATTTTTTTGTTTTCAGATTTCACACATTTGTAATCCTATTCATGTGTACCTTTTGATCCAGGGCAAGAAATCAAGAAATGGTTTTGACTGATATGTTAACTGAATCTGGTAAAGCATGGCAATATTGTCCAAGACATGTACTTCGTATATTCTCTAAAATTCTGGAAGAGGAATTTGGCTTGGTATGTTATTAGTATCTCTTGTACATGACTTGAAATTTCAAGATGTTATTGAACTGATTTCTATTTATACCTATATATCTCCAGGTTATGAATGTAGGCATTGAAGTTGAATTCTACCTTTTTAAGAGTGTTTTCAAGTATGTCAGGAAAGTTTCCCAAACAATTTGTGCTTATATTCTCTCTGTCACACACATATATATTGGAACACTAAAGAGGAAATAATACAGGGATGGAAAAGAAACATGGGCCACAATTGACAGGACCTCTTACTGCTCTACAACAGCAATAGATGTTGCATCATTAGTGCTTCAAGAGATTGTTGCTTCTTTACACTCCTTCAATATTCTAGTCGAACAGGTTAGTTTCCATTTTAACTTTCTGTATTCATTTCCCGTAGACCTCTCCAATTATTACCAAATTTATTGTGCATTCCCTTTTTAGCTGCATAAAAGTTTCTTGTCTTTTAATTATGGGTAATTTGGTATTACGATGAAGATAATAATCCTGAAATTAAATATGGACTATTTGATAATGTGTTTGATTGACACTTTTAATTCCAATTTTATTGATCAAGTTATTTCTACCTTAATTTTGATATTATTCTTAGAGCAATTGAAAGGGGATAATATTCTCCAGGTTAGCTAATCACAGGTTAAAACAATTACTAAGTGATAAAGATGCTCATCTAAAGCACTTTGATTCCCAATGTCCTTTAGGTAGCCGAAGGTTAATTAATATTTTTGACAAGTCCACCACGGCTATGAGACCGGGTCGTTGTTACACTAAAGTGCAGTAAAGGAAACTAAAATGCAAAATAAAAATAACAAGGAGTTTTACGAGGAAACCTCTTTGCTCAAGGGAGGAAAATTATGACCTGCCCTACAAGATTTTCCAGCTTTCTTCAAACAGCAAGTGAATACAAACTTCAATCAAACATGTAAGGATTAAACTCTTAATACTACAACCTACAACATAAGTCAGAAACATATCTTACACTTGAGACCATACTTCTGAAATAACTCCCAAAATATCCCTAGGAAAGGAACTTCTAAAATAACACTCAAATTATCCTCATTCAAGTGGATATATCTCCATATCATGGACTCCGACTCGGGTATCAATACTTCCATCTTCATGAACTTCCATGTGATAATAAAATTCATGAACTTCAGCCTCATGCAAGAAAGGAACATGACACTCAAACAAGTGTTCCCATTCTGATAAGGCCATACAAATCACAATCAACATGGTATCGCATTCCAGGTTTATTAAGAATCTCCGAATCAAACTCTCTCCCACATCTGTTGATTCAACTCTCTGTAGAACCTTGGCTAACATGTTTTCCATCATAGACCCGCTAGAACCACTACATGTTCGATCTCTATTACCAGAAGGTAGATACATACCACTGCGCTCATTTTTGTATCCCTCATTGTTTTGCTAATTTTCTTGCTCTCTACTTCCTAGTATGTCATATTGACCATCTCACTGATGGTTCCTACCTTCATTTCCAGAATTATAATCCTCGTTGCCTGAGTTATAATTTCGGAAACCCCCTGGTTGTTCAAATACTTTGGCTCCTCATCAAAGCTGACATCCTGCTCCTCATACCTGTTTGCTGCACCTACTACATTTACCTTTTCTTGACCACTAGTGAGATTCTTCGTGATGACATCCATTTGGGTTTTCATGTAGGCCATGTCTTGGTCCCGTTCTTCCTCTCTCTTTCTCTATTTAGTTGAGTCTTCAAAAGTGAACCCAAGGTATCCAACATTTGCATTTCTTATGTGCCAAGCTATGTTGTTCTTTGATACCTCATCCATGACAACCACACTACAACAAAAATGATCATTAGCGGCATTTAATTCTTAATTGCCGCTAAATATTTATTTTTAGCGACAATTGTCACTCTTTGTATATGTCCCTAAAGCCTTTAGCGACATTGGTTCTAATGACACTTAACTAATACCGGTAAAGACTTTAGCACTCTTTATTAATGTCAATATTTAATGCCGCTAAAAGTTGTTTTTGTTGTAGTGCCACGATCTTAGGCTGGTTTTCTCAGGAATGATCCAGCATTTACTGCATCCACAACCAGTTTAGTCAGAAAGTTTAACGACCTGTAGAATACCTGCTTCAAGTGTCTGTCACTGAGGCCATGATTTGGGAATTTCTTTATCTTTTGGTTGAACCTCCATCATGCATTATGCATTGCTTCACCTGGTAGATGCTTGTAACAACATATTTCATCCTTCATTTGCAGCACTTTTGCTTCTGGGAAAAACCTCTCCATAAAAGCTTCCATAAGATATGCCCAAGTTTTAATTAGTCGTATGGCAACTCATTCAGCCACTTTGTTGGTTCCCAGGTTAGAGACAGTGGGAACAACCTCAGTCTCATTGCAGTTTGGCTGACTCCAAGAATCGCAGCCGACTTGCAAATTGGTACGAAGTTCATCAAATGCTGATTTGCGTCCTCACCATCAATCTCTCTGGACATCTCTTTCAGATTCATTAGTTGAATCACGATGATGGTTCATTTCACGCCTAAAGGCAATAATGGGTGTACAATTTCTCTAGTAGCTTCAGCTCCATGTAGTTCCAAATCATATTCTTTGAATGTCACACACGCCAGTTGTTGGACTCAACCTCTTGGAGCTAGTGGTTGGTGACGAGGGGCTATCTCTTCTACCCCTTCATTCTCGCCATTCACTCCTTTTGGGTCGTTGGCATTTTCTAAGTACCTCTAGACAAGGTGTCAACATTGCTTCAAATTCCTGTGCATTCACCATTTTTCTTATTGTTTTTCTTATCTCGGGATTGTAAGGAGTCAAAGGTGCTCCCTTACTTCTGTTGTTTCACATATACTAGTTAACTCACCTCTAAATGACACAGACAAGACACATGAAGTAAAATTAAGAAATATAACTACAACTGAAGTAATAGCTAGTAGAGTATTTCTGAACTGAAATTCTCTGGCAGCGGTACCAAAATTTGATATTCCCAAACTTACACCTCAATTTAGATGTATAAATGGTCGAAGTCAATTATAGAATTCAGCTGGAGTTGAGGTCGATCCCACAGGGAATTTACAGCAGAAATAAATTTACTAACAGTTATATTTAGTTGTGGTTAACATTTCTGAAAGAAGTAAATTGCGAAAAGTAAATTGGGTTGTTTTGAACGCAAGTAACCATTTTTAAAAAAAAGTTGAATGTTAACAGTAGTGAACAATAGTTTCTAGATGAAATAGTTGATTTAGCGAGACTATGATCGTGTTCCACATGACCTTTAATTCACAACCAAATTCTATACAAATAACATTTTATTGTCAACCTTATAAGTTCATAGAAAGTTCGGTACATCTAAATGCTTTTCAGCCCTATTAGATGACTTTTACTCTTCTCCTGTCGGTCTTAGAGTGTTTTGAATCTTACCCTTGCATTCTTATTTAGAAGATTATCCTCTCTTGAGATCTATTCTTTGAAACAAGTTAATAGAATTCGTTTTGAGATTTTCCTAATCTTCACTTTTCTCTCGAACAAGTGATGAATACATGCATGTTCTAATGTTTGAATTTGTCGTTGTGTTTTAGTCATGGTTCCCACAACCCTAGTGGTTGTTTTTAGCCGCTCATATTCTCAATGAAAAGAATAGTAGAGATTATTGAAACCATAACAAAGTATACTTACAATAATATCAAAACCAAAAACTTCTTGATTATCAGCATTAAATCAAGATCACAAAGGAAACTATTGTTTCTCCACGCTCAACATATCTCAATGTTTTTGATCAATATTAAAAAAAATAAACCCTAAGAAATTAAAATAGTCTTAGAAAATAATCCCACACGAAGTAGGAGACTGGTAGTCAAAACTATTCACGAGTAGGCTAGACAGCCCGTAAATCTTCACACGGCCCGCCAAACTCCTCGTGAACCAACACTTAAAAGCAATTTCAGACACTTCAATTGCACTTCTTCACAAGCCAGTGGACGACCCACACACTGCCTCACGACTCGTCTAGTGCCTCGTCATGGCACACTTCAACGACATTTCTTCTTGCTCAATCTAGGAGCATCTTCACGGCTCTTCTAGTGCACCACAACCCATCTAAGGCCTCTTTATTTGACACTTGAGCGTCATTCCTTCCCTCAATTTATTCAAAGTGTTTTTACCTGTACATTAGAAAAAGAACCATCATATCAACATAAAACTGTCTTTCACTAATCTTTTGTTTTGGGTGTCGAATGTGCTATGCGTTCACAAGACATCAGGCACTAGGTCCACGAATGTGGAGGAAAAACATAACCCTTCTCTGCTAATTTGGGGACCAGGTCGGACGAACACGGAGATCAAACCAAGATGCACCATCAAGGGCTGAATCAACTTAACTTTTGAGTTGAAAATACTCTGATGGGATGCTCAAGATTCATTCAGTGCACACTAATAAGATATGCCACCGCACAAAATTTGGCATTCTATACTGAGTAGAGGTGTCAAAATTTCCAACTTTGGTCTCCTCTATGAGAAGTGAGTCTCACCCCCAAGCTCCATTTGAAGCTGAATTCCACAAAGCGGCTCGGAATAAGTCCAAAAGCCTTTGCATCCGCACGATGGGTTATTCTAGATCAAACTCGATGTTTCAAAACTAACAGAACTATCAAAATTGCATTCTGGGGCTATCTACCTGGAGTTTTGAATTGAACCAACCGTACAAACTCTAGAAGCTCCAAAATACAAAAAACTTGCACAAAATGAAAATGAACTACTCGGCTATCAACTTGTCAAGTCCTTGGAAATCAAAAGTGACTTTGATTCACTACATGAAAGCTCTAGATGCTAAAGAAGATCGAAAACAGAAGGAGAAAATTGTAGGAAATATAGAAGGAGAATACTATCTTTAGAGAATGCTCAAGCTTTATATAGGCTACTTGAGATGATTACAATCATCAACTACATCACTATTATAATACTCAAAATAGAAAACAAAAAGTCTTGCACAATTAACTAGATACATATATCACAAATTACTAGATACATGTATTAAAAAATCCTAATAGACTTCTTGAGAAACTAAGAGAAAATATTAAAATACTAAACATCAAGGTGTGAAGTGAATGAATTAATTCCAACACTCCCCCTTAATGCATTTGCTTGAAAACTCCAATGCCTTCTCGAAGATGGCAAAACTTTTCACTTGGAAGTGTTGTGGTGAAGATGTCAGCAAGTTGTTCTCCTATCTGGCAATTATTGCAACTGAATTTCGCCTTCTCTTGTGTTTTTGAATATATCCTTTTTGATTGAGTTTGAGTTTGCAAATTCACTTTAGACTTACAACTTCTCTTTCTCTGGGTATAGCCACACACTCCCTAGTATTATTTTTCTCAATATTCTGAATTCTTTCTGCCAAGACTTTCTTCCAAACATCATGCTTTATTGCCTCCTCATGAGCTTCTTTCTTAACACCGACAAAGTTGCATCTTTGATAAATGTCACTCAACATTTTTATTCCTCTTGGAAGTGGTTCTTCATCGTCTGAATATGAGATTTTGGCTCCTTAAGGGACATCTTCTTTTTCCTAGTCCTCTTCTTGATTCGACACATCTAAAGATATGATAGAAGTATTATCTACATTATTTTTAGTATGTATCTCAGAAAGGTCTGGCACCATGTCTTTTTACTTGAGAAGTTTCAAACCATGAATATTCAAGTGACAATCTTTCGTGCCAAATCCATGAATCATCTATAACTTCATTTTTGAATGCATTGTAATGAAATTGTAAATGGAATTTTCTTTTTATCATCTCTACTTCAACAATGACTTGATTAAGCTCAATTTTATCATAAATCTTGCAATAATTATCTCTAAACACAAGAGAATAACCATTTTCCATGAGTTGACCAACACTCAACAAATTTTCTTCCAAGTCAGGAACATAAAGAACATCATGAATTTGCTTACCGCTTCCTTTCATGTTGATCGAAATGGTACCTTTACCTTTTGCATCTCCATTCCCCGTTCTCACTTTAGTTGTGATGCTATTATTAGTTGAGAGGAAAGCTTTTTCATCTCCAGTCATGTGATTACTACAACCACTATCAACATACCATGCATTTCTTTTTGTTGAAGCATCATATTTAGAAGCAAAGAAAAAAGGTTTTCTTCTCTTTCTTCCTCCTGTTTTTCACAAAAAATTGCTTGCTCCCGTTTCTTGTGCCATCAGTCCTTCTCAATGTGGACAAACGTTTTACAAAAGTTACATTGGGGCTTGCCTTTGTGCCAATATTTTTCTGCAGTGTGATTAGTCTTTTTGCAAACTTTACAAAAAAGACTAGAGTTTTTCTCACCTTTTTCTTCAATCTTTTTGGAAGAACCATCATGATCCTGCTTTTTTTTGGCTTGAAATTCTTCTTCTGTTGATTTTTGAGAAATTTTGAGAATTCTTATTTGTTCTAGACTGGAAAGCCGTCTCTTTGGGTTGATCTTCACGAAAAAATCTTTGCTTCTCGTGTGCACGAAATGATCCAACTATTTCTTTGATGGAAAGCTTGGAAAGATCTTTCGGCTCCTCAGTGATAGCAACAATGTACTCACACTTTTCTGTGACACTAATTAGAATCTTTTCCACAACTTGTTGGTCAGAAATTGTATCACCATGATTTCTCATTTCATTAAATATTCATGACTTTTGTTCAATATTCATCTATTTTTTCACATTCTATGATCTTTAAATTTTAAAACTATCTTCTAAGAGTTTGAAGATTTATAGTGCGTACCTTTTCGTCACTATACACTTCAATTTACAAAGAATTCCAAGCTTGTTTTGCTGTCTCACAAGTAGCAATTTTTGCAAAATATGATCTTCAGAATCCCATTTGGATTTTGCTCAAGGCTTTTGCATCTTGATGGTAGCCTCAAGATTTTTCATCTCTGCTACTGAAAGTTCACCATCGTTTTCTGCCTCTTCATATCCATTTACGACAATAGTCCACAAACCATCAGCTTTTAGATGTGTTCTTATTCTTATCTTCCAGTATTCAAAATCGGTTCCATCAAAAAATGTATTAAGAAAAACTGTAGAATCAACACCTTCATTTGTTTTGGATGCCATATTTTTATCCTTCACCTAACCCCAGATTACGAACGAAACCTGCTCTGGTACCAATTTGTAGGAAATATAAAAGGAGAATACTATCTTTAGAGAATACTCAAGTTTTATATAGGCTACTTAAGATCACTGAGATGATTACAATCATCAACTACATCACTATTTATACTACTCAAAATAGAAAACAGAAAGTCTTGCACAATTAACTAGATACATGTATCACAAATTACTAGATACATGTATTATAAAATTCTAAAAGACTTATTTAAAAACTAAGAGACAATATTGAAATACTAAACATCAAGGTGTGAAGTAAATGCATTAATTCCAACACAAATAACCTGGAAATGTCACACCCGGAGAGTACACCTCGGATGATACCAGCGTCGTCGTCCTCTCAGAGGACTCAGACAAGCCCTTAGCATTCGTCATAACATGTGATCAGTAAAATTTGCGGAAAAATTAAAACTTTTAACATACCATTGAAGTATACTTAGACTTCATACTTAGTATACGTACGGAAATCTGGAAATCTGTCTCACATATATAAAACCATCTAAGAGTATAATTCTGGACTTAGCCATTAATAGTCAATATGGCCTTAATACAAAAGAATCTAAAGAACATAATGTAAATGGATAATCCTAATATCTACTAAAGTCTTCATAAGTTGGAATATAAATGATAGAGTCCCGAACATGAGGACCTACCAAGGCTTGGAGAAAGGGTTCCAAGCTTCTTCAAATCGACCTGCTTAAACTTCAATGGCCGGAACTTACAATTGTAGTAATATAAAGTAATGGGGTTAGTACGCCACATGTACTAAGTATGTGTATATGCACATAACACTTAAGGACATGCATGAAAAAGGATCATTTATCATCTCTTTAGAAAACATGCTGTCATATGAAAGTCTTCAATGCACATACCATATAACATATACAAGTTAAGGATTCCATCACTTAAAGCATGATCATAAGCAAAGACATATTCTCATAGAGTCATGTTAAAATTACACATTTCAAAAGATCATATAAACATAATATACAAAATACTTACCAATGATCTCATCTCCAACCTACAAGTGCAATGGTCATGTGAAGCCCCATAACTCCACATAACCAAGTAGATAAGATAGGAGACCATAAGTAAAGCCTTGCTTCATGTAACTTGTAACATAAGTAGTCATCACTTCATATAGCAATATAACCAAATAACATATTCATCATAGTGACCAACATTCATACAAGAGTAACATCATATATCATAAGCATCATACCTTTCATGTTATCATATTACATAAGAACAATCTCCTAGGACTTCCCTTAGAGTCAACTTGTGCAATGTCTAGGTAGAGTCCCATACCCCTACCTATGCTAAGTAGACTCCTCAAGTCACCCTAGTCAACGTTCAATTACTTGTCTTTCATTTTACATGAGGGAACATTTGGCTTAACCGACATAGACCATGTGAGCTAAACATTGAATCCGGTGTCATAAAACCCCACACCGAAAGAAGGTGGTCTATCAGCAAAAGTAGAAACTAACATGACATAGCTTTCTAGGTGGATCCACTAGCTAGTATCCTATGGTGGCAACATAGTTCAAGAACTAGGAGATGTATAAGATACCCATAGTTCCACATTACATGGCAGCCTCAATCTCATGAGAGTCATTGTGAACCTACCTTCCAACTAGGGAAGGGACACCTCTCATATCTAGTTCATCGGTGCTTAGCTTAAGTCCCTTTCTTGAATAACCTTTAAGTTGTCTTTTATCATAAACTTATCATAGGTCATAGGAGGTTAACTCCTTGTATAACATAATGATGAGCTCTTTTAGATTAGATGAGAATTTCCTTTAACGTAACCTTTCGTTTGTGAAATTTACATAGCATAATCATCTTGTGTAAAGCATACAAGAGAGTATCATAACTTGCATTTTCGTATTCTTATCATAATCTCACAAGTAACATGTTCATAGCCCAGCATATTCTCATAGCAACATCATACATACTTTTCATAACATAGCATCATAGTTTATAGGCTAACATAAACATTTGAGAGTAATCATACTTAGAAGACTTACCTCTTGCTTCCAAGAACCTTATTCATCTTACAATATTCATAATCATACTTAGTAAATACTCAATAGCAAAATCAAGATCAACTAATCAAATCATACACAAGATCAATGCACAGTGTAGGAGAAGGAAAACGGGTCATTAAAGGGTTCATTCAAGTCTTAATCCCAATCCTAACGTTTACACGTTATAAAATACTAGAAACAACCCATTCGAAACCATAACTTAGAGAACGATCATGTATCACACGACATTCAAACATTATCAATCAAACACTCAACAATTCGTGTGAAATCAACTAGAGAAAACACATACTTTTCATTGAAAATCATAAATCTAGGGTTAGGAAGAAAATCCATTTTGTAGAGTGAAAACCCTAGTATTTGAAGATCTTGAAAAATTATCTTGAAAGGACCTCTTGGGGAAAGGAATTCCAAGAGTCAAAAACCCATACCTTATAGATCAAGAATCCACGAAATCTGATTGGAAACTTTGAAACATTAGTCTTCTTCCTTAAGTTTTTTCTTGTTCTTAAATGGAGTTTGGAAAAGAGAGTGTTCTTGAGAGATTGAGAGAAATTTTGTTTGATCTGATTTGGGATGTGTAAAAGTGGTCTAAAACTGACATAATATCAATATATAGTCGTCCTATGAATTATCCAAAAGACCCTCTACTTAAATGGGTCTGTTTAATAAGTTAAATTACCAAAAATATGACTTTAACGATTCTGGGAAGTAGCTGCGCGTCGCGGGGCTAAATCCCGTTACTTTTATTTAATTTTGAGTTGAAGCAGTAAGGTGTGTGTCAGACTCACGTCGTGAGGTTGCCTCTCAAATCTTGAGGCAGAACACCTCGTGTCCAGCTCGCGTCGCACACTACATGTTCAAATCTTGCTCACGCAGGCTTTGGCAGCCTGCCTACCAATGTTTGGGTCCTCCCCAAGGACCCTTCGGGTGGTCCTTGGGGTGTCATTACTGGACGTTTAGACCCTTTGTACTACATTCTACCTATCTAAGGTCTCATTACACGTTTTGGACTTTATTTGACACCCATAAACCATCACCAAACATAGGGACGTCAACTAGTTCGAATTAGCTAGTTTCCGGACGTCAAGGTCTTTCTTTGTCGTTTTGGATCTAACCTTTTCTAAATGAGTTTATTACATTAATATAGGTCTGGAAACATCATTTTAAGCATTATTAAATATATTAATCTCTAGTCTAAGTCATGGCATTTCCGGAGTGTTACATTATCCCCCTTTAGGAACATTCGTCCCCTAATGACACTAAAATCTTTTGGACGGTAAGGAATAAACTCAATACTAGCAGCCCAACCAATTAACATCATAAAATCATAATGAGTCACATCTCAAAGGAGTACATCACAAATACTTACAACACATACCATAACATTACATATAACACTCATGATGCACAAACATATAAGAGCTACATATTTCATAACACATAGTGAGGTATTTCCTTCTCAACCTTATCATAAGCTCAAAATGCATCAAAGAGTTACCACGCTATCAATCTTCTCAAGATCACAACAAAACAACAAAAATCTCAAGAAAACATATACATACAAGTTTCACATAAGTGCAAGAGTAGAGTATGAAAACATCTTCTTAAAACTCTAGTTGGTACTATCTTTTACCAAAACATGCACCTATTTAGTAAACAAGTTAATTTCATGATTATTCATTACTTTCTCTATTAAGAGGAATATATAACCTCAAGGAGTAAATAGATGAGGGTAGCAGGACTTCATGTCGGCTTCAGCCTCCCATGTTGCACCCTCAACAAGATGGTTACTCCATAGAACTTTTACAGAGGCAACCTCCTTGTTTCTCAACTTCTTGACTTGGCGATCTAGGATCTCAACTGGAACCTCTTCATAGGAGAGGTTCTCATCCACTCCTAAACCTTCGATAGGCAGAATAGATACAAGGTTGCCTATGCATTTCTTGAGCATAGAAACATGAAACACCGGATGAACCGAAGATAGTTCACTAGGTAGTTTCAACTTATAGGCAACCTTTCCAATTCATTGTAAAACCTCATAAGGACCAACATACAGGAGACTTAACTTCCCTTTTTTACCGAATCTCATCACCCCTTTCATAGGTGAAATCTTCAAGTAGACATGATCACCTATTTCAAACTCAAGATCTCTTCTTCTATTGTCGGCATAAGACTTTTGCCGACTATAGGTTGTCTTCAATCTATCTCTTATGATTCAAACTTTCTCTATCGCCTCATAGATAATCTCTGGACCAAGGAGTGAGGACTCACCAATCTCAAACCATCCAACAGGAGATCTACACCTTCTACCATAAATTGCTTCAAAAGGTGCAATGGAGATGCCCAAATGATAGCTATTGTTGTAAGAGAACTCAATCAAAGGTAAGTGATCATCCCAATTTCCCTTGAAATCAATGACACAAGCTCTTAACATGTCTTCAAGGGTCTGAATAGTACGTTCTGCTTGACCATCCGTCTGAGGATGAAAAGCGGTACTGAGTTTCACTTGAGTACCTAAACCCTTCTGAAAAGCCTTCCAAAAACGAGAAGTGAATTGGGCACCTCTATCCGAAATGATGGACAAAGGAATCCCATGAAGACTCACAATATCATTAATGTAGATCCTTGCATAATCTTCGGCAGTATGTGTAGACTTAACATGAATAAAATGGGCAGATTTGGTCAACCTATCCACAATAACCCATATAGAATCATTTTACTTTCGGGTTCGAGGCAACCCAACAACAAAGTCCATATTGATGGCTTCCCACTTCTATGTAGGAACATCCATGATTTGGGTTAAACCATCAGGTTTTAGATGCTCAGCTTTAACTTGTTGGCAGTTTGGACACTTAGCAACAAACTTTGCTATGTCCGTCTTTAAACCATCCCACCAATAGACCTCTCTAAGGTCATGATACATATTGGTGGCACCCGGATGTATAGAATAGCGAGAACCATGGGATTCTTCTAGAATCTGATTTCTCAAATCCTCAACATCGGGTACACATAATCTCCCTTGGTGCCTAAGAACACCATCCCCTCTTGGGAGAATGACTCATTGAGCTTACTAAGTACCGATTCCTTCAATTCCATCAATAGAGGATCAAGATGTTGTTTAGATTTCACCTCAACCACTAATGATGAGTCGGAGTTATGATGGACCATGAAACCACCAATTGGAGAATCTTCTAACCGCACACCTAAGTGAGGCAGCCTATGAACATCTTTCACAAGTTCTTTCTTCTCTTATTCCACATGATACACACTACCCATAGTCATACGACTCAAAGCATCCGCAACTACATTGGCTTTGCCGGGGTGGTAAAGGACACTCATGTCATAATCCTTCAACAATTCTAACCATCTTCTCTGTCGGAGGTTCAACTCCTTTTGTGTAAGCACATATTGAAGACTATTATGGTCAGTAAACACATAAACATGCACACAATACAAATAATGCCTCCATATTTTTAAGGCAAAAACTACAGCGGCTAACTCAAGGTCATGAGTTGGGTAATTTTTCTCATGAACTTTGAGTTGCCTAGAATCATAAGCTATCACCTTACCATGCTGCATGAGGATACATCCCAAGCCCACTCGGGAAGCATCACAATACACCCCAAAGCCTTCATTACCCTCTGGTAAGGTCAACACCAGAGCGGAGGTAAGCTTATCTTTCAACTCTTCAAAACCTTTTTCACAAGCTTCCGACCACTCAAACTTCACCTTTATTTGGGTCAAAGCTGTCAAAGGAGAAGCAATGGACAAAAATCCATCAACAAATCTTCTATAATAGCCGGCTAGACCCAAGAAACTCCTTATGTCTGTGGGAGTCAAAGGTCTAGGCCAATATTTGACCGCATCTGTCTTCTTCGGATAAACCTGTACCCCATCACCGTAGATAATATGGCCAAGAAAAGCAACCGACCTCAACCAAAATTCACACTTGCTAAATTTGGCATAAAGTTGGTGTTCTTTGAGGACTTGCAAGGCCAATCTCAAGTGACTCTCATGCTCATCTTCATTCTTGGAGTATATCAGAATATCATCAATGAACACAATCACAAATGAGTTGAGGTAATATCAGAAAACTCTATTCATTAGGTCTATAAACACCGGTGGGGTATTTGTTAGCCGAAAAGACATAACTAGAAATTCGTAGTGACCATATCTAGTTCGAAAAGCTGTTTTGGGAACATCTTCACCTCTCACCCTAATTTGGTGATATCCCGACCTTAAGTCAATCTTGAAAAAGAAACTAGCACCATGGAGTTGATCAAAGAGATCATCAATCTGAGGGAGAGGATACTTGTTCTTTATGGTGACCTTATTAAGTTGGAGATACTCGATGCACATTCTAAGGGACCCATCCTTCTTCTTACCAAACAAGACCGGAGCACCCCATGGAGAAATACTAGGTTGAATGAAACCCTTGTCTAGTAAATCCTTGAGTTGTAGCTTCAACTCTTTCAATTCAGCCGGAGCCATCCTACATGGAGGAATTGAAATGGGATTCATATCGGGTAATAAATCAATACCGAAGTCAATTTCTCTTTTGGGAGGAACTCCTGGAAGGTCATTAGGAAAAACCTCTGGGAATTCTCTCACTACAGGGACTGACTCAATAGAAGGAGTTTCACATTCTAGGTCCTTAACCCTCACCACATGGTATAAACAACCCTTGGATATCATCTTACAAGCCTTCAAACAAGAAATGATTTGACCCCTTGGCATAGAATTTCCCCCCTTCCACTCTAGAATAGGTTCATTAGGGAATTGAAACTTCACTACCCTTGTTCTTCAATCTATGAAAGCAAAACAATCATGAAGCCAATCCATACCTAAGATGATATCAAAATCAAACATGTCAAGTTCCACCAAATCAACAAGAGTAACTCTATTGGGCAGCATGACAGGGCATTTCCTATAGACTCCTTTTGCAACTACAGAGTCACCCATTGGGGTACAAACGAAAAAAGGTATCAATCAAAACATCGGGAAGTACATCAAACTTCCTGGCAACCAAAGCTGTAACAAAAGAAAGAGTAGCACCTGGGTCAAGCAAAGCATAAACATTAACAGAGAAAACTTGTAACATACCCGTCACAACGTCGGGAGAGCTTTCTTGTTCACCCCTAGCCTTGAGTGCATAGAAACGATTCCTTTTTGGAGCTTCAGAATTAGGACCGCTTGGTTGAGCTTGGATGTTTCCCTTACCTTGACTTCTCACAATAGGACAATCTTTCACCATATGGCCACCTTTGCCACAACCATAGCAACTATTAGTTCCAACAAGACATTTGCCCCCATGTTTCTTACCACACTTACCACAAGTTTGTCTTTCTCTTGGTGGATCAACATTTCTCCCCTTTTGAGGTTTAGGATTAGAACCTCTTTCATTGCGATTCTTGGAGAAATTTGACGGAACATGGTTTGAAAACCTCTTCTTAAACTTAGGCTTGTCTTGGACATCAAGCCTACTTTTAGCAGAACCACTCTCAAAAGACTTTGCCTTCTTAGCTTACTCATTCCTCTTCCTTAGGCTACATTCCTCAACTTGTTGAGCATGAACCATCAACCTAGAAAGATACATATTGTCATGAAGCATGGTTG
Organism: Solanum sitiens; assembly: GCA_016801875.1. Taxonomy (NCBI): domain Eukaryota; kingdom Viridiplantae; phylum Streptophyta; class Magnoliopsida; order Solanales; family Solanaceae; genus Solanum; species Solanum sitiens. The sequence continues at coordinate 831,183 of JABWTJ010000168.1, forward strand.
CACGACATTCTTCTTCAAGCTCTTCGTACACGCACGTTACATAACGGCTCATTTCATCCCTAGTATTAGAAACAAAAGAATAAACACATTTGGACAACTGAACTTCAAGGAGTATTCCTTAACACTCATACCTCCTTGACGAAGGTTGATGAACTTCTCTACCTTAGCTTATCTTTGATCCGTTGGGAAGAATCTATCAAGAAAGGCCTTTTTAAAGATCTCCCAAGTCACGGGACCATATCCTAAAGCCCTACTATCCTTCCAGAGATTGTACCATGTCTGAGCCACGTCCTTGAGTTGATAAGCAGCAAGTTCAGCCTTCTCAGTAGTACTCACCCCCATAGAAAACAAAATCTTGTAGACCTCATCAAGGAAATCTTGGGGGTCTTCATCAACTTTTTACCCAAGGAAAATAGGAGGATTCATCCTCGTAAAACATCTCAAATGGCTAGCAATAGTACTAGCATTTTGGTTCTCTCGAGGAACAACCTCTTTGTTAGCTTGAGCCGTGATGGCTTGAGCTTGGGTGGTGATGGCTTGGGCCATTTGGAACAGGGCTGCCCTTACCTCACCATCCATCATAGCCGGAGGATTCACCGGAACTTGATCATTTGCAGCAGCTTGCACTTCAGGAGCATTTTGGTTACCTTGGGGAGTAGCTCCCGCATTAGCAATCTCCTCTCCTACTCTTCTAGCGGCTGTCCTTCTTGTGTTCATTGCCTATATACACAAGAAAGAGATTAGATGCTAATAGAAATATAGTGTCAAAAATCTAAAGGCACGACATAGGAGTATCAAGAAAAGAGAAGTTTCCTAATCATCACATATCCTCTCATCCATAATTGTGGCGCGCTTCACAATCATGAACAAGACACTAGGTAATGTGGTTTAGTGAGAAATTGAGGATATTGAACCTCATTCTCTGATACCAAGTTTGTCACACCCTGAGAGTACACCCCGGATGAGACCGTCGTCGTCGTCCTCTTACAGGACTCAGACAAGCCCTTAGCATTTGTCATAACATGTGATCAGTAAAATTTGCGGAAGAATTAAAACATTTAACATACTGTTGAAGTATACTTAGACTTAATACTTAGCATACATACGGACATACGAAAATCTGGAAATCTGTCTCACATATATAAAACTATCTAAGAGTACAAATCTGGACTTAACAAATAATAGTCAATATGCCATATAGGCCTTAATACAAAAGAATCCAAAGAACATAATGGAAATGGATAATCCTAATATCTACTAAAGTCTTCATAAGCTGGAATATAAATGATAGCGTCCCGAACATGAGGACCTACCAAGGCTTGGAGAAAGGGTTCCAAGCTTCTTCAAATCGACCTGCTTAAACTTCAATGGCCGGAACCTACAGTTGTGTTAATATAAAGTAATGGGGTTAGTACGCCACATTTACTAAGTATGGGTATATGTACATAACACTTAAGGACATGCATGAAAAAGGATCATTTATCATCTCTTTAGAAAACATGCTAAGTTATATGAAAGTCTTCAATGCACATACCATATAACATATACAAGTTAAGGATTCCATCACTCAAAGCATGATCATAAGCAAAGACATATTCTCATAGAGTCATGTTAAAATTACACATTTCAAAAGATCATATAAACATAATATAAAAAACACTTACCATGATCCCATCTCCAACCTACAAGTGCAATGGTCATGTGAATCCCCACAACCCCACATAACCAAGTAGATAAGATAGGAGACCATAAGTAAAGCCTTGCTTCATGTAACTTGAAACATAAGTAGTCATCACTTCATATAGCAATATAACTAAATAACATATTCATCATAGTGACAAACGTTCATACAAGAGTAACATCATATATCATAAGCATCATACCTTTCATGTTATCATATTACATAAGAACAATCTCCTAGGACTTCCCTTAGAGTTAACTTGTGCAATGTCTAGGTAGATTCCCATACCCCTACCAATACTAAGTAGACTCCTCTAGTCACCCTAGTCAACGTTCATTTACTTGTCTTTCATTTTACATGAGGGAACATTCTCCTTAACCGACATAGACCATGTGAGCTAAACATGGAATCCGGTGTCATAAAACCCCACACCGAAAGAAGGTGGTCTACCGGCCAAAGTAGAACATAACATGACATAGCTTTCTAGGTGGATCCACTAGCTAGTATCCTATGGTGGAAACATAGTTCAAGAACTAGGAGATGTATTAGAGACCCATAGTTCCACATTACATGGCAGCCTCAATCTCATGAGAGTCATTATGAACCTACCTTCCAACTAGGGAAGGGACACCTCTCATATCTAGTTCATCGGTGCTTAGCTTAAGTCCCTTTCTTGAATAACCTTTAAGTTGTCTTTTATCATAAACTTATCATAGGTCATAGGAGGTTAATTCCCTGTATAACATGATCATGAGCTCTTTTAGATTAGATGAGAATTTCCTTTCATCGTAACCTTTCGTTTGTGAGATTTACATAGCACAATCATCTTGTGTAAAGCATACAAGAGAGTATCATAACATGCATTTTTGTATTCTTATCGTAATATCAAAAGTAACATGTTCATAGCCCAGCATATTCTCATAGCAACATCATATATACTTTTCATAACATAGCATCATAGTTTTTAATCTAACATAAACATTTGAGAGTAATCACATGCTTCCAAGAACCTTATTCATCTTACAATATTCATAATCATACTTCGTGAAATACTCAATAGCCAAATGAAGAACTACTAATCAAATCATACACAGATCAATGCACAGTGTAGGAGAAGGAAAACGGGTCATTAAAGGGTTCATTCAAGTCTTAATCCCAATCCTAACGTTTACACGTTATAAAATACTAGAAACAACCCATTTGAAACCATAACTTAGAGAAAGATCATGTATCACACGACATTCAAACATTATCAATCAAACACTCAACAATTCGTGTGAAATCAACTAGAGAAAACACTTACTTTTCACTGAAAATCATAAATCTAGGGTTAGGAAAAAAATCCATTTTGTAGAGTGAAAACCCTAGTATTTGAAGTTCTTGAAAAATTATCTTGAAAGGACCTCTTGGGGAAAGGAATTCCAAGAGTCAAAAACCCATACCTTATAGATCAAGAATCCACGAAATCTGATTGGAAACTTTGAAACATTAGTCTTCTTCCTTAAGTTTTTTCTTGCTCTTAAATGGAGTTTGGAAAAGAGAGTGTTCTTGAGAGATTGAGAGAAATTTTGTTTGATCTGATTTGGGACGTGTAAAGTGGTCTAAAACTGACCTAATATCAATATATAGTCGTCCTATTAATTACCCAAAAGACCCTCCACTTAAATGAGTCTTTTTAATAAGTTAAATTACCAAAAATACGACTTTAACGATTCTGGGAAGTAGCTGCGCGTCGCGGGGCTAAATCCCGTTATTTTTATTTAATTTTTAGTTGAGGCAGTGAGGTGTGTGTCAGCATCGCGTCGCGAGGTTGCCTCTCAAATATTGAGGCAGAACACCTCGTGTCCAGCTTGCGTCGCACACTACATGTTCAAATCTTGCTCGCGCAGGCTGCTATGGCGGCCTGCCTACCCATGTTGGGGTCTTCCCCAAGGACCCTTCGGGTGGTCCTTGGGGTGTCGTTACTGGACATTTAGACCCTTTCTAATACATGCTACCTATCTAAGGTCTCATTACACGTTCTGGACTTCATTTGACACCCATAAACCATAACCAAACATAGGGACGTCAAGTAGTTCGAATTAGCTAGTTTCCGAATGTCAAGGTCTTTCTTTGTCATTTTGGCTATAACCTTTTCCAAATGAGTTTATTACATTAATATAGGTCTGGAAACATCATTTTAAGCATTATTAAATAGATTAAGCTCTAGTCTATGTCATGACATTTCCGGAGTGTTCCAGGAAGGTCATTACATGGTGTCATGAGCGCACCCAAAATATAGCGTGGAAAATTAGAATTCATGTATAAATAGGCTAAAACATAGTTTAAAAGCATTTAAGAATCAAGTCTTAAAAAGGAAATATTTTCATAAAGCAATACGAAGACAAAATTAAAATGCCTAACTTATTGTCTATATACGAAGCCTATATGAGTAACGTTTATCGATACAAAGTCCCTGACGTACCTTTAGCAAACTGGCATGAAATACTATAACTGTAGACTAATCCCTAGAGAACATATAGGGGCTCACCAAAAGAAAAGAAGGTAGAACTTAGCATGTTTACCTTCACTAAGCTCATTCTATATCTTAGTTTGTGGTGGTATAGCTTTAGTCTTAACTTGTATTGTCATGCTTCAAAATTGGGTCATGTTGACGCCTATTATGAATCTCTAGTAGGCAAGCCATGTCTAAGCAAAAACAATAAAGCCTAGAAAATAAATACATGGAAGCAGAAATAGAGACATAATGACTCATAACATAGATATGTATATAGAATACAAATTATACAAAATGAGCCCAAAAGTGATCGAGAAAGAAAAAATTGTACAATGAAATCCGACTCCAGTCCTGGTGTTACAGATACAAGAGTTGCTGAGTAATAAGAGGACTATACACAACAGAACTGTTCAACAAAAAAGAGAAAAACGACTAGTCTCTAGATGCCATGAGCTCACCACTATCCAAGTCTATGAAGGCCACGTAAGATCCAATGCTTAGTAAGGGTGTCTCATACTAGGAGCGGCATAACAAAATATATTGGGTACTTAGTAGGCATCATAGGACGACTGAGCTTAGAAATATCATAAATATATAAGAAGCATGATAGCACTAATAGGAAAAATCAAGAACTATGTAGAATAAATTGATACCACGGACAGTAAGAAAGGTTAAAGTAATGAAATCTCGCCATGCAAGTCAAGCCAAACACGGCCAAACAACGACACGAGAAGATGAAACATATAAGTGGATAATGAATGAATAAAGTTACAATTTTTGAAATTGTCTTGTTGGCTACATCATTGGCTCCTCTGGACAACTACGGAACATGCATCAGCTCAACTACAAATGCAGTAAATAAAAAATCCATAATTCAATATGTGGGTGTTATAGAGTACCTTCTCGAGCTTATAAGTAAGACTAGACCTTCTTTTTAACAAAATTCTTATGAAGATCAGCGCTCTTTGAAATATTTAGACCTCGAAAATAAAAACCATGGATTTCAAATAAATAACTTTTTTTTGGAAGAACACCCTTAGAAAATCGTATACTTTCTTTTAAGACTCCAAGATTCCTTAATAAAATCAGAAACACGGTCCCTCCGAGCCAAAAAAAAAGTAGATACCCATTTCGAAAACATTTATGTGCCTCAAAATAACTTTCTCTCATTTTGAAATGCATACATGTCAAATGCAGATGTCATGCGTATGATTTCACCCAAAACACAATCAAGCCATTCTTAAGTCAACTACATTACACAAAGAACCGGGTAGATACCCGTCACAATATAGTCGTATTAACTTGAACCTCTAGTTAGTCCAAGTCCAAGACCTCAGGACCACAAACACAATGATAATTCAAAAAGCTCGAAAGTAATCAAACAAAGCACACAATCATACCTAGCCAACCAACATGCACAATTATAAGTTTCAACCACGTAGAAGCTCTCTAAGGATTTTACAACATAAAGCAAGGCTAAGGCTAAACCTATTCCTAAGGATTCACAGGAAAAAGCTAAGCTAATAATCCTAAAACAACAAAAATACAACTAAGGGTCATGCAAACTTAGAATCGTATTATAAAGACACCTTAACATCAATACTACTCAATACATATACAATTTAACTTAGACAAGTATAAAATAAAGAAACCATAACCTACCTCAAGGCTGAAACTGCACCCAAACCTCTACTTGAGTGATTTCCTTTCCAAAGAGCATATGAAGGATATCATGCTATCAAAATCATAAAGAGCATGTCAATACGAGACTAACTATATCGATATTGGTGATACAAAATTTAAAAAGAAAGTTGGATAATAAAAGACCTTCAAACGATGATAACATATAACTAATTACGTCACTATGTTCCCCTCGAGCCAAGGAGTACATGTCTTGAAGTCATGAGAAGATAGAAATTAATTTGGATCTCAAATGGTCCAAACACTTAACTTTGATAATTCAACATCAGGGGAATTGAGGTTACAAAAATGAAGCCAAAATTAGGATTAGAACGTGGGAAGGAAGAGAATTACCTTGATATCGAGCTAAATAACCAAGAATTGATCAAGAACACCTCTTTCTGAGCTCCTTCCAACTAAGTCTTCCTCGGAGAAATGAAGAACATAATAAATATAACACTATCTATGGTAAAAAAAGTGGTCAAGTGATAGCTTTAGCAACCACCACAAAAAGCGGCTAAGTCTAGGTGGCATCTACAACTAAAGCGGTCCGGGGCCTCTTAAGCAACTACCGTAAAATTGGTCTACATACCTCTTAGGTGGTCATTCTCTAGATTCCCAATCACCACTAAAGCGGTTTGGATGTAGCTAAAGCAGTCACACTAGCAGCTTTGGCATCAACGAAAGGCTAAGCTGAGTTTCTTCTAAATGAGTTCTCAAAATTTATTTGAAATAATGCGAAAGCAAATAAACTATGCTTCCCAACCAATAATGATATTCCGGACATAAAATAATCTACTAAATAACCAATAAAGGTCATCTCCATAAAATATTGACCCGACTCAACACATGCACAGAAACTACAAAAAAAAAATGCAACATACCACAAAATCATCTTGATCACCTTGAGAACTGAACCAAAGGTTTCCTAGACGAAACTTTGCATTCCGGAGTAACCATTGTGATGGAATTCTCATCTGAGCATGTTTACCAAGAATCTTTACCACAACCAAACATTCGCCAAACTTTTTTCATAATGCTTCATACTCATGCTAAAGGCCCTAAGAATCGGACCAACCATGCTACTAGACCAAAGTGGACCCTTCAGAGCCGATGGAAATCTCATGCCATATCAAAGTCTCCTCATATTGACTAACGTCTACTCTTGCAAATTAAAATCTTCCAAAATGGTAAAAACTCGGTTAGAGCTCTCCTGACCACCTCAAGATGCATGCTACCATCCCAACACAACACAAACACTACAAAGAAACTATGGGAAGGGGGAGATTACTAAAAGCACAACAAATAAATAAAATAACCATGAGGATCATCATAACATTCACTACTAAAATGAATTCATCCTTGAAATTTAAAGAAAATGATGTACCTGAAGGCTCGAAAAGATGAGGGTGGTGACTTTGCATGTCAAGCTCAGCTTCCCATGTAGTCTACTCGACTGGATGATGCCTTAACTAAATTTCACTGATGGGATTTTTTAGACCTTAGCCTCCTAACATGAATATCTAGAATCTCCATGCACATGCTCTTCCTCGAAAGCATAAGTCTCATCGAGCTGCATTGAATCCCACTAAAGCACGCGATACTCATCCGGAACATTCCATCTCAACATAAAGACATGAAAAATAGAGTGAACACCCAAAATAGCTAGGGGTAAGGCTAACTCATAAGTCACCTCTCCAATCCTCCTCAATATCACTAACGAGCCAATGAACCTATGGCTAAGATTTCCCTTCCTTTGAATCTCATCACATTCTTCATTAGTGATACTCGTAGAAACACACGGTCGTCAACCATGAAATTGAAGGCCTAAAATCTCTGATCGACATAATTCTTTTACCTACTATGGGCTATATAGAGTCCCTCCTCGATGACACAAACTCTATCCAGAGAATCATGCAACAAGTTGGTACCCACGACCTAACCTTAAAAGAATCAAACGAGCCCACTAGAGAGTGATACCTCCTACCATACAACAACTTAAATGGGGTCATTTGCATACTTTAATGATAATATTATTATACACAAATTCCATCAAAGCCAAGAATTGATCTCACTGGCCACCGAAATCAATAATATTGGTCCAAAACATGTCATCCAAAACCTGAATAGACCTTTTAGAAATAACATTAATCTATGGATGAAAATTTGTACTGAGCTCAACTTGGGTACCAAAATGTAGTTTAATAAATTTGCAAATCAAAAATTGAACTAAGTACCATGATCTAAAATGATAGACATAGGTACCCCATTTAGACAGATGATCTCTCAAATGTAAATCTAAGGTGACCTTCCTGAATTGTAGGAAGTCTGAATCGGCTTTAAGTGATTACATTGTAGGAGGTCTGAATCGGCTTTAAGTGATTACACTTTGTCAATTTATCAATGATGACCCATATCGAATCAATCCTTAGAAAGGTACGTGGAAAGCCTACCACGAAGTCTATAGGTGTAGTGCCTTAGGTGTGATATTTCCTTTGCTACTGCGGCTCATGTGTAACACTAGAGCCTATTCTTACACAAGTGTGGAATTGCCGGTGAAGATATTGTTTCGTAAGAGTGAAGGACTAGCCAGTTCTCCCTTTGGAACAACTTCTCTTTTTAGCTTCTTTAATCTTCAATTCTTCTTTTGGGGCTTTTAAGCTGAAATATTCACAAAACATACATAAGTCGTCTCATTCAATGATTAGAAGAACAAAATAACAAGAAAAAACATAAATAAGTGATAAATTCACAACTTAGCACGGCGCATAATGTCACATCCAGGGAGCATCCCCTAGACGTAACCGGCGTCGTTGTCCTCTTTGAGGACTAAGACTAGCCCCTTAGCATTCATCATAACATTCATAGGCTAAAATATGCGGAAAATCTAAAACTTTTAGCTATCTCCAATTGGAGGTTTACATAGACCTCTACATACACGTAATAGTATTAATATTGAGTATACATATACCCTTCGTATATGAAGATTACTTAGTCTTCCACTTTTATTTCACATAAATATATAATATAGAAATAGAGTCATAAAATCCGTCTCATCTCATAACCATCTAGAATGACAATATCAATTTAGGCATAGCCCTACAACAATAAAAGTAAGCCACATATAGGCTTTATACAATTTGTTCTTAAATGAAAGATAGAGTAAACATAACTGTCTTAAAATCTAAGCAAATCCGTAGGTAGAATATCGACATCATCCTCCGAAAAATGAGGACCTATCACTTGGATGATAAGAGTATCCAAGCCTCCTTCTAGATCGCCTCGAACCAAACCTCAACGATGGGAACCTAAAATGTTTGGGAAAAAGGGAGAAAATGGGGTTAGTACGCCACATGTACCAAGTATGAGACCATATGCACATATAACAACCAAACATGCTAAAAAGGGACATTTAGTAAAATCATGCCATTTTACCTCTGTAAGGACTTATGCACAACCAAACAACTATATCAATCATTTAGACATGTTCAATCAAACCAAGCAAACTATATGCATATCAACATACTTCAACCCATAATCTCATATAACTCTATCACCAAGTAATACCATCACAAAAATGAATAAGAGTTCATCATGTAAATAGCAAAGCAATACAACCAATCATAATCCTCATAAAGTCAACAAGTCAATGACCAAGCAAAGCCCCATAACCTTACTCAATCAAGTAACCCAATAAGAACCATAAATAGTAACTCACTTCACATCACATAGCTTTCAAGTACATACAAGTTCATACTTTAGCAATAAAGACCAAGTACATGTTCATAAGCATCATAATCATCATATCAGATCATTTACATTTATCATCATTTACATACATAATATTAACCTCCTAAAGCTCCTATCAAGGTAAACTAGTGCGAGGCATAAGTAGAGTCTCATAAACCTACCTAAGCTAAGTCAAACCCCTCAAGTCACTTTAGTTAGTTTATACATCATTATTTCATTTTAGTTTAGGGAACACTTGCCTTAACCGACATAGACCACATGAGCTAATGTGAAATCCGGTATTGTAAAACCTTACACCGATGGAAGGTGGTCTACCGGCCAAGGTAAAACCTAACATGAACATAGCCTTTTAGGTGGATCCACTAGCTAGTATTCGTATGGTGGCAATGGAACTTGGGGCGACATTGGAAACATCACTCTACACCCTATTTGGGTCATGAGGCTATCCACCCCGTGAGAACCGTAGTGAACCCTACCTTCCCGATGTGGGAAAGAGTCACCCTCTCATATACAAACTCACTTGGTGCTAAGCTCGAGTCCCTTTTGAAATGTTTTAAGCCTTTATTTACACTCATAGCATAGTTAAGGTCATAGGGTCTAGCCCTTGTATAATCATCATCATAATAGCTCAATATGAATTACATGAGTATAATCCTTTCATCACAATTCACATAAGTAAGGTTGACATATTACATATTCTTTCATAATAAGACACATTGGTAATCACCATCATACTTATAACTTTACATCTTAATCAACCTCACAACCATAAACAAGACATTTCAATTCATCATCATACCACCCTATCAATCTTAAAAAAGGCATACTCCAACACAATCATCACGACTTAATCACAATTAATCATAATTGAAGAAAAGTATAGGGATCACAAGACTTACCAAGTCTCCTTCACAATTCATCATCATCAAGGTCTTACCATCAACCCTTAGTTCAACTCAATTAGGCCATCAAATTACCATAATTCAATACCCAATATAATCACAAGTCTAGAAGAATCACTACATCACAATTCAATAATAGATCAAAGCTTAGGATTAAATCAATTCATCATACCCTAGATCACTTCTCAAGAACTAGAATGAAAGACTATACATCATCCTAATTCATTCATAATTTGGATAACAACATCATCTAATAGTAATTCAACCCTTAACCAAGTCAATTGAATGATCAATCTACAATATAAGTCAAGATCACAATCTAGGGTTAGGGACTTAGGATCATGTTCTTCAATTTAGGCAAGACCATAAACAATTACTATATCAAGTTAAGATACATTCTAATCAATTCAATATAACCTAAAGGAAACATCAACAACTCAATTCATAACTTCAAATTCGTAATTGGATGAAACCCATTTGAAAACTCTAGTTTTGAAAACAATTTGAATGAACCATTTGAGGAAAGAGGTCTCAAAGGTGAAGAGATCCCATACACCAACATTTTTTGTGAGAATTTGAAGATGAAATCACACTTTTCCAGCCACGAATTCCCTTCCTTGACTTATCCTTCGATGGAGTCTTCCAATAGAGAGAGAAAGAAGAGAGAATATAGAGGAATTGATTTTAGAGTTCTAATTAGTTTAATAGAGTTGGGGACTTTATATGGGTTGTTAAATAACTTAATTAGACCCCTTAATCCCCTAATTAAACCACCTAACCCCTTAACTAATTAAATGAACTTAATTTAAAACGTGCAGGAAATTCAAGACCCTCACAAATGGAACCTCGTTGACAGGCCGTCTGTGAGTCGACGGATTGACCCCTTTTCGTCCTGCACATCCATTGTCTCGGTCAGAGACTTGTGCAGGCGAGGGCTTCCTCAAAGTGGCTAAGTGTGGGACGACGGTGGAATCGACGTCCCATCAGTCCACACACGACCGTAGCCTGTCCCGTCGATGCACACTGCCCAGGCAGTGTTGCCTCAACCTGTAAGGGTCCTCTTCAAGGGCCCTTGGTTGGTCCTTGGGGAGTCGTACCCTAACGTTTCGACCATGAAACATCTCTAACACGTGTTACACACATTTTCACCAAATTTCATTAATTTTTGACTCTTAAAAACTAGTCAAGTAGGCTAAGGCACACTAGTACCTCTTTGAACCAACATCCGAACGTCATGGACGTTCTTGGACGTTTTGGTTTCTAAACTTTCTAAATGACCTATATTAATCAAACTAACCTTAAAAACAGTGTCTATACTTCATGACACCTATGTTAGGCTTAACTAAACGTCTTGTATTTTCGAAATGTTACATTATCCCCCCCCCTCCCCCCTTAGGAACATTCATCCCCGAATGGCACTAAAATTCTTTTGAAGGAAGGAATAGTCTCAAGACCAGCAGCCCAACCAACAATCAATGCAATACAACATAATACATATCATTTCAATCAAGGCAATTCAAAACTTAAATTACCAAATATGAGACTCAAACATTACTTCATGAGGAATTTCCTTCTCACAACAACAATATGAGCTCAACCTGACATACATTGGTCAATTAAAATCATGTTCAACTTATCAACATGATATACATTATTTCATAAGGACTCAACATGTCAAAATGCACAACATAACTCAAAACAATGCTAAAAGCAAAAATTTCAAGTTTATAGGCACAATCACTGTAACCTCACTGTGTATTTTTCAAAAATGCACCTTTTGCAAATCTTCACCCAAAAATCAAAAAACTTCAATTTCTAGTCATATTTATATTATTAAAAGAAATGAATAACCTTAATTATCAAAAAGATGAGGGTAACGGGACTTCATGTCGGCCTCGACCTCCCATGTTGCACCCTCAACTAGGTGATTTTTCCATAACACTTTAACGGTTACCACCTCTTTGTTCCTCAACCTTTTCACTTGCCTATCAAGGATTTGAACCGGAACCTCCTCATAAGAGAGGTTATACTTGACACCAAGACCCTCAATAAGAAGAATGGACTCGGGATCACCGACACACTTCTTAAGCATATAAACATGAAAAACCGGATGAACCGAAGCCAATTCACTAGGCAACCTCAACTCATAGGCAACCTTACCAACCCTTTGCAAGATTTCATAGAGACCCACATAACGAGGACTCAACTTCCCTTTCTTGCCAAATCTAACAACTCATTTCATAGGTGAAATTTTCAAATACACCTTATCACCTTCTTCAAACTCAAGATCCCTCCTCCTATGATCGGCGTAAGACTTTTGCCAACTATAGGCCGTTTGCAAGAGATTTCTTATAATATGAACTTTTTCCAAAGCTTATAAATCAAATCGGGACCAAGAATCGAAGACTCACCAACTTCAAACCACCCAATAGGAGACCTACACCTCCTACCATACAAGGCTTCATAGGGAGACATGGAAATTGATGAATGGAAACTATTATTGTAAGCAAACTCTACCAAAGGCAAGTGCTTATCACAACTCCCTTTGAAATCGATGACACAAGCTCTAAGCATATACTCAAGAGTTTGAATAGTATGTTCCGCTTGACCATCCGTTTGGGGATGAAAAGCGGTACTCAACTTCACCTTAGTACCCAACCCTTCTTGAAACGACCTCCAAAATCTAGATGTGAATTGTGCATCCCTATCCGATATGATGGATAATGAAATACCATGGTGACAGACAATCTTATCTATGAATATCTTAGCATAATATTCCGCCGAATAAGTAGACTTGACGGGAATAAAGTGAGCGAACTTGGTCAACCTATCAACCACCACCCATATGGAGTCATATTGCTTTTGGGTCTTAGGAAAACCTACCACAAAATCCATATTGATGTCTTCCCACTTCCAAGTAGGAATTTGGATTTCTTGTAGTAAGCCACCCGGTTTTAGATGCTCGGCTTTCACTTGTTAGCAATTTGGACACTTAGCAACAAACTCCGCTATGTCCCTTTTCAAACCTTACCACCAATACACCTCCCTAAGGTCATGATGCATCTTTGTTGACCCCGGATGAATGGAATAATGAGACCCATGAGCTTCCCAAGGATACGGTTCCTCAAGTTATAAACATTAGGAACACACAACCGCCCTTGATATCTCAAAACACCATCCCCCCTAAGGAGAATGACTCATTAAACTTGCCAAGAACCGATTCTTTCAACTCCATTAATGGTTTATCAAGGTGTTGTTTAGACTTCACCTCAACAACTAAAGATGATTCGGAGTTATGATGGACCATCACACCACCATTTGTAGAACCTTCCAATCTAACACCCAACCTAGACAACCTATGAACATCTTTCACTAGGTCCTTTTTGGCTTCTTCAATGTGAGACACACTACCCATAGTCAAACGGCTTAGAGCATCCGCTACCACATTCTCCTTGCCTGGGTGATAGAGAACACTCATATCATAGTCTTTCAACAACTCTAGACATCTTCTTTGTCGGAGATTCAACTCCTTTTGGGTAAACACATATTGGAGACTTTTATGATCGGTAAACACATCAACGTGGACACCATACAAATAATGCCTCCAAATTTTCAAAGCAAACACCACGGCCTCTAACTCAAGATCATGAGTGGGATAGTTCCTCTCATGCACCTTGAGTTTCCTAGAAACATAGGCAATCACCTTCCCATGTTGCATAAGCACACACCCCAAACCCATACGGGATGCATCACAATACACCACAAAGCCCTTTGTACCCTCCGGTAAAGTCAACACCGGAGGGGAAGTAAGCCTATCTTTTAAGATTTGGAAGCTCTTTTCACATGCTTTCGACCACTCAAAATTCTCACTCTTTTGGGTCAAAGTAGTCAAGGGAGTTGCAATGGACGCAAAATTATCCATAAACATCTGATAATGACCCGCTAGACCCAAGAAACTCCTAATGTCGGTTGGAGTCAATGGTCTAGGCCAATTTCTCACCGCCTCCGTTTTCCTTGGATCAACCTCAACTCCCTCACTAGAGATTATATGACCAAGAAATGCGACCGACCTCAACCAAAACACACATTTGCTATACTTGGCAAACAATTGATGCTCTTTAAGGGTTTGCAATACCACCCTCAAATGACCCATGTGATCACTCTCATTTTTTGAATATACCAAGATGTCGTCAATGAACACAATGACAAATGAATCTAGGTAACTTCAAAACACCCTATTCATTAGGTCCATAAACGCCGCCGGAGCATTAGTGACACCAAAGGACATAACTAGGAACTCATAGTGGCCATATCTAGTCTGAAATGCCGTCTTTGGTACATCATCACCTCTCACCCTAAGTTGGTGATACCCTGATCTCAAGTCAATTTTGGAAAAGTAGCTTGCCCCTTGGAGTTCATCAAACAAGTCGTCAATCCGAGGGAGAGAATACTTGTTCTTAATTGTGACTTTGTTGAGTTGGTGATAATCAATACACATTCTCAAGGACCCATCCTTCTTCTTCACAAACAAACCTGGAGCACCCCATGGAGAAATACTAGAACTTATGAAGCCCCTGTCTAGTAAATCTTTAAGTTGTGCCTTTAACTCCTTCAATTTGGCCGAAGCCATCCGATAAGGAGGAATTGAAATGGGGTTTGTTTTTGGTAAAAAATCGATACAAAAATCAATTTCCCGTTCGGGAGGAATACCGGTAACCTCATTAGGGAAGACCTCCGAAAATTCTCTCACTATGGGGACAGACTCAATTGGAGGAATTTCGGAGTCAAGATCTTGGACTCTCACTATATGATATAGGCAGCCCTTAGATCATTTTGCAAGCCTTTAAACAAGAAATAATACGACCTATAGGAATAGAACTTCCCCCCTTCCACTCAACAACTGGCTCATTTGGGAAATTAAACCTCACTACCCTTGTTCTATAATCAATAGTGGCAAAACAAGAATGCAACCAATCCATACCCCAAATAATATCAAAATCAAGCATATCTAGTTCTACTAGATAGACATTGGAAACTCTATTGGGCAACATGATAGGACAATTTCTATAAACCCTTTTTGCAACAACCGACTCACCCACCGGTGTAGACACTAAGAAAGGCTCATGCAAGAGATTGGGTAAAGTATAAAACTTTTTAGCTACAAGATTTGTAACAAAAGACAAAGTAGCACCCGGATCAAGTAAAACATAAATATCAATAGAAAAGACTTTTAACATACCGGTCACCACATCGGGAGAGGTCTCTTGCTCACCCTTAGTACGAAGAGCATAGAAGTGGTTCTTCTTTGGAGCATCACTAGAACCACTTGCTTGACCACCCTTCTCTTGCCCTTCATGTTAGGACAATCTCGAATCTTGTGCCCAACTTTCCCACAACTAAAGCATTTATCCGTCCCAATGAGGCAAGCACCATAATGCTTCTTTCCACAATCACAACAAGTTGGTTTATCATTTGGTGATCTAGTACCTTTTCCCTTTTGAGACTTAGGGTTTTCACCCTTTTCATTACGAGCCGTAGGAAACTTGGTTGGAACTTGATTTGAGAACCTCTTCTTGAATCTAGGCTTTTCTTGAATTTCAAACCTATTCTTGGAAGAACCACCTTTAAATGATCTTGCCCTCTTAGTATCTCTACTCTTCCTCCTAGACCTTGCCTCCTCAACTTGTCTAGCATGCACCATAAGACGGGAAATGTTCATATTGTCATGTAGCATAGCCGAATGAAACACTTCTAGCAAATCATCCGACACCCCCGTCACAAAGCGGCTCATTTCATCTCTAGGATCGGAAACTAAAGAAGGAGCATAGTTTGACAATTGAGTAAATTTCATGGAATACTCAAGAAAACTCATACCTACTTGACGAAGGTTGATGAACTCCACCACTTTAGCTTACCTCATCTCCCTAGGAAAGAACCGATCAAGAAACGCCTTCTTGAAAATCTCCCAAGTTACCGGTCCACCCCGAAGAGGCCGATTTTCCCTCCATTGAACATACCAAGTTTGAGCCACATCCTTGAGTTGATATGTGGTTAACTCGGCCTTCTAACTAGTGCTTAAACCCATGGCAAATAGTATCTTATAAACTTCATCGATGAACTCTTGGGGGTCTTCATGCACCCTAGACCCATAGAAAGTAGGAGGGTTCATCCAAGTGAAGTCCCTTAGATGAGATACCGTGGTAGAGACTTGTAGATTGGCTCGGGGTACAACCTCCCGATTGGCTTGGGCCGTCATAGCTTGAGCTTGAAGAGTAGCGGCTTGATATTGAGTAGTAATGGCTTGGGCCATTTAGAGGGCAGCTCTTATCTGTCCATCCGTCAAGGGTGGAGGGTTGGCCGGAACTTGTTCAACATTAACTTCCTCATCAAGTGGAGTATCTTGATCATCACGGGGAGGAGCTCCCGCATTAGCAACCTCCTCCTCAAGTCCTCGAGTCGCATTCCTCCGAGTATTCATTGCCTATAACCAAAATACAAGGTTTAGGTGAAAGCACATAATAGTTACTCTAGAGGCACGACATTGGATTTCTAAGAAAGAGACAGATTCCTAAGTATCACATAGATTCCTATTCATAAGTGTGGTGCGCTTCACAATTATGAGTACGAATCTACATAGACGTGGTTGAGAGAGACGTCATTATCAAAGATATTTAACCTCATGCTCTGATACCAAGTTTGTCACATCCGGGGAGCACCCCCTAGACGTAACTGGCATCGTCGTCCTCTTTGCCTACTAAGACTAGCCCCTTAGCATTCATCATAACATTCATAGGCTAAAATATGCAGAAATTTAAAACTTTTAGCTATCTCTAATTGGAGGTTTGCATAGACCTCTACATACACGTAATAGTATTAATATCGAGCATACATAGATCCTTCGTATATGAAGATTACTTAGTCTTCTACTTTTATTTCACAGACATATATAAGATAGAAATAGAGTCATAAATCCGTCTCATCTCATAACCATCTAGAATGACAATATCAACTTGAGCATAACCCTACAACAACAAAAGTAAGCCACATATAGGCTTTATACAATTTGTTCTCAAATTAAAGATAGAGTAAACATAAGTGTCTTAAAATCTAAGCAAATCCGTGGGTAGAATATCGCCATCATCCTCGGGAAAATGAAGACCTACCACTTGGATGATAAGAGTATCCAAGCCTCCTTCTAGATCGCCTCGAACAAAACCTCAACGACCGGAGCCTAAAATGTTTGGGAAAAAGGGAGAAAATGGGGTTAGTACGCCACATGTACTAAGTATGAGGCCATATGCACATATAACAACCAAACATGCTAAAAAGGGACATTTAGTAAAATCATGCCATTTTACCTCTGTAAGGACTTATGCACAACCAAACAACTATATCAATCATTTAGACATGTTCAATCAAACCAAGCAAACTATATGCATATCAACATACTTCAACCCATAATCTCATATAACTCTATCACCAAGTAATACCATCACAAAAATGAATAAGAGTTCATCATGTAAATAGCAAAGCAATACAACCAATCATAATCCTCATAAAGTCAACAAGTCAATGACCAAGCAAAGCCCCATAACCTTACTCAATCAAGTAACCCAATAAGAACCATAAATAGTAACTCA
Source organism: Solanum sitiens (assembly GCA_016801875.1). Lineage (NCBI taxonomy): Eukaryota > Viridiplantae > Streptophyta > Magnoliopsida > Solanales > Solanaceae > Solanum > Solanum sitiens. The sequence goes on from JABWTJ010000168.1 coordinate 849,333, forward strand.
CTTCACATCACATAGCTTTCAAGTACATACAAGTTCATACTTTAGCAATAAAGACCAAGTACATGTTCATAAGCATCATAATCATCATATCAGATCATTTACATTTATCATCATTTACATACATAATATTAACCTCCTAAAGCTCCTATCAAGGTAAACTAGTGCGAGGCATAAGTAGAGTCTCATAAACCTACCTAAGCTAAGTCAAACCCCTCAAGTCACTTTAGTTAGTTTATACATCATTATTTCATTTTAGTTTAGGGAACACTTGCCTTAACCGACATAGACCACATGAGCTAATGTGAAATCCGGTATTGTAAAACCTTACACCGATGGAAGGTGGTCTACCGGCCAAGGTAAAACCTAACATGAACATAGCCTTTTAGGTGGATCCACTAGCTAGTATTCGTATGGTGGCAATGGAACTTGGGGCGACATTGGAAACATCACTCTACACCCTATTTGGGTCATGAGGCTATCCACCCCGTGAGAACCGTAGTGAACCCTACCTTCCCGATGTGGGAAAGAGTCACCCTCTCACATACAAACTCACTTGGTGCTAAGCTCGAGTCCCTTTTGAAATGTTTTAAGCCTTTATTTACACTCATAGCATAGTTAAGGTCATAGGGTCTAGCCCTTGTATAATCATGATCATAATAACTCAATATGAATTGCATGACTATAATCCTTTCATCACAATTCACATAAGTAAGGTTGACACATTACATATTCTTTCAATTAAGGCACATTGGTAATCACCATCATCCTTATAACTTTACATCTTAATCAACCTCACAACCATAAACAAGACATTTCAATTCATCATCATACCACCCTATCAATCCTAAACAAGGCATACTCCAACACAATCATCATGACTTAATTAATCATAATTGAACCAAAGTATAGGGATCACAAGACTTACCAAGTCTCCTTCACAAGTCATCATCATCAAGTTCTTACCATCAACCCTTAGTTCAACTCAATTAGGTCATCAAATCACAATAATTCAATAACCAATATAATATCAAGTCTAGAAGAATCACTACATCACAATTCAATAATTGATCAAAGCTTAGGATTAAGTCAATTCATCATACCCCAGATTACTTCTCAAGAACTAGCATGAAAGACTATACATCATCCTAATTCATTCATAATTATCATAACAACACCATCTAATAGTAATTCAACCCTTAACCAAGTCAATTGAATGATCAATCTACAATATAAGTCAAGATCACAACGTAGGGTTAGGGACTTAGGATCATGTTCTTCAATTTAGTCAAGACCATCAACAATTACTATAATCAAGTTAAAATACATGCTAATCAATTTAATATAACCTAAAGGAAACATCAAGAACTCAATTCATAACTTCAAATTCGTAATTGGATGAAACCCATTTGAAAACTCTAGTTTTGAAAATAATTTGAATAAACCCTTTGAGGAAAGAGGTCTCAAAGGTGAAGAGATCCTATACCTCAACGTTTTGGTGAGAATTTGAAGATGAAATCACACTTTTCCAGCCCCCAATTCCCTTCCTTGACTTAGTCTTGAATGAAGTCTTCCAATAGAGAGAGAAACGAGAGAGAAGATAGAGGAATTCATTTTAGAGTTCTAATTAGTTTAATGGGGTTGGGGACTTTATATGGGTGAGTAACTAACTTAATTAGACCCCCTTAATCCCCTAATTAACCACCTAACCCCTTAACTAATTAAATGAACTTAATTTAAAATGTGTAGGAAATTCAAGATCCTCACAGACGGAACCCCGTCGACGGGCCGTCTGTGAGTCGACGAACTGACTCCCTTTCGTCCTGCACATTCGTCGTCTCGGTTAGAGACTTGTGCAGGCAAGGGATTCCTCAAAGTTTCTAAGTGTGGGACGACGGTGGCATCGACGGCCTGTCAGTCAACACACGGACCGTAGCGATGCACACTGCCCAGGCAGTGTTGCCTCAACCTGCAGGGGTCCTCCTCAAGGGCCCTTGGTTGGTCCTTGGGGAGTCGTACCAGGACGTTTCGACCATGAAACATATCTAACACGTGTTACACATATTTTCACCAAATTTCATTAATTTCCAACTCTTAAAACTAGTCAAATAGGCTAAGGCACACTAGTACCTCTTTGAACCAACTTTCGAACGTCATGGATGTTCTTGAACGTTTTGGTTTCTAAACTTCCTAAATGACCTATATTCATTAAACTAACCTTAAAAACAGTGTCTAGAATTTATGACACCTATGTTAGATTTAACGACACGTGTTGTATTTTTGAAATGTTGCACATAATCAGTAGACCCTAAGTGTGGTTGCACTGGAAAACCTATCTCGGTCTTTCCTTCTATGTGATATCTCCTGCAACCTATACCAACGTAGTTGATTACATAAAATATTGATCCGGGGTCTTTGAAAAAAATATTTATTGTGCTCAATGCTTAACCTTAGAAGACTATTAACCAACCCTAAGTTCACAGAAACATTAGCCTCTCGAGACAGAGGTGGACACACCCCTATAGATGGAGTCTATGTGTGTCGGTTAACTTTAGAAAAATCATGTGTAAGTGTATATATATATATATAATTAACAATTCATCCATAAGAAACATAGGAGTGACATTGTGTCGTTGGTACAAGTTAAAGGAACCACCCGTGATTCCTAAGTTCGAATCCTGCTAGAGCGGAACTCTATTTGAGCTAAGGTAATATTGATGCACCCAAAGTTTTAAATCTGAGTTCGTCTCGACTTTGAGACCCCTCCGAACCATCCAGTCAAGTAAAAATAATGTTCCAAACTTAATGAAATCATCATAACTTAATTTTGAACTTGTTTCCCCATTTTCTTTATTTTGGTTAGACGTTCACTTTTTAAAATTCCTAGATTTTGATTTTGCTCGCTAAAATCCAACTGAATATCTTCGGAGCGATGTGTCATGAACCACCACTTTGTCATCCCACTTAAGCATAATATTTAAGAAAAAATAAGTTAGCCTAAGGGGGGAAGAACCTAGATTCTTGGAGAAGTTTTTGGAAGACTCTAGAATATCCTAGATATTTTCTTGGGAGGCTTTAAAATTCTCTAAACTTATACAGATTTCTTGAAGAGGGACCAATGTGCAAGTAATTAGAGACTTGAATAATAATTTTTATTTACACTTTATCCCTAGGAGAGTAGCATAAAGAGAAGGTCTTTCATTTGTAAAGGCATCCAACCAAGTTGTAAAGCATTTATCCAAGCAATGCAAAAACCATCTTTAAAATCTCTAGTGTCTTTCTTCATTCTCTTATCGATCTAAGTTTCAAAGGGATTACTTAAGCCTACAAGATCGTGAATGAATCGTGAGTAAGTTTTCAAGTGTCACACAGAGCATTAGCGGAAGTCTAAGTCTCTGATAGTGTTATCAGAGCGAAGGTTAGAACTAAGGGAATGGCTAATGAGGAATACAACAATGGTGATAGCACCACCAACGTCCGGTTGGATGGTGGAACAAAGCACCACAGGGGGAGAAAAAACCCGAAGAGTAACAATAAATTTGTACTGGACCCTACCCCAAATGAAACTCTAAATTCTCACTCACTTCTGACCACTAAATCAAGTTACGTTGAACGTGGTGAGAAGCCTATTGACATCACACCCTGAGTAGAGTGGATCCCGAGGGCTTATACAGAGAGACATGTTGTGGATATCTTAGGTAAGCGCTTGAACCAGTCGATGGAAAGTTTAGTACTCTTGAAGTCATCACCCTTGAAGATAATGACAACATCCACAATGAGTTGGAGGCGCATAGTCATGCAAAGTATGAGATAAAGGAAATCATCACTTCCTTGGTGTCGGCATCAAGAACGATTGAAACCATTAAGGCTGAGATGGAAGCACTCACGAGAGGAATGGAAGTAGGAGGATTTGTGATACACAATGGAGATAGAGAGTCCAAGATTGAAGATCCCGAGGCACCAATGTTCAAAGGCGTCTGTTATGCGCTAGAGGTGGATAATATCTTGTGGCATTTGGAGAATCACTTCAAGTGCATCTGGGTGAAGAGTAATGAGAGCAATATCAACATTGTGGTTTTGTATCTCTCAGAAATGTTCATGCTATGGTGGAGGTAAAAGGAGTCGGAAATATGAAAAGGTTTTTTCACCATCAACACTTGGAAGTAATTCCGAGTGGATTTTAAGAAGGATTTCTTCCCTAACAACGCCATCTATGAGTCCAAGCACAAGTTTAGGGAGCTGACGTGGACAGGCAACATACTGGCGTACATGAAGTAGTTCACCACCCTCACGATTTAGATTCCCAACTTCACAGTTAAATATATATTATTATGATAGGGATGAAAAATGGGGCAGGACGGAGTTGGGACACCGATAGGTCAAGACTATTAATTAAGCAATAGCGTAGGCTATAGTGTTGACAAACTTTAGGTATGACAAGCTCGATCGAGTTAGAGAAGAGGAGATGAGATGTAGTCATGGATAGGGTGGGGAAGATCATGGAAAATTAAGGAGAAACAACCACATTCTAGGAATCATGACCCCCATAATTCTGAAGGAAAGAATTCTGGACTTCAAAGTGATACAGAGAGAAGGTTAGAAACTACAAAGAAGAACGGTTGTTTCATATGCAGTGCGACACATGGCTATGCAAGGTGCTTTGAACTTAAGAACCTTGGTGCTATACTACGGGAATAGAAGGATAAAGATGCATAAGAACCAGGGCAAGGTTCAAACACAATGCAATTGGGATTGATTGTACTATGCGAAGACATCGTGAAACAATCAGAGAAGCCAAAAGAATACGACACACCGTATGTAGAAATCACAATCAATGAAAAACCCACTCGTTCTATGGTCGACACAGGTGCGGAGGCCAACATAATGTCCAAGAATGCGGCAAAAAAGTTGGGATTGAGTTGTAGTCCAAGTAACACCCACCTCAAGATGGTCAACGCACCACAGAATCCTATGTCCAGAGTCTATCATGGAGTAAGCCTCACATTGGGCAAGTTTTAAGGTAAAACCAATTTTATTGTCGCTCCTATAGATATCTTTGATATCATTTTTGGGCCTCCAAGTTCTTCCAGCAATGTCACACGATGATCAATCCTTACATCCAATGACTCTTGGTAATGGAGCAAGAAGGATTATGTATAGTGCCACTGGTTAAGGTACCAAAGATGGAAGGACAAGCTCAAATAATTGCCATGCATGGCGGGCATCAAGGAGAAAGAGTCGACGTTGCACAAAGGTATTGAACGAGTCCATGTTCTACTGGTCGTGCTTGCAACAAGTCTAGATCAAGTTTTTCATGCTATAGCAATATGACGCGGTCATCGCAACATCAGGTGGGGAAGAGTATCATGACACACCACTTTTTCAACCCACTTAAACATATAATTAAAGAAAATATAATCTAGCCTAAGGAGGCAAGAACCTAGAGTCCTGGAGAGGTTTGTGGAGGACTCTAGAATATCCTAGATTATTTCTTGGGAGGATTTATGATTCTCTAGACTTGCAGAGGACCAATTTGTAAATAAGTACGGACTTGAATAATAATTTTTATTTACAGTTGATCCTCTAGGAGAATAGTATAAATATAAGGTCTCTCAATTGTAAATACATCCAACCAAGTTTCAAATCATTCTTCCAAGCAATAAAAAGTCTTCTTTAAAAGCTCTCTTTGTCTTTCTTCATTCTCTTAGCGATCTAAGTTTCAAGGGGCTTACTTGAGCTATCAAGATCATAAAGTATTAATAAGTAAGTTATCAAGTCTTGCATGGAGCATTAGTGGAAATCAAAGTCTGTGACACGTGTCACCTATCCAACAAGTCATGAATCAAATAACATGGCAATGATAAGGGTTGTATGGTTAAAAGAGGTTCCAAAACAAAAGGGGATCATGCAAGTAGTAGAACATAAAAAAAAAATACATATGGAAGTGTCATCTCAAGCAATACTTCTAAAGCTCTAAATAATATTCACCAAAAAATTCAACATCGCACATTGGGTGTATTAACACATGAAGTAAAATTTGAAAACTTTGATGGAAAAGGCAACTTGTTTGAATAAATTTATTGGCCATGGAGAATGAGAACACTTCATAGGATCCCTAGTTTGACGAAGAGGATTTTGTTAGGATCGAAAATTAATTAGGTATCATACGAAAATTAGCAAAGAAAAACTCAAAAGACCATGAGTAAGAAGACAAATAAGAAATATACCAAAAGATACAAAGATTTAATGTTGTTCGACCAGTCGACCTACACCCACAAAAGAGATGAGTAGTCCACTATAAATTAGAGAGTATAAAATATATAGATAGAAACCTCAACCAATTCACTCGGAAAACAAGGATGTTCAATAATTCTACCCCATAACTAAGACTCTTAAAACCCTAGGATTAAATTGTGAATATTAATTAAGTTAGAAAGAACAGGCCTCTATTTACAGAGTCTAAAACTTTTTCCTACGAGAAAAGGACTAGTGAAATCATAATGTTTTTCCTAAAAGGAAACTTATTTGTGTTAAGAAAATCAGGGCAATTAAAAGGAAACTTTTCCCCCTTGGCCTGAATTATTGACAAAATAAATTTGTCAACCTTGTTCACATAATCTTCAACAACTTGTGTCTCTTCTCCATAATATCCTCCATCAAATCTACATCTCGACACAGAGAACCTCTATGAAATAATTTCTCCAACGAAAAATCTTCATTACTGTCAAAAAGGATGCGGCTAAAACTACACCTATCAAGATGAACACCCAATTTTTAACCTAACTTCATCAATGAACCATTGGACCTAGCTCCATCAATGAACATTCCAACCTACCTACTTCACTGAACTTTTGAACCAGTGGCTACTTCTTTGAATATTGCTTCGATACCACTTGTCAGGACCAAAAATAATTAGGTGTCATGCGAAAGATAGCAAAGAAAAACTCGAAAGACCATGAATAAGAAGATAAACTAAATAAATACCAAAAGATACAAAAATTTAATATGGTTTGGTCAATGATCTAAATCCACAAAAGAGATGAGTAATCCACTATAAATATGAGAGTACAAAATATAGAGAGAAATAACCTTAACCAAGCTGGCTAATTTCACACTTACCTATGAGCTATGAGAAAAGAGGTTTCTGAAACAGGTAGTGGGTACCGGCTCGCTGAAGAATCATTCTTTCCTCAGGGATGACTTCTAGCTAACCTAAGCTTAAAGAGGTGAGAACTCTCAATCAAATGTGATCGACACGACAGTCCCATCCTTCTGCTTTCCTTTGTACAAAATGAGGCTCCCCTATCACTTAAAGGAACCCTTCTAACCCGCGGAACCTGCTTGCATATTGGTTAGCTGCTTTTTTCTTTGAACATGGATAGCGGTACTGATTCTAAGTCGTTCTTGTGCTCTAAAAGATTTTCTTCAAAAGAGACAAAATGACATGTGGGAACTCACTCTCCTACGCTAGTTAATCAGATGCCATCCGAGTCACCACCAATCATGAATCATGATGGGGATATCAATCATCTTCTATCTTACTCTGCTAGAACTACTATAACTTCCACGGATGCTACTAAGCTAATAAGATCGAGGGGCTGTAGGCGGTGATTCAAAATTGTTCATTTTATTTGATAAATAATCAAGGAGCTAATAGTATATGACACTCAAATAAGGCTTAGTGAAAAACTAAACTGATTCAAGTTATCTCAACCAAAGGACTAATCTAGCTACAAATGAAAGAGTAAAGCGCATTTACTCGGAATACAAGGAGGTTCACAATTTCTCCCTCATAACCAAAACTTTAAAAACCCTAGGACCATATTGTTAATGTTAATTATGTTAGAAGGAAAGAACCTCTGTTTATAGAGTCCTAAACCTTTTTCTACAAGAAAAGGACTAGTCTAATCTTAAACCTTTTCCTAAAAGAAAACTAATTATTTGTGGTAAGAAATTCAGGGAAATTAATACAAAATAGATTGCAGCCCTTTCTAGAATTGGAATTAGTGTGACTGATAGGGATGACATTGTTCTCTTTTTTACTATTTCATATAAAAAAAATCATGTGCTATGAACATAAGCGGACCCACCTTTGAAGTAATGGGTGCATGTGCACTCGTTAACTTTGAAAAAAAAAATTATGTGTATATACACATATATTCAAAATATGGATCATAAATCTAAATGTGCACATTGAAGCACATAAGTTGAGTTGGTGTAGTGATTCAACACTATTTGTTGGGCTTCTTATAAGTCGTGTATCCCGGTATTGATTCTTGATGTTGCATATTCTTTTTATCAATATTTTTTTAAAAAAAGCATATTAAAAAATCTCAACTGAGATTTGAACTAGCAATGACAAAGTGTACACTAAGAGTAAAGACCATTCGATCATAGAGTTAATTATGTTACATTTTGTTATATTTTTATTTATATATTCACTCGATTTTATACTTGTTTGACCATATTTTCCAATGAAGTATCGGTACATCAATTAACATGTATCCACCTTTAATAGTGCCCCATCATCTTCACATCATTGATTCACCTTTAGTTATGCATATGGGTATTGTTGCACCATTACTTTCAGACAGAAAATCTAACTTTGGAATGAAATTGTTCATTCAAGGAAACATTAAGAAAGTTATTTGTTAACTTTAATACATTAAATGTTGTTTTTTAATAACTCAGGAACTCTAAATTTTTTATCTCTCTTTTATTTGTATACGATTAATAATAACGTGAATATAACTCATAGATTTTATTGTCTGTATTATTCTATATTCCTTTATTTGATGGTTCTTTCTTCTAGCATGCAGCTACACTCAGAAAGTGGGAAAGGACAATTTGAAATAGTGTTGGGATACACTAATTGTGGTAAAGCAGCAGATCACTTGATAATTACACATGAAGTAGTCAAAGGAATCGCAAGGAAACATAAGCTACTAGCCAGCTTTACCCCAAAGTATGTAGCACAATTTTTTCACGTGAATTTTCATTGCAATTACTTGTTGATCTTGACCCCCCTCCCCCCGATTTAGAACTTGGTAGCGGAAATGTAAAGATAAAGAACAAGGAAGATCATAAATATTTAACGTGGTTCAAATCAGAATGATTCTACATCCACCAGAGAACAACTATACAATTATTTATTTCACTCTAAAAGAATACAAGTGAAGTACTACAAGAGAAAAGATTAAATGCCTTAGACGGTAAGAAGGCAACCGAGAGGTTACCATGAAAAAGAATTAAGAGCAACCTATTTATAGAAATGATTCTTCCTATTGATGTCATCATGACATCAATATGTGTTAAAATGTTAAGGTTAAACATGTGAAACCATTTTATGGTTTACCTAAATTTCACCTTCAAAGATACTATCTTGACTTTTCGTTTTGTACTAATAAAGAATTATCTTCCTACAAAATCTTTATATTAAATTTCATCTTCCATTGATTTTGATTCCATAAGGACCGAACCAACTTTTTCAATCTCCACTTTGATTTTGTGTTCCAATCATACGTATAAACAACTCCAGCCGAAACGTCTAAGCTAACTGGGCAATCCCGTTGTATGAAACAAGAAGAATCAAACCTTTGTTGAACATACTAGATCCACCTAGCAGTTGTTCTCTCAGAGTTGCACCAATTGACACATACTCCCGCCAAGTCCTTGTAGTGTGCAAACTTGGCAAGCGAGACTATCTTGGTCAACATATTTGTGGATTTATGGTATGATAACCTTCTCAACCTTAATAGCTCCCTCTTCAACAATATCTCGAATAAAATGGAATCTAACATCAATGTGTTTGGTGAGCTCATGAAATCTTTGATTTTGAATCAAATGAATAACACTTTGACTATCACATCTTAGAGTTGATCCCAGCTGAACCAAACTTAATTCTTTCACCAAACCTTTCGATCAGATAGCTTCTTTCACTGACTTTTTTGCTTCCATATATTTTACCTCTGTTGTAGAAAAAGCGACAATTGATTGTACAATCAATTTCAAACTAAAGCAATACCAATGAGAGTAAAGATGTATCGAGTTATAGACCTCCTTCTATCAAGAACCCCCGCCTAATCAGAATCTACATAAACCAAAAATTGAAAGACCTTCTCTTTTACAAAAGGTTAGGCCAACATCAACAGCTCCTTTGAGATATCTCAATATCCACTTAACACCTTCACAATGCCTTTTTTCTTGATTTTCCATATACCTACTTACCACACCTATTGATTGAGAAATATCTAGACGCGTGCACCCCATAGCATACATAATACTGTCTATTGCGCTCACATAAGGAACCTTTGACATATGCTCCACCTCATCCATAGATTGAGTCATTTGTAAGTCTGAAATCTTGAAATGACCAGCTAACGGTGTACTTACATTATTTCTCATATGCATATTGAATCTCTCAAGAACCTTTTCGATGTACCTCTTTTGACAAAGATGTACAACACTGTCTTCCCTTGAAATATCCATTCCAAGGATTTTCTTTGCAACTCTCAAATCCTTCATCTCAAATTCCTCGCTCAACAGTTTCAAAATATTTATCTCTCTGATATTGTTAGCAGCAATAAGCATATCATCAAAATACAATAATATATAAATCATAGAGTGACCAGACATCTTATTATGATACACACAACTATCAAATGCAATCCTCAAGAACCCATGTGTAGTCATGAATGCATCAAACCTCTTTTACCATTGTCTTGGGGATTGCTTAAAATCATAGAAATACTTCTTAAGTTGGCATACATGATCTTCTTTTTCCTCAGCTAGGAAATGTCACATCCGGGAAGTACCTCCTAGACGTAACCGGCGTCGTCCTCCTCGAAGAGGACTAGGACTAGCCTTTTATCATTCATCATTACATTTATAGGTTAAAAAGTGTAGAAAATTCAAAACTTTTCATCTACATCTACTTCATGAGGTTTACTTAGACCTCTGGCTTACACATAATATATTCATAGCGAGTATACATAGACTCCTCGTATAAGAAGATTACATAGTCTTCTACTTTTGTGCCACATATAGACAACATACATAATATAGTCTTCAAAGTGATATCTCATATTAAACCATATAAACAGAATCAAACCATATGGGCACAAGCCCTTACACAATGTACAAATGCCACTTAGGGCTTACAACAATATCATGAAACGAGTAGAATGAAATGATCATTTTTAGACTATAACAAAGAACCATAGCTAGAGTAATAACAAGCCATCATCCTCGGACTTGTCACTTGGAGAATGATTCCAAGCCTTCCTTTCAAATGGCCACAATCCTTTCAATGGTCGGAACATAAAATGTTTGGGAAAAGGGGAGAAATGGGGTTAACATCACTTGTACTAAGTATGGAATCATATGCACATGTAACGTAGAAATCGTTCTAAAAAGGGATATTTCATTAAAGCATGCAAAGTCACTTTGGAAATACCTTATGCACACATTAGCCTTGCCAGGGTGGTAGAGAACACTCATGTCGTAATCCTTCAATAATTCCAATCACCTTCTTTGTTGGAGATTTAACTCCTTTTTAGTAACCACATATTGAAGACTCTTGTGGTCGGTATACACATCAACATGGACACCATACAAATAATGCCTCCATATTTTCAAGGCAAATACCACGGCGGCTAAGTCAACATCATGAGTTGGATAATTCCTCTCATGCACCTTAAGTTGCCTAGAGGCATAAGCTACTACTTCCCATATTGCATAAGCACACACCCCAAGCCACTCGGAATGCATCACAATATACAACGAAACCCTTGGTACCCTCTGGTAAAGTCAACACCGAGCGGAATTAAGCCTCTCTTTCAAGATTTAGAAGTTTCTTTCACATGCCTCCAACCACTCAAATTTCACACTCTTTTGGGTCAAGGTAGTCAAAGGAGAAGCAATGGACGCAAAACCATCCACAAACCTCCTATAGTATCCCCCTAGACCCAAGAAACTCCTAATGTTGGTTGGAGTCAATGGCCTAGGACAATTTTTCACCGCCTCGGTTTTCCTTGGGTCAACTTCAACTCCCTCACTAGAGATGATATGACCAAGAAATGCCACCGACCTCAACCAAAACTCACATTTGCTATACTTGGCAAATAGTTGGTTTTCCTTAAGCACTTGTAACACCACCCTCAAATGGTCCATGTGTTCACCCTCTTTTTCGAATATACCAAGATATCGTCAATGAAGACAATGACAAATGGTCCATAAATGTCACTGGGGAATTAGTGAGAACAAAGGACATTATTACAAACTCATAGTGACCATATCTAGTTCGAAATGCCGTTTTTGGTATATCCTCACCTCTCACCCTAAGTTGGTGATACCCCGATCTCAAGTCAATCTTAGAAAAGTAGCTTTTCCCTTGGATTTGATCAAACAAGTTGTTAATCCGAGGGAGAGGATACTTGTTCTTAATAGTGACTTTATTGAGTTGGCGATAATCAATGCACATTCTTAGGGACCCATCTTTCTTCTTCACAAACAATACCGGAGCACCCCATGGAGAAATACTAGGTCTAATGAAGCCTTTGTCTAGTAAGTCTTTTAGTTGAGCCTTCGATTCGGCCGGAGCCATCCGATAAGGAGGAATTGAAATGGGGTTCGTATCCTGTAGCAAGTCAATACAAAAATTTATTTCCCGTTCGGGAGGGATTCCGGGAAGATCATTAGGAAAGACGTCCAGAAATTCCCTTACTACGGGGACTAACTCAATGGGAGAATTTTTGGAGTCTAAATCTTTGACTCTTACGATATGGTATAAACACCCTTGGAGATCATTTTACAAGCCTTAAGACAAGATATAATACGACCTCTAGGAATATAATTTTCCCCCTTCCACTCTAAGACAAGTTCATTTGGAAAATTAAACTTGACAATTCTTGTTCTACAATCAATGGAAGCAAAACAATCATGCAACCAATCCATCCCCAAAATGACATCAAAATCGACCATATCTAGTTCTACTAATTCAACATGAGTAACTCTATTGGGCAACATTATAGGATAATTTCTATATACCCTCTTTGCAACCACCGACTCACCTACCGGGGTAGTTACTATAAAATGTTCATTTAGGATATCGGGAAAAATATCAAACTTTCTAGCTATCAAGGGAGTAACAAAAGATAATGTAGCACCCGGATCAAGTAAAGCATATACACCGATAGAGAAGACTTGTAACATACCGGTCACCACATCGGTAGAACTCTCTTCTTCACCCTTAGAGCGAAGTGCATAAAAGCGATTCTTCTTTGGAGGATCCACATTAGATTCACTAGCTTGATCTTGTCCGCTACCTTTGTCTTTACCCTTCAAATTAGAGCAATCCCTAAGCTTGTGACCACTCTTGCCACACCCAAAGTAATTTTCCGTCCCAACAAGGCAATCACCATAATGCTTCTTACCACACTTTCCACAAGTTGGCTTCTTGCTTGGTGAACTATTACCTCTTCCCTTTTGAGTCTTAGGGTTAGACACCCTATCATCACGAGCCTTGGGAAATTTGGAAGGAACTTGATTAGAAAACCTCTTCTTGAACCTAGGCTTGTCTTGGATATCAAGCCTACCCTTAGAAGAACCACCTTCATAAGACCTTGCCTACTTAGCCTCCCACCTAGTTTCTTCCACTTGTTTAGCATGAACCATGAGACGAGAATATTAATATTATCATGAAGTATAGCCAAACGTCATTCTTCAACCAAGTCTTCGAACACCCCCGTAAGAAAATGACTCATCTCATCCCTTGGATTTGATACCAAGGATGGAGCATACTTGGTCAATTTAGTGAATTTTAAGGAATGGTCAAGTACACTCATACCTCCTTGACGAAGGTTGATGAATTCTTTCACCTTAGCTTCCCTCAACTCTCTAGGAAAGGACCTATCAAGGAAAGCCTTCTTGAAGATCTCCCAAGTCACCGGTCCACCTCTTAGTGCCCTATTATCCCTCCATTGCACATACCAAGTTTGGGCCACATCTTTGAGTTGATAGGCCACCAATTCGTCCTTCTCAATTAAGGTCACACCCATAGCATAGAAAATTTTATAGACCTCATCGAGGAAATGTTGAGGGTCATCATTCGATTTCGAACCGAAGAAAATAGGTGGGTTCATTCTATTAAAGTCTCTCAAATGAGAGGCCATAGTGCTAGCATGTTAAGGAACTCGGGGTTCAACCTCCCTATTCACTTGGGTCGTCATGGCTTGAACTTGAGAAGTGACAGCATTAACTTGAGAGGTCATGGCTTGGTCCAAATTGAGAAAAGTCGCCCTTACCTCTCCATCCGTCATAGATGGAGGAACAACCGGAACTTGATCACCCATAGCAATTTTTTCAAGTGGAGGCACATGGTTGTCTTGTGGAGGAGCTTGGTTGTCATTATCTCCTACATTAGCAATACTTTCTTCGGCCCTTTTTGCTGCTGCTCTTCGAGTATTCATACCTATAACCACCATACAAGGTTTAGGTGAAAGCACATAACAAGACTCTAGAGGCACGACATAGGAATACAAGAAGAGGAGAGTTTCTAAGCATCACATAGTCACTCATTCATAAGTGTGGCGCGCTTCACAATTATGAATAAGAATCTACATAGACGTGGTTTAATGAGACAAAGTTTCTAGGGAGATTCAACCTCATGCTCTGATACCAAGTTTGTCACATCTGGAAAGTATCCCTAGACGTAACCGGCGGCGGCGTCCTCGGAGAGGACTAGGACTAGACTCTTAGCATTCATCATTACATTCATAGGTCAAAAATGCGGAAAATTTAAAACTTTTCATCTACACTACTTCATGAGGTTTACTTAGACCTGTTGCTTACACATAATATATTCATATCGAGTATACATAGACCCTTCGTATAAGAAGATTACATAGTCTTCTACTTTTATGGCACATAATTATATAAGATACATAACATAGTCTTAAAAGGGATGTCTCATATTAAACCATCTAAACGGAGTCAACCGTATGGGCACAAGCCCTTACACAAATGTAGAAATGCCACTTAGGGCTTACAACAATATCTTGAAACAGCATGAATGAATATATCGTCTTTACACTATAACAAAGAACAAATCTAGAGTAATAAAAAGGCATCATCCTCGGACTTGAGGACATACCCACTTGGAGAATGATTCCAAGCCTTCCTTGCAAATGGTCATGAACCCTTCAATGGCTTGAACCTAAAATGTTTGGTACAAAGGGAGAGATAGGGTTAGAACATCACTTGTACTAAGTATGGGCACATATGCACACACAGCATAAAAATCATGCTTAGAAGGGACATTTCGTTAAAGCATGCAAAGTCACTTTGAAAAGCCTTATGCACATTCAAGAACCAATACAAGTCAATAATCACATATTCCTTAAGTCAAGACCATGTACATCACAAGACCAACAATACCAAGTCTAGTCAAGTCAACATGCATATCAACATAGTTGAGCACATAATCAAGACAACTCTATCATAAAGTTATAATATCAACAAGCATGTATAAGAGTTCATAACATCATAACCAAATAAAGACCATTACTCATACACCCCCATTAAATCAACTAGTGCAATAACTAAGTAAGGCCCCATAACCTCACTCAACCAAGTAAACCCAACAAGGACTATAAGCAATGCCTAACTTTACACATCATATCTTTAAGAGTACACATCATTATACTTTAGAAATAGAGACCAACCACATGTTCATAAGTGAAACCAATATCACATGTCATTAACATGTAAGATCAACATATACATATCATTTACATTTATAAGCATATAAGGACATAAGAACATCCTTCTAAGACTTTCTTCAAGGCTAACTAGTGAAATGTATAGGTAGAGTCCCATACCTCTACCTAGACTAAGTCAAACCCCTTAGGTCACCATAGTTAGAGTTCACTTCATTACTTCATTTTACCTTTGGGAACATCTTGCCTTAACCGACATATACCACATGAGCTAATATGGAATCCGGTGTCATACAACCCTACACCGAAAAAAGGCGGACTACTTGCCAAGGTAGTACCAAAACATGAACATAATATCTATGTGGATTCACTAGTTAGTATTCCTATAGGGGCAACATAGTTCAAGAACTAGGAGATGTAGTTGGGACCCTATTTATGCTACATGCATTATAGTCTTCAATATCATGAGTACATTATTGATCCTACCTTCCTTATGTGTGAAGGTACACTTCTTACTTCTAGTTCACTCGGTGCTAAGACAAAGTCCCTTTTGAAATGTCTTTCATTAATAATCATAGCTTAGTTTAGGTCATAGGGTCTACCCCTTATATAGTCATCATCATAGCTTAATAGGAATTGCATGAGTATTGTCCTTTCATTACAATCCACACATGTGAGGTTAGTACATTTACATAATCACATTTACATAATCACATTATGACAAGGCATATAGGTAAATTCATCACCACCCTTATGTTATTACTTCTTATCCAACTACTCACAAATCATAATTCAAGACATTCCAATTCAACATCATATCAACCCTAATCAATCTCTTCATAAGGTATACTTCAATATAACTTCATCACTAAACACAATTAATCATAATTGAAGTAAAGGATTGAGATCACAAGACTTACCCCATCTCCTTCACAAGCCATCATCCAAGATTTTACCATCAACCATCCAATTCAACCCAACAATGGGTGTAATAACATCATTCAATAGTAATTAATACAATAACTAGGTCAATAGCATCATCAATATCCCAATTAACTTCAATTCATAACCTATGGTTAGGGGAAAGGGTTCATCATGAATTCTTCAAGAAATAGATCCAATACCAATAGTACATTAGCCTACGCAGTCCATGAACGAATTAGAATTAATAAAACAAGCCTAACAATCAATACATTCTTCAATTCCCAATAATTCATAAGCAAGATCCAAGATTTAGGGGAATTGGGGAAAAGAACATGATCCACACGAATTTACCACAATTATTATCAATTACTCAACAATCTATACTTAATTAGTCATAAATAATCACAATTAATTAAAATCAATCATCAATTTCAAGTTTATAAGAAAACCATTAGAAGAGGAAAACCCTTGGAATTGGGTGATTTAGAAATCAGCTTTGAAAAGACCTATTGGGAAAAGGAATCCCAAGAGTGAAGAAAACATACCTTAATGAAGATTAATCCATGAAATTCAAGTGAAATCCTAGAGAAATTGATATTATTCTTCAAGCTTTCTTCTTCCTTCAATGGAGGATTTTGGAAGAGAGAAAATAGAAAGAGGTGAGAGCTTTTCGGTTTTGTTTTAGGAATTTGATTTAGGTGGGTGAAAAATGACTTAAAACTGACCCTTAGTCAATATATAGTCACCCCATAAATTACCCAAAAGACCCCTCACTTAAATGTGTCTTTTTGTGAAGTCGAAATGCTTAAAATACGACACAAACAAATCAGGAAAGTGGCTGCGCATCGCGGGTTCAATTTCACATTTTATTTTTGAAATTCGCATTGAGGCAGTGGACCTAGAGGATACCCCGCATCGCGAGGCAAATTTTGCCACCCCACGTGTCAGCTTCGCGTCGCGCAGTGACCTTCAATTCTAGGCTGCCGCAAGCTACTTTGGCAGCTTGCTCGCCAACGTTTGGGTCCTCCTCAAGGACCCTTCTGGCGGTCCTTGGGGAGTCGTTATTGGACGTTTGGACCCTTTGTACTACATTCTACCTATTTAAAGTCTTTTTACTATTTTTGGACTTCATATGACCCTCCCAAGCCTCCATTAAACACACGGACGTCAACTAGTTCAATTTAGCTAGTTTCCGTACGTCAAGATCTTTCTTTGTCGTTTTGACTCTATTACTTCCTAGATTAGTTTTTACACTTTCGGAGTGTTACAATAGTCTCCAATCTCATGAATACAATAGTGATCCTACCTTCCCTATGTGGAAAGGGACACTCCTCACTTCTAGTTCACTCGGTGCTAAGCTAGAGTCCCTTTTGAAATGTCTTTCATTAATAATCATAACTTAGTTTAGGTCATAGGGGTCTACTCTTTATATAGTCATAGTCATAGCTCAATAGGAATTGCATGAGTATGTCCTTTAAACACAACTCACACATGTAAGGTTAGCACACTTACATAACCATATTATGATAAGGCACATAGGCAATTCATCACCAACCTTATATCATTACATCCTAGCCAACAAATCACAAGCCATAAATCAAGATATTTCAATTCAACATCATACCAACCTTAATCAATCTTACTATACTTCAATATAACTTCATCAGTAATACAAGTAATCATAATTGAAGTAAAGGACTGAGATCACAAGACTTACCCCATCTCCTTCACAAGCCATCATCCAAGGTTTTACCATCAACCATCCAATTCCACCTAACAATGGGTGTAACATAACCACACAATAGTAATTAACACAACAATAAAGTCAATTGAATCACTACACATCATTTCATCACTAGTTCATAACCTAGGGTTAGGGACTTGGGTCAATTTCATGATCTATTTCACATACTAAGTTAATTCATGAAGAACTAGCATAATTGGATCATAATACATCATAATCTAAGTATAATAACCAAAAGAAACCATAGACCATACAATTTAGAAGAACAAATTCGTAATAGAAGAAAACCTACTTGAAAATCATCCTTTTGCAATCAATTTTTGAAAAACCCTTTGGAGAAAGGAATCCCAAGGGTGAAAGAATCCTATACCTTGTTAATTATTGAAGAATGATGGAAAAAAACACCCTTCTTGCTGCCCTAAGACCTTGAACTAGCCCTTCAATGGAGTTCTTCTTTTTGGGAGAGAGAAAGTAGAGAGAAGGAAGAGCAATTGTGTTTTTGGGAAATATGGGAGTTGATTTAGTTTAATTAGGTTTAGGTCTTTATATAATTAGACCTCCCATAACCCCTAACTAATTAACTAACCAACTAATTAATTATATGGATTAACTTAAATCTAACCAGTGAAATTGCAGGCCTGACCTACGAGACCCCGACCTATGGGCCGTAGGTCAGTCGACGGACCTTGGGACAACCGTCCTGCAGGTCCGTCGTTTGCGACAGAGACTTGCCAAAATGGCTAAGTCTTCATCGACAGAGGCATCGACACCCCGTCGATGGACTTACGCCTCGTCGCCTGCACCATCGTCGATGGCTACTGTCCAAGACAACTTTTAGCCAAAATGGAAGGGTTCTCCTCAAGGACCCTTTGGTCCTTGGGGAGTCGTACCCGGACGTTTCTACCCTAAACCAACTATAATACATGTTAGACACCTTACCACCAAATTCAATCAATTTCCTACACTTAAAACCCCGTGAAATAAGCTAAGGCACATTAGCACCTTCTGCACTAGTCTCCGAACGTTGTGGACGTTCCTTGACGTTTTGACTCCAAAACTTTGTAAATGACTTTTATACATTATTATTGACCTTAAAACAGTGTTACAACCCTTGAACACTCATGTGAGGCTCTATATTAGGTTTTGAACTTTTGGAGTGTTACAGGAAACTTCAGGTTGATCCATATAGATTGTCTGTTATAGATCACCATGTAAGAAAGCAGTTTTGAAATCAAGTTGTTAAAGATATAAATCAAATTGTGAAACCAATGCTAGTAGCATGCGAATTGAGTTATGCCTCACGACTGGAGAGAAGATCTCATTTTAGTCAATTCCCTCCTTCTGACTGAAACCCTTTGCGACAAATCTCGCCTTGAACCTAGCATATCCTATTTCTAGAATAACCTCTTTCTTTCTGTAGACCCATTTACATCCAACTATCTTCTTCCCATTTGGCCTTTAACTAAGACCCATGTCTTATTTTTGTGCAGAGACTCCATTTCTTATATCATGGATAACTACTATTGTGTATCATTTTTGCAAGAATTTGCTTCAACATACAAGGAGGACTCGAGATCTTTAATCTCTTCTTATGTAGATACGAACGGATATGCAATTAGATTGTCTTGTAATTAGATTGTCTTGATCTATAAGACATTCTGATTTGTGTATTTGCCTTTTGTCCCTTCCGTTTGCAATTGTGTTATGGTTAATGGACAACAACTTCTTCAAGATCTGAATATTTTGACTCATCAACTTGAGTATCTTGATCCCTATATTTGGTATTTCCACCTGTAGCTCCACCTACTCGTTGTTCTCATTCTTGATAACTCCACACAAACTGTGAGTATCAAGTATAAAGTATTAATCAAAAGTAACATCTCTTCTAACTATAAATTTGAGTAAAGACAAAAACCAAAATTTGTACCCTTTTACTCTATCTACATACCCTATGAATATAACTTTTTTATCCCTTGGTTCAAGCTTTTCTTCATTAACATGATTATAAGCTGAATATATAAATATTCGCAGGTATGAATAGTTCGAGGGTTCACCTGACCATACCTCATTTTGAGTCTTAAAGACAATTGATGATGTTGGAGATCAATTGACAATATGAGAAGCAGTATGAATTGCTTCAACCCAAAATACTTTGGACATCTTGGCTTGTAAGAGCATACCACAAACCTTCTCAATAAGAGTTATATTCATTCTCTCCACAACTCTAGTTGGATGTGATGTGTTCCTAGCCGTTTTACGTGTTTCGATCCCATGAACCTTGCAGATCTCACTGAATTTTTCACTGCAAAAACTCAAAGTCATTGTCTGTGCAAAGATACTTGATTTTCTCTCCATTTGATTTTCAACCGAAATCTTCCACTCTTTAAATACTTTAAAAATAGCACATTTTGTCTTCAAGAAATGTACCCAAACCTTTCGTAAAAAATCATCAATGAATGTAAGACGATACCTATTTCCTCCCTTCAAAGGAAGCATAAAGGGACTCCATAAATCATAATGGATGTAGTCTAGCACCCCTTTCATCTTTTGTTTGCAAGCTGACCTTTTTTTGCTTTCCTAAGACGCAGTGTTCACAAATTTTAAGTGTATGTTGATCTTTTCACCTTTCGAAAGGCTGCGATTTCTCAACATCTCTAGTCCTCGTGTACTTATATGACCTAGTCTCATACGCCATAATATTTTCTTGTCATATTTGATAACTGCACTGTAGATGTGTTTACAGAGACAATAATATTTCTTGCCACAAGTGTGTAGAGGCACTCCTCCAGCTTGTCCTTCAACATGACTAAATACCCTGTAGTTACTTTTATAGTTCTTCATTCGCTTATGTACTTATAGCCTTGTTTATCCAAAGTACTAGGGACATTAAATTCTTCTTCAGCTCATGAACATGACAGACTTCTGTAACAGTCCTCATGATTCCATCATGGAAACGAACGTGAATTGAACCAATGTCAACTATTTTACAAGTTTCATTATTACCCATTAATACGGTTCCTCTACTTTTTTCATAGTTATTGAACCAATCTCTTCATAAATTCATATGCACAGTCTAACACCCATTTGTTTTTATAGACTCCATTATTGAATGATGTTTTTAGTACATAAGTTTCATCATAATCATGTACTTTCTCAACAATGGATGCACTCGCCTTGTCTTTGGACTTTGACATAGGGCAATATCGTTCAAATGCTCCTTCTTGTGATAACCCCAACACTCTGCATTTTTCTCGTTTACACGAGACTTTAATATGTACTTCAATTTTATACCTCTCTGTTGGCTAGTATGACCCCTCATAAATATCTCACTAGCTTCGTCACCTTTGTCTCCTTCAAAATACCTCCGCACATCACAAGAGTTAAGTGCTTGCCACACTTGCTCAAGAATGATAGTCTACTTTCTATACATTATATAATTCTCAATATCACGATATTTTGAAGTCAATTAAAATTGCAAAGCACATGCAAGCGTCTCCATATCCTTTTTAATTCCAGTTGTTTGTAAGTCCATCACAAGTTTGTTGAATGCATCTAGATGGTCGTGCAACAAAGAACCTGAATCCATATTTAATGTGTGAGGACATTGTTAACAACATCTTTGTTGTCACCAACCAGTTCGGGTAATTGTTTGGTTGTCTCCTTAGTACTTGTACTCACTTCACAGAGTACGTTAGGTGCAATGGATAGTTGGATTACATGCAATGCATCTCATTCGATCTTCTTCTTGTCGTACTTTACATCAATAGAATGGATTGAACCTTCCCTCCGCAGTAACACCATCATCTGGATTTTCCTGATGTTGAAGTTGTTGCGCTCACTAAATATAACAATTTCATATTTTATGGAACTCATCGTTACTACTACAATGAATTTGGAAATATGGAAAACCAAGGTAATTTTTTCTGATTTTAAAATTCAGACGGTGTTGCAACCACAGAGCATATTCGAACAGAACCTTGACTTTAATACCAGTTGTTAGTGGAAAAGTGAAAATAAAGAACAAGGAAGTACATCAATATTTAACGTGGTTCAAATCAAAATAATCATACATCCACCTGAGAACAATTGCACCAATATTTATTTTACTCCAATAGAATACAAGTGAAATACTACAAGAGATAGAAGATCAAATGTCTTAGAAGGTGAGAAGGCAAGTGAGAGGTGGTCATGAAAATGAATTAAGAGCTAGTTATTTATAGGAATGAGTTCTTCCTATAGATGTCAACATGACATCACTATGTGTCAAAATGTCAAGATTAAGCATGTGAAACTATTTTATGGTTTACCTAAATTTCACCTATAAAGATACTATCTTGGCTTTTTATTTTTTACTAATACATAATTATCTTCCTATCAAATCTTCATATTAATTCATCTCCCATTGAGCTTTATTCTAAAAGGAGCAAACCAACTCTTTCAGAACTCTACCGCAAATATGATTTTGGTTCTTTCAAAAGAATAAATCAAGTAAATTAACTCAAACTTAAATAAATCAAGAGCTCAAAATACTAAATAACCAAACAAGTTTCAAGGCTATACAACATAACGAATAATTTAACTAAGAATATAATAAGGAAAACAAAGAAAAATATGCTTCTTGAAAGTCAAATTAAATTCTATGAGAAGCTATGAGCTTCGATATTAGTCAAAAATTAGTTTTTCCCCAAGAATGACCTCAATCCGAATTGACAGCCTAACTTCATGAATGTAACTCGCAACATCAAAGAGTTTATGTACTCAAACTTCATTTGAGTTTGAGAAAACTTGATCAATAAAAAGAAGAAAATAACATCATCAGATGTAAGAAACCTCCAAACTAGGGGCTGGAGGTGCATCATATAATTAAGAACTTGGGATCCGATTTCCCTCCATTTCCCCAAGCTCTTTCTTGGATTGGAGACACATGAGTCATGACATAGGTCAAATTTAATGCTTAAAATTTAATTGATTGACATAAGGTTCTAATTATGGTTTAGATAATTAATATTTCTTTTTAAAAAATATCTTTTCCTACTAGTATTGTCTTCTTTTTTTTTGTCCATAAATATATTATAAAAGATTCTCTTTTTCTAATTTTTTTTAAGTGAGTATTATTGCTATTAATTATATGTGATAGCTAATTTTAAAGAGAACGTTCAAAATTGTAATCTAAGATTAATTCAATTTTTAGAAAAACAGTAGATTAATACACGTAGGAAAAAAATAAGAAAAGAGAAAAGTTTTTATAATTTTATTTATGGACGAATACTATAATGCTATGATTGTAGCATTGCTATATTTCTTTATGAAATATTAATTACCTAAGTCAAAATTGAATCTTATTTTAATTAATTAAATCTTAGCCATTAATTTTCACATACCCTATATATTTCCAATCCAAGTAAAAAAACACAGAGAAAATAGAAAGGATCCGGATCCAAGAATTTGATACTACTCATATGATATATAAGTAAAACAAATAATTTTTTAACAATCAAACGATCCACAATTGCTAGAAATAAGTGTAACTTTTAGACTTTCCTCTCCATGTTTTCTTTTTTCTTTGAAGAAATACCCGTATTAAGAAAACACCTACTGCACTTAAACAACTTACAACTAAATAACAAGGATTCGTCAATAAATGATATCTTTTTAATAACATTTGAAAGATGAAAGTAATTCAAACGTGGGTTAAACATAACGAGTTATTATAATGACGAGAAAATGATCACTAAAAAGTCTTAAATTGTAAATATAAATGAATGAAAAGACAAGTGAGGATAAATCATTATTTACTGGTGAGAAGATACAAATAACCGTTTTTACGATGTTTGTAGCTACGTATTTAATAGGAGATCATTACCAAATAATATTAATTGATTATACTCCCTCCGTTTAAAAAAGAATGATCCTGTTTTCTTTTTAGTCCGTTTTAAAAAGAATAACCCCTTTTTTTTCGGCAACACTTCAACTTAACTTTTCATGTGGCATGTTTAAGACCACAAGATTAAAGGACATTTTGGGACATTTGACATAACTTTAATTTAGAACCACAAGATTAAAAAGTTTCTTTATTTTCTTAAACTCATTTCCAAGTCAAACTAGGCCATTTTTTTTAAGGGAAAATTACGCGGATAAGCAAACTTATACTATTTAATTACTCATCATAGCTATAGTTTGCTATAATTACCACTCGCGACTA
Organism: Solanum sitiens; assembly: GCA_016801875.1. Classification (NCBI taxonomy): domain Eukaryota; kingdom Viridiplantae; phylum Streptophyta; class Magnoliopsida; order Solanales; family Solanaceae; genus Solanum; species Solanum sitiens. The sequence continues at coordinate 873,916 of JABWTJ010000168.1, forward strand.
ACATTATACATTAATTACATGGGCTGACTTCGAGTTTTTATAATTAGTCATGTTTGTATATGTATAATTCGCCAGGATATACAAATAAATATGTATAATATACAATTTCTTAGTCTATATACATATACAATTCACCTCTCTCCCACTCTCTGCCCTCTCTCGCTCGCCTCTCTCCTTCCTCACTCAATCTCGCTCGCCTCTCTCCTCCCTCTCCCAATCTCGCTGCCATTTATACAAATATATATGTATAATATACAATTATATACAATTGTATACATATACATTCACCTCTCTCCCACTCTCTGCCCTCTCTCGCTCGCCTCTCGCCTCTCTCTCCCAGTCTCGCTCGCCTCTCTCCTCCCTCTCTCAATCTCTCTTGCCACATATACAATTACATATGTATAATATACAATTATCTAACCAATATACATATACAATTCACCTTTCTCCCACTCTTTTCCCCCTCTCTCGCCTCTCTCCTCTCTCTCTCCCGGTCTCGCTCGCCTCTCTCCTGTATATAACTTGTAGCTACAAATTGTAATTATCAAACTATAGCTATGAAGAGTAATTAATTATTTTTAAGTGACTATATGTGAAAGTTTCCCTTTTTTTAAACAGAGGGAGTATGTTTTATAATATTTTGATTTATATAAGGAGCAAAATCATAATCCAACTTTGAATATAAGAGGTTTTCACTTTTAATATATATATATATATATATATATATATATATATATATATATATATATATATATATATATATATATATATATATATATATTTATATATAACGCACTCGGTGAGAAAATAGTGTGGGGGATATTGTAGTGAGTTGTGTGAAAATCAAGTAGTATATTTTTTAAGGTATACTAAATTTTTGACATTACCAAGTTCTAATCAATAATATTTTATTACTCTATTAGGGTATTAAATTTTATCCCGATAAAAGAATTGAACTTATAGTTACCCTCAAACTCTTGCTATTTAGCATACATTATATAATTTTTGGGTGGTAGTATTATTATTTTTTTCAAAAAACATGGTATCAAAGTCATGCCAAATAATGGTCAACTATTTTATTGTACCCCAGTCTCATAAAATAAAATTTTGAGAAATAGTATCTATGTATGAATGTCATTCTCGCTCTTAATATGCGTGAACATTATAAACAAAAGAAACACAAAATCTGATATGAGGAAACTCTACCTCCAAATTTAAAAGAGGTATTCACAAAAGATAAGGAAGAAAATTAAACAAGCTCTTACTTTCATTCACCAGTGATTAAATGCGCTCATCATTGAGAATGTGTCCAACACAATCACCTTAAGCTTAGAATATTTTACAATATTCTTGTAAGAAAATTTATGAAATGAATAAGGTAAACCTTCAAACTCCAAGGACTGATTTTGAAGTTTAAAAAAATTTAAACAATATAAATCCATTTTGAATTACTGTTCAAAAGTGTTCGCAATTGCGAATCAATTTAAAATGTATGGAAAGGAAATAGATAATGTACGTATCTTAGAAAATATGTGCATTATAAAATCTTAATTTGATTATATGGTTTATGCTATTGCAAAATCTAATGATTAAGACTATATGATTTGTTGGGTATAACAATTAATGGGTATAGCAAAAGTTAATGGGAAATGGAGGGAAGATGAAAGATGAATAGATAAATTGGAAAAGATTCTCTTATGCTTTAAAAATTATATTTCTCTCTCATTGGTGGTGGAAAGAAAAATAGATGTCTTTAAATAGAGAAACACTTTTATTAGTTGTTAAAAGGGTTGGAAATAGGGACCCCGAACGCGCGGTCATCGTCGTCGCTCGCTCTTCTTTGGCTTTGACTTTGAAAGATGATCGATCGAGAGATTAATTTTTGAAAAAAACTTTATTTTTATTATCTATTTAACTATTTATTTAATTAACTAAATTCAATTCAATGGAAAAATCGTTTCAATTATTTAGTTATTTGACCGAAACGTTCCGACCCCACTCAGATCCGCGCGACCTGTTTCATTTGAATTCTTTCGCGTTTTATTTTGAATTTTCCGCCGTTGGAAAAGACTGTTATGAAAGGTTGCAACTTTTTCGAATAGACATGACCGTTTGGAAGGTTGCAAACTTTCAAAAATGGTCGTGTAGATTCTTAAAGGTTGCAACCTCTCAGAACCAGTTTCACTTGGCTATAAATATCACTGATTCTTTAGACTGATTCCTTACGAAAAAAGATGATTTCTTCTTCTACTACTACACAAATTTTTTTCATGTACTTTAATGTCATTGAGTGGCTCGCTGACATCAGAGTTTTGGGTATCAATACACTGGTGATTGAGATCATTCTATCTTGGGAGGACATATTCCAAATCAAACCTCGGATACTAGAGGAGAATAATTTCCTTAAGGGGACATTGTGCATTCAGTGGGATTGATCTTCTTCTATTTTCTTTCTTCATATTTAGGTACGTTTTACGATTTTAGTTTTGTAATTAATTTTTGTTCTCCACTGGTTCGTTGAAAACTTTGGTAACTTCATGTTTCTACAAAGTTTATGTTAATCAGTACTACTATTTTTAAACATAAATTTGGCAACAATCTTAAGGAAATTATTATTTATTTTTAATATGTGTTTCTGGGTGAAACAAAAACCTTTGTGGGTTTATACTTCTATTAAGTTTGCAATTTAAGTTATTGCTTATTAAGTCTGTATCGATTTCTGTTTATCATAAATGACAAATAACAATGTTATGGTGGTGGTGGTTGCATCAATCCGAACTGCTATACCACAAGCAGAGAAATTGAGAAAATTCTCAAGTGTGAATTTCAAAGGATGGAAGAAAACGGGTATTTTCTAGATTACCATTCTTGGTCTACAAAAATTTATCAATGAAAAAATTGTGTCTGCTGCTGAAATGCCAGACAGAGAATAATTCGTGATTATTAAAGTATGGGAACATACAGACTTCCTATGTAAGGGCTACATTTTGAGTCCTTTAGAGGATGACTTAATAATGTCTATAGTGCAATGACAACTTTAAAAGAATTGTGGGATGCACTATTGAAGAAATATAAGACAGAAGACGCATGATTGAAAAGTTTGTGGTCGCAAAGTTTTTAGACTATAAAATGGTAGATATTAAAACTATGGATCACAAGTGCAGGAACTTCAACATATTTTTCATGATCTGATTGATAAGGATATTGTAGTAAATGAAGCTTTTTAAATGTTTGCAATGATCGAGAAGTTACATCCTTCGTGGAACGACTTCAAGACGTAAGGAAATGAATCTTGAAGATTTTGTGATTCGGCTCAACATTGAGAAAGACAAAAAAAATCGCTGAAAAGAAATCTCGTAAGAGTTTGACAATCATTGGAGTTAATATTGTTGAAGAAGCTCCTACCATAAGCAAGAAGAGAAAGCAGTCCAACGGGCAGAAGTCAGAATGGGCGAAGAAGAAATTCAAGGGCAATTGTTATAATTGTGGTAAGCTAGTCATAAGTCTTCTGACTGCCATGCTCACACAAAAGACAAAGATAAAGACAAAGGCAAAAGTCAAACAAACATCGTGAAAGAGATGGAAGATAAAGATGATCTCTGTGCAATGATCTCAGAGTACAACTTAGTTGGAAATTTCAATGAGTGGTTTCTCAACTTAGGTGTCACTCGACATATTTGCTCTACGAAAAAAATCTTTGCAACGTACACTACTGTTGAGTTTGATGAAGATTTGTTCATGGGAACACAACAGCAGCAAGGACTGCAGGATCGGGAAAGTAATGTCGAAAATGACATTCGACAAGGTGTTGACTTTGAACAACGTTCTACACGTTTCTACTATTAGTAAGAATTTAGTTTCTATTGCGCTACTCATTAAGAACGGGTTTAAGTGTGTCCTAATTTGTGATTAAGCTGTAATAAGTAAGAATAAGATGTTCGTAGGAAAGGGCTACCTCACTGAGGGTCTCTTCAAACTGAATGTAATGGTTGTGGACAGTATTAATAAGAATTTTACTTATGTTTACTTATTGGAGTCAAATGATTTAAGACATGCCGTTTAGGACATGTAAATTATAAAGCATTGCGAAAATTGATTACTTTAGAAGTATTGCCTGATTTCAAATGCGATAAATTAAAATGCAAAATTTGTATGAAAAGTAAGTTTGTTAGACATCCTTACAAGTTTGTTGACAAGAATTCAAAATCTTTAGACTCAATTCACACAGACATATGCGATATGAAGTCGACACCATCTAGTGATGGAAAAAAGTATTTTATAACTTTTATTGATGATTGCACTTGATTTTGTTATGTATAGGTGCCTAATAGTAAGGATAAAGCAATTGATGCATTTAAGTAATACAAAAGTGAAGTGGAGAATCAATTGAATCTAAAGATAAAAATAATTCGGAGTGATAGAGGTGGAGAATACGAATCTCCTTTTGCAGAGATATGTTTGGAATATGATATTATTCATCAAACTACTGCACCTTATACACCTCATTCAAATGGTTTGACGGACGGAAGAAGAGAGCATTAAAGGAATTGATGAATGCCTTGATAATCAGTTCTGGTTCACCACAACACCTATGGGAAAAGTCATCCTTACGGCTAAAAAGATACTCAATAGGGTATCTCTAGCAAATCACAATCAATTCCATATGAGTTATGGAAAGGAAGGAAACACAACTTGAAATACTTCAAAGTGTGGGGGTGTCTAGAAAAGGTAGAGGTTCTTTTACACAAGTGGGTCAAAATTGAACCTATAACAGTGGATTGTGTACTTATTGGATATGTTGTGAATAGTAATGCATGTAAATTTTTGGTTCACAAATATGATAATCGTGAAATTTATGTGAATACGATAATTGAGTCAGATAACACTGAGTTCTTTGAACATATTTATATGTATAAAACTGAATGTGAGTCGACAAGTGAAAGACCTAAACGACCACGGAAAGAATCAACGGAAAATATACTACCTAATGAGGATCCTAGGCGTAGTAATCGCCAATGCAAATCCATTTCTTTTTTACCATATTTTGTGTTATTCTTTCTTGAAAATGATCCTCCAACATTTAATGTAGCTATGTCTTAATCTGAGTCAATTTATTAGAAAGAAGCAGTCACTTTTTCGGTAATCATACTTTTGACTTGGTTGATCTTCCTCGAGGAAATAAAATTTTAGGATCAAAGTAGATCTTTAAAAGGAAATGAAAATTGATGGGACTATTAACAAATATAAAGCTAGACTTGTAGTCAAAATATATAGACAAAAGAAAGATATGGATTACGTTGATACATACTCTCTCCAGTAACAAGGATAACATCAATTACGTTGTTAATAGCACTAGCGACAATGCGTGATCTTAAAATCCACCAGACGAATGTAAAGATAGCCTTGTTAAATGACGAGTTGGAGGAAAAAATTTACATGAAACAACCTGAAGGGTTCGTGTTTCCTGGTAAAGGAGAGAAAATGTGCAGACTTGTGAAGTCACTTTAGGGCTCAAACAAGCACCCAGACAATGGCATGCTAAATTTGACCAAACAATTTGACAAATGGATTCAAGATTAATGAATGTGATAAGTGTGTTTACATTAAAAACGTTCTAAATCACGAAGTCATTATTTGTTTGTATGTTATGTTGATGACCTGTTAATAATGAGTAAAGATATTGATGACATAAATGATACTAAGCGCATGCTGTCCAACAAGTTTGATATGAAGGACTTAGGAGTTTTTCATTTGATCTTAGGGACCAGAGTTCTCAAAACTCCTCAAGGACTAGAATTATTTAAATCTCATTATATTGAATGAGTATTGGATAAGTTCAAGTACTTGAATTTCAATGTTTTCAAAACTCCAATTCATTTAAGCTTTACATTTCAAAAGAATTATGGTGAAAGTGACTCTCAATTGGAATATACCAGAGTGTTGGGAGGCTTGATGTATATTATGAATTGTACACGACCATATATAGCATCTGATATTAGCAAATTAAGTCGAATCACTAGTAATCCTAATTGAACTCACTGGGTGGCAGTGAAAAGTATGTTGGTGTATCTGAAACCTAAACAACATTGTTCTTTGCATTATAATAAATATCCTATCGTGATTGAAGGATATAGTGATTTAAATTGGATCACCAGATCAAATGAAGTAAAACCAATAAGTGGTTATGTGTTTACACTTGGTGGAGGAGCAGTCTCTTGGAAATCGTCCAAACATACATATAATGCTCGCTCTATAATGGAGTCTGAATTTATTGCTTTAGATAAGGCGGTGAAGGAGACGAATGACTTCGGAATTTCCTAGAGGATATTCCATTCTGGCCGAAACATATGGGACATGTTTGCATACATTCTGATAGTTAAGTAGCAATAGGTAGGGCAGGGAGCGTCATGTACAACGGGAAGTCTCATATACGAAAAAGACATAGCATCGTAAGGCAACTGCTCTCTAGTGAAATTATCACAATTGACTATGTGAAGTCAAGTGACAATGTGCCAGATCCACTAACAAAAGGCGTAGTGAGAGAGGCAGTTGAAAGATCATTTACAGGAATGGGTTTACGACTTAGGACAAGTTAGAATGGTAGTAACTCTATCTAGCAGAGTGGACATCCCTAGATCTAGATTCAAGGAGAAAATCAAAGTAGTGACTGACGGTTTGACATTATCAATCAACTCAATTCATTCTCATGATGAAGAAAATCTTCAGGAATAAGGTTAAGACCTTAAGGCTTGTTAATGAGTTAATAAAGTTTAAATTTTTTGATGATTTTCTAAGTTTGACAAATTTGACCAAATAGTGTATCTACGAAATGACACGGTTAGAAATCATCTGTGTGAGTGTGAACTGTAAGCCGCTTTAAAGAGATTTTTTTGTTCAAATGTCTTTTCTCTATATACTCATGCAACCTGGAGGCATTCATGGCTGAAACGAGCACAACCGTAAGAACCATAAATGGTAAAGCGTTAATTTTGAGACATATGGTTGTCTAGGTATACACTCAAGCTCGACCATTCAAAGATATTACATCTACCGATTGACCGAGTGTATCCGACATATGTTCACTACGGAAAGTGTAAGGGGAAACCTACTTATTCAGATGCAATTGATCCTTGCTTGTAAGGTATACACTCATTCGTGCATTCCTTTATGTTATGACAATTCCCCATTAATGTGGGGGATTGTTGGGTATAGCAATAGTTAATGGGAAATTGATGGAAGATGAAAAGAGGAAATGAAAAAGATTCTCTTATGTTTTAAGAAAAAGTATTTCTCCCTCATTGGTAGGGGAAACAAAATAGATGTGTTTAAATAGACAAACACTTCTATAAGTTGTTTAAATGGTTGGAATGAGGGACCCTCTCGCGTCGTCGCTTGCTCGGTTCGGCTTTTGGCTTTGGAAATGATCGATCGAGAAATTAATTTTTTGGTAAAATCTTTGTTTTGATTATTAGTTAATTATTTATTTAATTAATTAAATTAAAATATATAGACAAAAGCATTTCAATTATTTAGTTATTTAACTGAAACGTTCCGACCCGACTCTGATCCGCACAATCTATGTTATTTAAATTCTTTCTCATTTTATTTTAAATTTCCTATCATTGGAAATGACTGTTTTGAAAGGTTGCAATTTTCAGGAACAACCATGACCATTTGAAAGGTTGCAAACTTTCAAGAATGGTCGTGTGGATTCTAAAAGGTTGTAACCTTTCGGAACCATTTCCTCTTAGCTATAAATACCACTGATTTTTCAAACTTTTTCCTTACAAAAAAAATTGATATCTTCTTCTTTTGCACAAGTTTTTTTCGTGTACTTTACTGCCGTTGAGTGGGTCGATGACACCAGAGTTTTGGATATCAATAAACTGGTGATTGAGATCATTCTGTCATGGGAGGACATATTCCAAGTAAAACTTCGAATTCTAGAGGGGAATAATTTTCTTAAGGGAACATTGTGCATTCAGTGGGCTAGATCTTCTTCTTATTTTGTTTTCAGATTCTGGTACGTTTTACAAATTTTAGTTTTGTTAATTAATTTATGTTCTTCACTTGTTCATTGAAAACTTTGGTGACTTCATGTTTCTGTAAAGTTTTTATCAATCAGTACTACTGTATTGGGCAACATGATTGTGGATCAACTATGTATAGGGTTCTTTACAAGCTCATGAAATTTTTTGTAGAACCTCAACATTTTTCAAAGAACAAGGAGGTTAAAGAGCTATAGAGGAAATGGGCGAGGAATAGACTCTAATGGTCGTGGAAAAGGAGAAAGGTATGTTAACAAAATAAGTAATAAATGAAAACCACTGATATGTAAAGGTCGCAGACAAAGTGGATGTGATTACTTTCAAGAGAATTTGGTATGAATGCAAAATAGTTAGTGGTGATGGGATAAGTTTAGTTATTACTCTTGAGAATGAGATAGTAATCCTAAAGAGAAAACCAGCATTGTTGATGATAAGAAAGAAGAAGATAAATACCATTGTTGTTGACAATCAATAAAGAAGGGAAAGATTATTGTAGTGTGTGATATATTGACATTGGAGTAAGAAATCATATATGTAGATACAAAGATATGTTTGTGAAGCTTAGTAAGATGGTGAGAGGTAATATATATTTTGGAGATGCTATCATGCCCCATTTATAAGCTTAGACAAGACCAACACTTGATATCTTAACTTGCCTGAGGAAATCACCTAAACTTATATGAGTGATAACACTCAAATACATATCATAAAGAAAATGTAGATAATCATTTGAAGTATATTAACCCAAATAAGAGTTGGGGCCAATCATATAGGAAATGAACTATAAACAAAAAACTAGGGTATGATTAATTTGCTAGCTATTTTCACATTTATTATTGCAAGTAAAATAATTGGGGGAATATGAAAGTGAACAACACTATTTGATTATTGAATAATCAACTAAGACAATCGTTTCACAATTCTTCAAAATTGATATTTGTTTGCAAGTAATAAAAGTTACTCCCTCCGTTTCACAAAGAATGACCTGATTTGACTTGACACGGAGTTTAAGAGTATAAAGAAGACTTTTGTATCTTGTGGTCCTAAATTAAAGTTAGGTGAGATGTACAAAATTGTCCTTTGATCTTGTGACCTTAAACATGCCACGTGAAAGCTGATTTTAAAATGTTACCAAAAAAAAAGAAAGAGGTCATTCTTCTTGAAACAGACTAAAAAGGAAAGAAGATCATTATTTTAGAAACGGAGGGAGTATTAGATTTTTGCTAGCATGAATTACAGTAATATAATTGGGTGATTATTATTGCTCAAAATATTGATGATATTGGGTGAGTTAGACTATAGATATTAATGATAATCTTTCAATCTACTATAAAATATCACATGAGTTCTCTCAAACACCAATGTGTATCTAGACAATAAAATTTGCATCGAGAAAATAATAATCAAAAATGGAAAATTATAGCAACAATCGATTTATTATTTCAAGTGCGAGTGTTACAATCTCTATGATTCCTCTGAATTAGTCTTTTCAAATATAATTCAAGGGCTTAAAAGCTTGATCTTGACTTGGGATTTATCTTGATCTTGATCTCTATCTTGATCTTAATCTTGGACTTGAACTTGGACTTGATCTTGATCTTGATCTTGACTTGAACTTTATCTTGATCTTGACTTTCTAGTTGAATTCAAGAGCTTGGAGCTTGATCTTGAATTCGGTGGTCTTGATCTTGATTGTTCTTGAACTTGATCTTGAACTTGGACTTGGACTCGGACTTGGTGATCTTGACTTGAACTTGATCTTGATCTTGACTTTCTAGTTGAATTCAAGGGATTGGAGCTTGATCTTGAATCCGGTGGTCTTAATCTTGATCGTTCTTGAACTTGATCTTGGACTTGAACTTGGACTTGATCTTGACTTGAACTTTATTTGATCCTGACTTTCTAGTTGAATTCAAGGGCTTGAAGCTTGATCTTGGACTTGAATTTGGACTTGGACTTGATTTTGATCTTGACTTGACTTTATCTTGATCTTGACTTTCTAGTTGAATTCAAGGGCTTCAAGGGCTTGGAGCTTTATTTTGGACTTGATCTTGACTTAAACTTTATCTTGACTTTCTAGTTGAATTCAAGGGCTTGGTGCTTGATCTTGAATCTGGTGGTCTTGATCTTGATCGTTCTTGAACTTGATCTTGTACTTGATCTTGACTTCTTCAAATCTTGAACTTGAACACTTGAATCCTTGAATTCTTGAATTCTTAAAATTTATAGAGAAATTTATGACTTTTGATCCACGAGCTTTCTAAAACTTCTTGTTTAGAAGTCTTCTTTGTTCTCTTTTTCTGAATTATAAGACCCGCCTATTTATAGTTTTAGAATAGAGGAGTTACGATTGGAATAGGACTCCCTTCGGCCAATCAGATTTAAGTGACATGACATATGAGTTTTATGGAGCGGGCATTAATTAAATTCATATTTATTGAATTTAAATAATTAAATCAATTATATTAATCCATAATGTTTATTTGGACTAATATATTCATTAATTTAATATAATCCGAACAACTTCAAATATTTAATAAATTTTAAGTGACTACAGTGTAATCAATACAACTCACACATCACATAATTTAAATTTAGCTTGACATAACAAGTGAAATAGTAAAATAACTGTTTTCATGAGCTAATTCATTCATATTCTCGATAATCTACAATAAAATACATAGTGCAAATGTAGAAATTGAACTAAATTTTCATCCAAACCTTAGCTACATGGCTTCACCACATCACCAAAGTGCATAAAAATATTCCAAAGGATGACAATAAGGCTCTCCCAACAAAAATTCTATTTACAGCTAAAAAAAATTGAGGCCAGAATAATTACAAAATTTCAACCAACATTAATTTAGCGAGCTACATCTGGCTCACCAAACAGTTTGACGACGTGCCAAATTGTTCCTCAGCTTCGTCAAACTGCCTTCTGCTCTTGACTTTCCTTCAGATGAATATTATCTTCGGCAATAATTATTTGCTTTGCCAAACTACTTCAACAACGTGCCAAATTTATTTGTGCCTCACCAAACATTTTTGCACGTGCCTTGAAATTTCTATTAACTTGAACAATCTACAATCAGTTTGGCGACACAACAAACTTCTTGAGCGATATGAATTTTGACTTTGCCTCTTCATTTCGTTTTTCTTACTTTTTTTCTCTCTTTTTATTTCTTGAGTGTGCTTTTGACTTTAACCTGACAAACTTCATTAGATATGATTAAAAATGACATTGATGACAATAATTTTGCGTCAAAATTATGTTAAAGTGAATTACAAATTATCAACTCTATCAACACCCTCAATATAAACTTTTAATTGTACTCAAGAAAATTATTGTACACAAAAAACAATAATAATGAATTCAAGTTGTTGAAATTTTGACCCCCAAATTTGCCTAAGGAACAAGTATATTCTATACGTTCCTTTGCAGATTACAACAGTTACGTTTTGTAAAGCAAATAAAATAATGACACAATATTTTATCGCGAAAACCCCCAATCATAAGGGTAAAAATAACGATCTGCACCTCTGTAGAATTTAACTCCATTTCATTAAACTTTGAACCTCAACAAAAGATTACAAGCCTATATAACCTAAGGAATTATAAACTCTAATTCCTAGCTAAGAAATTATAAACTCTAATTCCTAGCTACCCAAGACAAAAAAAAAACCAGGTTTAAGTCTTGTTCCGTCCGTCAAGTTTCTCAAACTTGTTAAATGAATCCTACACATACTCGATTGTAATTAAAACTCTTAATTAAAATCTTACATTTTTTCCTCACAAATTGGCAACACTCCCAAGTAACTCTCAAAACTCTCTCAAACCTCTTGATCGTGTTTTGATCTTCTCTCTATGTAAGTGCACAATCTTCCTCAAGCGAAACTATCGCCCTATTTATAGATTTGGACTTGAATCCAAAACTTATTTCAACTAGAAATCGTACTTGTGCTCTGCTTCCTTTTTCTCTTGAAACTTAGAAGTTCACGCGTAGGATTTCGACATTGTGCGAAACTCGTCTTCACCGCATCTTCAACTCCTTCTTCAACTTTTACTTTGTTGCATCAAGACTTTGTAGAAGTCAACTTGGATTAGGTAATATACTGCCACAAAACTTTCCTTAATTAAATAAGAAAAATCTTTCACAAAATTTTCATTATATACTGCCACAAAACTTTCCTTAATTAAATAAGAAAACATTATTGATCGTTGCCGCCTCAAATTATTTCCTTAACCACGAGGAAATAGTTTTCTTTCTAATCAGATTGGACAGCAACAAAAACTCGACTCCTTCTCCTACTCAAATTAGGCAGCAACACGAACTCGACTCGGACAGCAACTTCCAGCAACTAGGCTTTGAATGAATTATTTCCTTCTTCAACTATATACCATCACATTTGGATAAGGCTTGAAGGTATATGTTCTGTAGTATTAAGGGCATGAATATATCTTTTGGGACAAGTGAAAGGAAGAGGTTCAAGTGCATTGATTTTATATTTAATTATGAATAATTGTAGTACACATACCTTAGATCTCTGGATAATGCTAAATTTTGCTTCAATATTACTAAGTCTCTCTCCCGTGCCAAATGCAAAAACAATGTTATAGTGCATGAGTAGTATGACTTTAAAAGTGGTATAGATATATACAACTTAATGTACAAAACTGAGCATAAAATACAAGATTAGAGGACAATGCGCAATGTTCATTAGCCATTAAGGAATACTCATGTGACCTTTATCATCCCCAAGTTTCAAATTGTTCCTTTTGAAAGTCTTTTCCTTGGGTGATCATATTTTTGATTGATGGGCTCACAAGTTACATACTTTGATCATCTGAGTGCGCATAACTGTTAGATTCTGCATAGGTTGGACCTGTTTCTTTCACATGTTTCTTCAGTCTTTCTCTTTTTTTTTCAACCTTTCTTTTTCATTGTCAATGTTATTCATCCATTCTTTTCTTTTGCAAGTGAGAGGAATTTCTTGTAGTTTCAATCATGCATCTGAGCAACATGTTCTCTGGTAATGTTGTCTACCTTCTCTCACTTTTTCTGTAGATTCAAAGGTTAGATTTAGGAACCCATACTAGTTTGGGTCCTTTGTATTGATAAAAAGGATGAATAAGATCTCTTCGAACCCACTTAGGCAGATTAGTTTTCCTTTGAGTATACCTATTCCTTTGAACAGTTTTATAAGTTCCTCTTGTTTTATTTTCTACAGTAACTCTGTATATCGGACAATTTTCCTTAGAGTGGCCTGAGTTACCACAAATAATGCATATAACAAAGAATTTCCAATCATAGGTTGTTCATACCCTATTCTAGTTCTTATGTTTTGAGTATTGTTACCTAGATGTGTTACTATCATGGAAGATTTTGTCCATTTATTAGCTCTTTCCAGATCAGCTTTTATCCTAGATAATTCAAGATTCATTCTCCTAGAATTTTCCCTTTCAGAAGATAGTTCATTGTTTAACCTCATAAGATCTTGGTCACATCTGATTTGATCACCACTAATTTTTTCTTTTTCATTCCCAATAATACTTTGTTTCAAAATTTCAGATTTAAAAGTTAAGGTGCAGGAATCAAGTTGTTGTACATGTTCTTTTAGGAGTTAATTTTCTTTCTTGAGATAAGAATTAACTTTTTCAAGATTAATATATTCAAATTTTAAACGGGTCAAGGAAGTCAATAACTGATCTCTATTTTCATTCAATTGTTGAAAATTATTCATGAGAGTTAGAATAAAGAAAGATAATTTTTTCTTTGAAAAACATTTTAGTTTATTTTTAAGGTAAAAAAGATTTACCTCCCTTTTCTCAATGTCTGATTTAGGTTCTGGTTCAGTGTCCTCCATGGCCATCAATGCAATATCTTTTGTATCATCATCAATTGTGTTGTTTGAAGTGTTCCCCAAGCAGCATATATAACAATGTTAGAATCTTTTTATTTGCTCAGGGAAGTTCCTTCATGTGCATTGACCAATGTGTTCCAAATTTGTGTCGCTGAAGTACAATCAGAGATGCGATTAAACTCGTCTGGTCCAAATCCACATGTAAGGATGTACTTAGCTTTAGCATTCTTTGCGAGCATTCTATAATCAGCTTCTCCATATTGTGTCTTACGCTTTGGAATGAATTTCCCTTCATCTTCATTCATCATAGAAATATGAGGACCATTAATAACTGTCATCCATAATTCATAGTCTTGGGCTTGTAGAAAATCCTCCATTCTCTCCTTCCACCATGCATAGTAATGCCCATTAAATAGTGGTGGTATGTTGATGTGTTGACCTTCACCGTGTCCAACAATTGGTATTAGAGAAGGTTATCAATTGTTAGAATTATGACCCCCAAATTTGCCTAAGGAACAAGTATATTATATATGTTCCTTTGCAGATTACAACAGTTATGTTTTGTAAAGCAAATAAAATAATGACACAATATATATTTTATCGCGAAACCCCCCAACTCATAAGGGTAAAAACCACGACCTGCACCTCTGTAGGATTTAACTCCACTTCATTAAACTTTGAACCTCAACAAAAGATTACAAGCCTATGTAACCTAAGGATTATAGACTCTAATTCCTAGCTAAGAAATTATAAACTCTAATTCCTAGCTACCCAAGACAAAAAAAAACCTAGGTTTAAGTCTGCTACCGTCTGTCAAGTTTCTCAAACTTGTTAGACGAATCCTACACACACTCGTTTGTAATCAAAACTCTTAATTATAATCATACAACTTTTTCCTCACAAATTGACAACACTCCCAAGTAACTCTCAAACCTCTTGATCGTGTTTTGATCTTCTCTCTATGTAAGTGCGCAATCTTCCTCAAGCGAAACTATCGTCCTATTTATAGATTTGGACTAGAATCCAAAACCTATTTCAACTTGAAATCCTACTTGTGCTCTGCTTCCTTTTTCTCTTGAAACATCGAAGCTCACACGTAGGATTCCTACATTGTGCGGAACTCGTCTTCGCCGCATCTTCAACTCCTTCTTCAACTTTTACTATGTCACATCAAGACTTTGTAGAAGTCAACTTGGATTAGGTAATATACTGCCACAAATCTTTCCTTAATTAAATAAGAAAAACCTTCCACAAAATTTTCATTATATACTGCCACAACACTTTCCTTAATTAAATAAGAAAACATTATTGATCGTTAGCCCCTCAATTTATTTCCTTAACCACGTAGGAAATAATTTTCTTTCTAATCAGAGTGGACAGCAACAAGAACTCGACTCGGACAACAACACAAAATCGGCTCGTACAGCAACTTCCAGCAACTTGACTTTGAATGAATTATTTCCTTCTTTGACTTGATTTAGATAAACACCTTGTATCATGTGGGCACAACCTGTTCTATGTATTTTAACATATTGTCAAACATAAAGTCTTTAACACAAGTAGTACTACTTGTAAGCTTTAACGCATGCATTTTCGTAAAAACAATTCTTCCCACTTGTTTTTGAAAGCTTTTGGAACAAGTGTTGATGATTCTACACTCAATTTATGAACCACAAACTTCAGGCATTGATTAGTCAATACCAAATCAAGCACATACTCACGTATGTCAATCATGATTTATTAGTATGCTAAATACATGCAACTAATTGAGTGTCTCACACTAAGAATTCCCTTTTTTCATGAAACAACAATTTCCCAAAGAAGAGATCAACAAAATTCACTCCCTCTCTAAAAGAAGATTAAATTCATGAACATCGATTAAAGACTCGTCTATATTTTTCATCAAACAATTATGTCACATGTTAAACATAACATGAAAACCGATGATCTACTCTGAAAGCATAGAACAAGGTCATATAATATGATCTACAACATAGAGTTTAGTCTTCTACTCTCTTACCGTAAAAAGAGTGTCCTACTTGCCAAGGTAAGGACCATGAAATCTTAGCTGAGGTGGATTCACAAGCTAATATTTATATGAAACAAATTCGATGGTGTCAAGGTAATTTTGAGGCTTAGATATTGGCGCTAAATATCCACTGACACTAAAAGGAAACATTCATCCCAAAATTCCACTATGTGCTAAGTATACTCTCATCAAAAAATGCATAAATAAAAAAATAGTAATAATATGATAATATTAAATTATACTGATAATATGATAATATATTGAGTAGCTCCTAAATCAAGATAAATGAACACTATATATTTGAATCTATCTAAATCAAGATAATCATATTTACTAAGAGATAGTTCGATCGAAAGCATCATAATTCCTGAAAATATGAGACATGCACGTGAAACTAACACAATTAAATATGATCATGAAAATACTTGAATGCTATAGGTTCATTAAATTATTATATGAAATATATTGACTTATAATCAATTTATGAATAATAAGATCAATCGTGAAGAAGAAATCAAAATTCCAATAAAAGCCCATAAGAAATCATGAAATCCTAGATTTTGAGAAGTTCATAAATTGAGAAATTAAGATCTAGATCTTTGGGACTCAATCAGTGAAGAAGAACCCACTGATCAAGTTTCCACATATCTAAAACCATAACTTAAATTGGCAAGAAGAGACTTGTAGCTTGAAACCCTTGATCTTGCCTTGGGAGAGAAAGTTGAGAGAGATGAAATTGATTTTTGAGAGAATGCGAGAGTTAGTTAGGGTATTTAGAAATCAATTATTTCCTCTTAGAATATACCAAAATGATGTAGTATAGGAATCAAAAGAATAGGAAAAAACTATAAAATCCCTAATTTGAAACTGTTGGATGACCTCTACGGGTGTCATCCACGGACCGTAAAACCTTCTAAAGCTCGCGAAGAGGTTCGTAAAACCCAGGGGAAAATCCTGAGTTTTGAAGTTTCCTTATACAGACTGTTCTACGATTCACAATTGCTTTTATGACCCGTTCTGACAGTCCACAAATGGTAGGGTATTTGTTAGCATTTTTGAGGTTGCAGTACTTTGGTCTACGACCTTATCCATGACCTTTATGTTGGGTTATGAAGGGGGTAATTGGGGCATAATGCGGAAGCTTATAATTTGCAAATCATATGGCTCATAAATCGGATGGCAAAAACTTATACTAAAAAACATAATATTATTATATGAAAAACTAATATAAAGAAAAACCTTGAAACTGTAGAGAGAATAATTCTCCCCATAAACCAAAGTTTTCAAACGACTACATTGTGGATGTTATTGTTCTGTTGTGTTACAAGAAACAAACCTATATTTATAGAATCCTAAAACCTTTTCCTACTAGAATAGAAGTAGCTACTCCAAAATATTTTCCTACACCAAAACATTTTCCTAAAAGAAAAAAATAAACAAAATATGAAAGAATATTATATTTTCCTTTCAAGAAAAGTAAAAATTTGTGGTAATTTTTTGTCTTTTCTTTAAGGAAAAATAAATCTTAAATTATGGTAAGAAAATCAGGGCAAAACCCTAACACTTTAAACATTTCCACGATCCTTAAGGACCCTCCATCCTGATTAACCAGATTTCCAACTTTTTGAAGTCTGGCCTATGGTCACTTTACGGTATGTGCAACCTTGTATGGACCGTAAAACTTGTCGTAAACCTTGAACCTAAAATCCCATTGCTGAAGTTCACTTGTATGCTTTGTAAATACTGTGAGATTAGGTCTTAGGCCTAACTCACACCCCAAAAGCTAGCTCAAAGGGAGGAGGATTGCCCAATCCTTATAAGGAGTCCACCCATCTCATTAACCACCGATGTGAGACTTTTGTCATTCTTTAACACCCCACCTCACGCCCAGTGCTTAACATCTGGTGCGTGGACAATTTTGATTTTGGGGACCCCAACATCGGGTGAGATGGGCCCTGCTCTGATACCATGTGAAGTTAGGTCTTAAGCCTAATTCACACCACAAAAGCTAGCTCAAAGGGAGGAGGATTGCCCAATCCTTATAAGGAGTCCACCCATCTTATTAACCACCGATGTGAGACTTTTGTCATTCTTTAATACCTTCCGTAAAAAGTTCAAAATTGTACACTTCAACAATTTTCTGCACTTTTTTTTGTTTATCTGAGTTAGGCACTTCGGATGGTATCATTGTTTTCGGTCATTCAGATACACACTCCACAGTCCCCTGTGATACCATCATAGTGTATCTATATATTGTCATGGTATCATTGAGGTTTGTTTTAGTCCTTTACTGAGCACCCAGTCCTTCATATACGATCATAGTAAATTTATATATATTTTCATGATATCATTCAGATTTGTTACGATTCTGCCATTTCTATCACATAATATATCATATGTTGATAGGGTATCATAGAAATTATGCTTAATTTTTATATCAATTTTAGCGAGTTAATTTTTGTATAAATAATTATAATAAATTAAGTCATATTTTAGATATAAGTTTTGTTTCATTTTCAAATGCAAGAAAATTATAAAAATATATTTTTAATTAATTTAGATATTAATAAATAAGCTCGTGATCATTAGTATTTTTCTTAGTTATTTATTATTGTTATCTTTTTTAATTTAATTTTACATTCTAATTAATCTAAAAATAGTTAGTTAATATTTCTTTTCAATCTTTCAAAAGAGATAAATAGAAAATTAAATACAATTTATTGCAATGAATAAAAATAAGATATCTAACCAATAAAGGTTACAAAAACATAACACCAAATATTATAAAAAGAGTTAACGAAGACAAAATAAAAACAAAAGAAGTACTAGTTAGAAAGAGAAAAAGAAAGAGAAAGGCACAAAAAGAGAATATTTTTAATGGTTAGGAAGAAAGAAACGAAAATAATTTTGTCAATGTACATTAAATACTATTGCATTAGTTACTACTAAAAAATGGACAAAATGACAAAAGACGAAGGAAAACGATTAAAAACCCAAAAATGAAAAATACAAAAATGACCCAAAAAAAAAAAGAGAGGAAGAGAAAGTTACTAACTTTTTTTAAAAAAAAAAAAAAAACTGAAAGAGAACTGTGGGAATTGTTCACGTGTGTAAAGAGAGGGGTATTCGGGTAAATAGTTTGGATTGAACATATGTTGATAAAATTAGTCAAAAAGGGGGAAAATTAGGATAATTAATATATTTTAGGGGATATTTTGTGTACTTTTCCCCTTAAAAATATAGTTTTGATAGAGAAACAAATAGGAAAATAGGGCAAACAGTTAGAATATATAATGACTTGAAATTTTGTAATGATGAATTTAATAAATTCGGCACAATATGAGAATGACTCCTCAGTAAAACGATATTGGAGAAAGGATGAAAAAAACTCTTTTGGAAAGAGCTTCGTTGCAAGATTTCAATTACTGGGTTTACAAACCACATCTTTTACTTCGATAGTTGAAACTAGGGTAGTTCGGACAGCCATCAAAAAATCATACATGTGAATATTTCACCATCTATAAAACTAACCATTAAAAAAAGGAGGCCTTGTAGGAGACATACATTTTTGCAAGTTTAGTGGAGTCGTCAATCGTTGCAGGAATGTCTCTCTTGGTGTTAATAAGATAGAGAGCCCCGACTCTGATACCAACTGATAAAATGTATGAGTCCACACTGGACCAGGTCTCTAAACAGAATAGTAGTGCAGAAAATAAATAGCTCAAAGTAGATCAGGTACAAGGATTTTACGTGAAAATTCTCTTGCTCAAGGGCGATGAAAACCACAACCTGTACTCACATGATTTCAACCCAAACTTTATTTCACTCAAACAGAGCAAAATTTTAGATTACAAACTCTTGCAACCTAGGAATTAAAACTCTTTAATCTCTTCCTCCTTATTATAGAAACTCTCTACAAAGGAAAACTAAGCAATAACTCTATTGCCCACTAAATCAACTAACTCTAGCCACCAACTCCTATCTCAAAGATGAGAGCTAAACAAGCAGCAATTATGTTGCACCCAAATATCAACTAACTCTAGTTGACACTCTTAGGAAGCTCTACCCAAGAGAACATCAAAATAATGATGTAAAAAAGGTTTGACTAGAACATATATAGATTATTCGACTAACGACTCTAGTTAATAAAACTCAAACTAAAGACTTAGACAAGCAACCAATCTACTATCCTTTATAAGTTAGGAGTAGATTTATAATATAAGCACATAAGAAACAAAGCTCAAATTACAACAAAGATGCTTCAGCACTCCATGAGGTCCCTTGTTGAGTATGAACAATGTTCTTCCTTGAAGATGGTCTTTTCTTTGTGAGCTTATGGATTTTCAGAAATTCAAAACTTTGTTTGTCCAATCATGAGTTGTGTCTTTTGAAAAGAGACTATATTCAAATGGACACATACCCTTCGGACAAGGCCATTGGCTAGGAGCCTCTAAGTCATATTCACTTGCCAAGGCATGACATAGATAGTAGACACTCAACTCTGTTACTGTGTACCAACCATGTAAGATGTGACAACTTTTAGACAGCTATATTTTGACTTTTTCATGTACGCATTCTATCCTCGACCAGATCCCTTGGTAGATCCGAAGTTTGTTAAATCATCAACACTTCAAATCAACTTAAAAGGATTCAGCTCCTTTCTATTTATCTTCTCTCCATTTTCCTCAAGTTCCTACCTAGATGTATGACACTTGTATTATTTAAATATCAGTGGTGCATATTTTTAAGCAATCAAATACCTATGATTAAAAGGATATAAATGACCATTTAAATCTATCTAATTATTGCTAAAAAATATCCATCTCACAATTTATTAGCACCATAGTTCAAATCATTTTCATTATGTATAGTTTTTCCATTCTAAAAAAAATGTTTCTTTATAGACCAAATTTCTGTTAATTCGAAATAAACATTTAAATAAGTTATTTTACCAAAAAAATATTATGAATCATAAAATAGAATTTTTAGCATTCAGATATTAAGTAAAAAGTATAGAAAATTACTTTGCCATAAAATATCAAAGAAAACTAAAAGTTAGACAAACTTTTCCAAGAAAATAGATATAATTTTTTTTAAAAACAATGTATATATATTTTTTATCGTGACTCAAGTTGTTAAACTATAGAAGAACTCTTTTAATATCAAAAGTTTAATGCTATTTAATTGAAGTAAATCCATTTTTTCTCAAAAAATTGGAAAATGAATATTTTCTTACTGAAATTGGGAATCTTAACTATCTTTTTTAATCATGGTTAATTAGTATACTTCTTTGAATAAGAAAACTTATTAATCTAAACCTTTAATATTTAAGTAACATATGTATCATACATCTAAGTAGGAACTCGAGAAAAATGAAAAGAAGAGAAATAAAAGTGGAGCCAGATCCAACTTAAAATAACACATTCCCAAGCAGAAACTATTATGTGTTATATGTGCAAGCAAGCACAACGGGGATATTGTCTTCCTATAGACATAGTTCTTTAAAATTAACATAACTTTTTATTTGTATGTATAAATATATATAAACTCCTTAAACCATTTGAAACTATGGCTAGGGTCCAATGGCTGTAATTTCACTCCAGTAATCATTGGCAGAATACACCTACAGTACTGGGAGTCACAAACCTTTTTCTAATTCACGTCACGTTTCACTAGCCATAATTCCTAACCCTTTTATTTTTTCTGAAGTTCTGATTTGACTCTTATACTGTGAAACACTTTGATTTCATTCCCAATTTATCAGAACATACTTTCGTCCTTTCAACACATAAAACTCGTCAATTTAGAAAATGTGGAATAAATAATAGAATTTAAAGTTAGAAAAAATCATTAGCATTTGGAATTTTGTAGGTATCATGAAGATAATGTCTATTCCGGTTCTCGTTCTAAAGGTGATGATGTTGGGTCAGGATCGCATGTACACGTCAGTTTGTCTAATAATGGAGAAAATGTTTTTATGGCATCTGGTGAACCGAATAGGTATGGGATGTCCGTGCTCGGAGAATCATTCATGGCTGGAGTGTTGAATCATCTTCGTTCCATATGTGCATTTACGATGCCTATCTCTAATAGGTAAACTTAATTTTATAACTCTTAATGTACTAATTCTTTTGTTTATGCTTCCTTTGGGTCTGAAACTAATTTCATGATAATAGAAAATACATGGCATTTCATTTCGGATATTATTCTGGATGTGATTATCATTTTGTCCAACAACATGGCATCAGAGTCATGAAAAATAATAGTTCGTTGTTCTTTCAATACCCCCATCTCAAAAGAGAAAAATATGAAAAATGATATCTACGAATGAAAGTCATTATTGGCTCTAAAGATATTTGGGACATTGTAGACAAAGGGTATACAAAATCCGTTAATGAGAAAACTTTGTCCTCAAATAAAAATGAGATATTGTTAAAGACAAGAAAAAAAGAACAATAGACCCTCATAATAGACCCTCATGCATCAATGTTTGGATGATGACATGTTTGAGAAGGTGGTTGATGCAACCATAACTGTTGGAATTCTATCCCCTGAATTCTTCAAAGGGACACGTACAAACAACATGTTTATATTTATCTGAAACTTAACAGTAAACAATTCGTACAACACCTTGTATTATTTATGAACTTTCAAATAACACACAGATTACAAAGCTATGTAACCTAAGGAATTATAAACTATAATTCTTATTTTACGCAAGACACAAAATCCCCGATTTTATATCTTCTAATGTTCTTCAAGTTTTTCAACTTGTCGAACAACTCTTACTCACAAAACTCAGATTGTAAACAAGACTCTTGAATGTAATCTTACAATTACTCATTAAACTCGCAACACTCCCCAAGTAAATTAAATATCAACTCTCTCAAAACTCTTGACTGTGTTTTGATATTCTTTCTAGGGAAAAGGGTCTGATATACCCCTCAACTTTGTCATTTAGAGCTGATATACCCCTCGTTATGAAAGTGGCTCATATATACCCTTACCGTTATACAAACGGCTCATATATACCCCTGCTGTTACAAAATGAGCTCACATATACCCTTCATTTAACGGAAGTGAAAAAATTAGTTTTAAATTTATATTTTTTACTTTTAATTTTTTTAAAAAAATTATTTAGGGGTATATATGTTTCTTTTATCAAAATTTAAGGTAGATTTCAATTTTTTTCATACATAAATTATTTTTTGACTTCTTTTATTATAATTATTTGAGTTTCTTATTCTTATATTTTTTTTTTCATTCCTTAGTGTAAAGAAAAAATATTTAAAACTATTTTTTATGTCTATATTGTAATTTAATTTTTGTATTCGAAGAAAAAAAATTGGTCATCTACATTAAGTTTTACAAGAATATTAGAGAAACTTTAATAAATTTGATCATTAAAATAATAATTCTAAATTAGTCATTTAAATAAAAAAAGTCAAAAAAAAGTATGTTTGACGAGGATTAAATCTACTCATATGAGATTATATTTTTTAGAAAAAATAATAAAAAATTAGATTAATATTATTATTTTTTCATTTTCCGTTAGAGGAAAAGGGTATATGTGAGCCATTTGTTTATAAGTAGGGGTATATATGAGTCACTTTCATAACAAGGGGTATATCAGCTCTAAATGACAAAGTTGAGGGGTATATCAGACCCTTTTCCCTTCTTTCTATGAAAGTGCGCAAACTTCATTGAAGAAGTTATTCCCCTATTTATAGAATAAACCTCCAACAATTCGTTGTTTGATTTAACTTTGTCTTCGCTGCTACAAAACCTTATTGAACTCAACTTTGGATTCCTATTTGACGTTACTTTTACAAATTAAGCTTTTGTAAAAACAAAAAAACTTGTTGAATTCAACTTGGATTAGGTAATAAACTCTTTTCCTTCCCGAAAGCTTAATTCCATTCAAACTTGAATTCACTGAAACGTGTATTCCTATTGAAACTTGAATTCGCCGAAACATGTTGTTACTACCTGTTTTATGCAACTTTGTCATATTTCAAAACAACAAGACTTTAACAAATTCCCCCTTTTTGACAATGTCAAATTTTATCTGCTTGCATTGAAGGTAAGTAACCATGTAACTCATACGCACTGCTGCTCCCCCCTTTTGACATTAGCAAAAGAAATATTCAATAGTTCCAATCACATAAAGCAATAATATCATAATAACTCCTAACAAAAAATAACTACTACCACATTCATTAGTTATACAATAAAACTGAGAAACAAAAGACAACATTATCCAGCAAAAGTAGAAATGCAAACTACATGCTGACATACAGAACACAAAAACACATCACCCTGCACATTGAGAGTTAAGCTTGATCAGAAGGAGGAATAGGATGAGAAGAGGAAGAAGAACCCTCATAGAGCAGCTTAAATATACTTTTCAGATATTTCGAATTGACATTCCTTTCATGTTCCAAAGCAATCTGAGTCTGAGTCCATTCTTCCTTCACTTGACAATTCTGAGCACACAACTTCTCACGTTCCTCCGCATGTGTACGACGAAGTTGATCCATTTCTGCAGAGTGAGCCTCTTTTAACCTGTATATCTCCTGATCCTTTGCAGTCAGGGATGATTTCAATCTTTGCATAGGCGCATTATTCCCTCTCTTAGTGTCAGGCATAGTAACAAGATCCACATCTCCCAAAACATCGTTGATAGTCTGAATTTTCCACTCATTAACCGGAACATTAAAATACTCAAACACCATACCTAACCAGAACCCATATGCCAATCCACACCCCTTTTTATCAAGCACACATAAGCCATGTATATGACTAAGAATCAAAGCAGGCAAATTGATTTGGATCTTAGATAGTAACAACTCCATAAGAGTAAGATCCAAGTAATTTGCTTTTGTCATCTTTTGATTTCTAGGTATTATTGTTTTATGAACCACATCAAACAACAATTTATGCAAGGATAACATAGCTCCCTTATCAACCTTGGTGTACTCAGTCAATGTGGGATCACTGCAGAATCGACAACATATGTTAATGGCAGAGGTATTTCCTTCCAATGGTGGTCAATCTCTCTTAACATAATGATCCCAACCCTTGTTTTGTACCCCGAGTATAGATGATAGATTTTTAGAAGTGAGGGTAAAGGACACACCACCAACAGTACTTGTAATGGAGGAGGCAGACCCTATTGCATTGATGTAAAACTCCCTTGTTTCTTTTCTACCCATTCTGCGCCTATGAGTACCTTGTAAGAACAGGTCAGTCAATCCTTGAACTTGTAACGAAACCACTAGTTCCCTCATGTCATCACCCCAAACCCCGAAGATCACTCTTCCCCTAATTACTCATTCTTCCTCTAAAGGATTTAACCCTATCAGAGTGTTTCTTGGAGACCGGATTCATTAAAGGTAGTTCTTTTCCTTTACCTACTCTTCTTGGATTCCACAACGTCATCATCAATATCAATAGAGTTAGAAGGAGGAAAAAACTTACGTTGTACATGACGAATCTTCTTAGTAGATTTTGCCAAAAGTTATGCATCCCTGATACGTTGTACTGAACTAGTTACTCAAACTGGTGCCTTGACTGATGGTCCAGGGATTGGGTTTTCTGGTTCTTCTAGTAGGATCATTACAATGGGTTGGCGAGAGGTTACACTACGGCGGGACCTAAGTCTCTTTTGCAGAAAAGTTACCAATGGAATGTCATCGTCCTCTGAAATAGATTCACGTTCCCCCTCACTCCATTAGTTAGTTTCCTTTTCGACGATCACTCTCACATCTTTGTTTCTTGGCTCCCCCTGACTTGATGCTTCTTCCATGAGAGGATATGAAAAATGAGTTACACAGTAAGATTCGATGTAAAGAACGAAAGGGAAGTAGGATGAGTCCTCTGGATCATCGAAAGGGATGATGGCCAGGTGAAAGTTAGTTGGGGAATCCATGATTGTTTATGCAAGAGGTATGGTGATGAAGGTGTTTTTAATGGAGATAAGGTTTTTTGGTGGACGAACAAAAACAGAGCTTAGAGAGAGAAGTAGAATGGCTAGGGAAGTTGAAGGATTTTTGGAGAAAGCAAAACAGATGGATTTGATGGTTTGAAAAAGGCGATTGGATGTTTGGCGGTTTTCATTCATGATTTCTGACACATTTTTAATGAGGGAACATGTAATGTGCATAAGCAAAATATTTTAGTATTCATTTAGTAAGTGTAGTATGCATACCTTCCTTTGTAGGATAGTTATCCTTGGAGACTTAATTCCTTGTGCTTCTAATTTCCTGAGAATAGTAGAATATTTAGTTACAAGTCAGTATGAATATTGCAAAAAATTTAATTTTTAGAACCCCATCAAATTTTTTGATCCGAGATGCTCATGGGAGTTTTAACATTCATAGTTCCAACATGTTCCTTTCAAAATGTTCCCTTGCTAGTGCCTTAGAAAAGATTTCCGCAATTTGTTGTTCAGTAGCGCAAAAGTTCATTGAAATTAATCCCTTTTCTACGTTGTCTCTTAGAAAGTGATGACAGATGTCGATGTGTTTAGTTCTCTTAAGTTGTACGGGATTCTTTGCAATGTTAATGTCACTTGTATTATCACAGAAAATAGGAACACGTACGTCCAATATTGAGACAAAAATCACGCAGTTGTTGCTTAATCCATAAAAGTTGAGGGCAACATGAGGTTGCTGCTACATATTCAGCCTCAGGAGTGGACAATGCGACCGAGTTTGTTTTCTTTAATCCTCACGAGATTAAACATCATCCTAAGAAGTGAGCCATACATGTGGTACTTTTTCTATCTTCTAGATAACCCGCATAGTCTGCATCAACATATCCTACTAGTTCAAAATTACTCCCTTTTGGATACCATAGTCCTAAATCAGTGGTCCCTTTTCAAGTATCTGAGAATTCTTTTGACGGCTTGGAGATGTTTTTCCTTAGGATTGGTTTGAAAATGAGCACACAGACCCCACTAAACACAATATCAGGCCTACTGGCAGTAAGATTCAAAGGTGAACCGATTATACCTCTATAAAATTTTTGCTCTATAGTAGAACCTGTTCCTTCGAGGTCTAACTTAGTGACTGTGGCTATTGGAGTATCAATTTGTTTATTATCTTCCATCTTGAACCATTTAAGTAATTTCTTGACATACTTTGCTGATGAATGAACGTACCTACAAGTGTTTGCTTTATTTGAAGCCCTAGAAAGTAGTTTACTTCACCAATCATACTTTATTTGAAGCCCTAGAAAGTAGTTTAATTCACCAATCATACTCATCTCAAACTCATTGCTTATAAGGTTAGCAAATTCATTTGTGAGAGCCTTATTTGTTGCTCCAAAAATAATGTCGTCAATATAGACTTGCACAATCAAAAGATTCTTTCCTTTATTTCTAAGAAAAAGTGTGTTGTCAAATTTACCTCTTGAATAGCCACAGCTTAGAAGAAATTTTGACAATCTTTCATACCATGCCCTTGGAGCTTGTTTTAACCCATAAAGAGCCTTTTCAAGTCTATAAACATAGCAAGGAAGGTCATTGTTCTCATAGCCAGGAGGTTGTTTGACAAAGACTTCTTCTTGTAGTAGCCCATTGAGGAATGCACTGTTTATGTCCATTTGATATAGAGTGAAATAAGATGCAAATTCTATGAGTAATCTTATAGCCTCTAATCTCGCTACAGGTGCGAATGTTTGATCATAGTATATCCCTTCTTCTTGATTGTACTCCTGAATTACTAACCTAGCTTTGTTTCTTGTTATGGTACCATGTTCATATAACTTGTTTCTAAACACCCACTTCGTACCAATTATAGTTTTGTTTGATGGATTAGGTACTAGATGCCAAACTTTACTTCTTTCAAACGGATTTAGTTCTTCTTCCATGGCTATAATCCAAACTATCTAGGAGAGCTTCACTTATCTTTCTTGGTTCCACCTTGGATATGAATGCATTATGGGCACAATGATTCTTTATTCCTAATCTAGTGGTTATTCTAGAAGAGAGATCAGTAAGCAAATTGTCTAATGGGTCTGAGCCTTGGTATTTGTACTCCTTTAGAGCAAAACTTGATTGTTCCCTATCTTGACTTTCATTCATATCTGATTGATTTTCTTCAGTTATCTCATCAGAACCCTCACTTGTCTTATGTGTTTTAGTACACTCTTTATTGCCTGTATCAGAGGAACCTGTTTCTTGTACGTATTCCTGTTCAAAGACCGTATGCTCTTTCACAGGTACTTCAGTTTCCTTCACATCTTGGTTAGACATAGTGTTGCCTTCATCAAATATAACATGCACACTCTCTTCTACACACATTGTTCTTATATTAAGTACCTTATAAGCTTTACTATGTATAGAGTATCCTATAAAGATTCCTTTATCACTCCTAGCATCAAATTTTCCTAGCAGATTTTTCCCATTGTTGTGGAGAAAAATACTTACACCCAAACACTTGAAGATGAGACATGTTGGGTTTTCTACCTTTTAGTAATTCATAGGGAGTTTTATCAAACACATGTCTGGTTATACATCTATTTATAGTATAGCATACAGTATTTATAGCTTCTGCCCAGAATTGATTGGTGATTTTATTTGCAATCATCATGGTTTTAGCCATTTCTTGTAAGGTTATGTTCTTTATTTCAGCCACACCGTTTTGTTGGGGAATTCTAGGAGCAGAGAAATTATGATCAATTCCATGGACATCACAATAGTGGGCAAATTTTGAGTTTTCAGATTTAGTTCCATGATCAGATCTGATTGCCATTAATTGTTTCTCAATTTTCTTTTGAAGTTTCCTCGTTAATGAACAGAATGCTTCAAAAGCATCATATTTTGTTGTGAGAAATAATGTCCAAGTATACCTAGTATAGTCATCAACTAATATGAACATGTATCTTTTCCCTCCCCTACTTTTGACTCTCATTGGTCCACATAGATCCATGTGTATTAGTTCTAAGGGCCTGGTTGAGCTTATCACCTGTTTTGATTTGTAGGATGATTTTACTTATTCCCTAGAGTACAAGCTTCACACACGTTTTCTTCTTTAAATTTAGTTTTAGGCAGTCCTATTACTAAGTCCCTAGTGATAAGCTTATTTACTTGTACTTGGCTAGCGTGACCTAACCTTTTATGACATAGCAAGAGATCTTTGTCCACACACTTAGACATACTAGATTCTCATCAGAGGTGGTTGACATGTCTACAATGTAGACATGTTTATCCCTTTTTTTCCTGTTAAAACTACCTTTTGTGAGCATAAATCAATTACTTCAACACCACTGGATAGGAAGATTACCTTATTTCCTTTGTCGCATAGTTGGGATATACTAAGAAGATTGTGTTTTAGTCCTTCCATATAGTATACCTTTTCAATTGAGTGTTCATCAGATCTTCCAATCTTACCAATGCCTCTCATTTGTCCCCTTTTTCCACCACCAAAAGCTACCAATCCACCTTTTCTTTCTTCAAGTGAGAGAAACATTGTTTTGTCCCTAGTCATGTGTCTAGAGCAAGCACTGCCCAAGTACCACTGTTGCTTGCTTTCTCTCACTTTTTCCTGAAAAAAATAATAATTAAAGGTTAGATTTAGGAACCCAGATCAACTTGGGTCCTTTGTTTAGATCAAAAGGATGAATGAGATCTTTATGAATCCATTTGGGTATATTAATTTTCCTTTGAGTATACATGTTCCTTTTAACGGATTTATAAGTTCCTCTATTTTATTTTCTACAGTAGATCTGTATTTCAGACAATTTAGCTTAGAGTGACCTGAGTTAATAATACACAACAAAGGATTCTCAATCATAGACTGTTCATACCCTATTCTAGTTTTTATGTTCCAAGTATTGTTACCTAGATGATTCACTATATGGAAGATTTTGTTCATTTCTTAGCTCTTTCCAGATCAATTTTTATCCTAGATAATTTAAGATTCATTCTCCTAGAACTTTTTTTTCCAGCTTTAAGTCATTTTTTAGCTTGTTCACTTCAAGTTCAGTTTTACGTCGTTCACTTGCCTTTTCTTTATGAAGTACTTTCAGTTTTAGATTTTCTGATTTCAAAGCTAGATTGCATGTTTCAAATTGCTTGGTTTTCTCTTGTAGTTCACTGTTAGAGTTTTTTAAGATCAATATACTTAAACTTTAAACTAGTAATGGAAGAAAGTAATTGATTCTTGGTTTTCACTAGTTCTTGAATGATATCTATGGAAGTGAGTAGTAAGAAGGATAGCTTTTTCTTAGAGAACTTTGCTAGTTTATCTTTTAAATCAAAATACTTTACCTTCATTCATTCAGGGTGTGATTCAGGTTTAGGTTCTGATTCTTCTATGGTCATTAAAGCAATGTCCTCATCATCTCCATCATACATGTCCAAACCAGTTCCCCAAGCTGCATACATTGCTTGTTCCTTTTCTTTATTTTTCTTCTTGTTAAAGAGTTCCGTCTTTTGTTTTCAACTCTTTCCTTTTACCATTCTACTTCCCACATCGTACTATCCTTAATCTGGTGATCAGTTTTACCACACTTAAAACATCCTCCGCTTTGTGGTTTCTCAACAGTCTTTTCCTTAGTGCGTGGTGATCTCTTACTGGAGTTCAGTCCTCTTTTGAAGATTTTTTTGAAATTTATGCTAATTAGTGCTAGATCATCATCATCTATTTCTGATTCATCACTTTCTGTAGCTTTACGTCCAAGACTTTTCTCTTTGTTTCCTTCACCTCTTTTGTCAACATTTATCTCATAAGTTTTGAGATTTCCTACCAGATCATCCAAAGTCATATTGGTTAAATCCTTGGCTTCTCTGATTGCAGTAACTTTTATTTCCCATGATCTAGGCAGAGTTCTTAGTACTTTGTCTACCTGTTCCTCAGTGGTGTATACTTTATCCAAAGGAGATTAACTCTTTTACCATAGTTGTGAATCTGGTAATCATATCTTGAAGTGATTCTCCTAATTTCATCTTGAAGGGTTCATATTCAGAGCAAAGTCTTCCAATTCTGAATTTACGAACTTGAGTGTTCCTTTGTGAGAATTATGTAAGGTGTCCCATATTTGTTTTGCGGAGGTACAACTTGATATGCGATTAAACTCATCAAGTCCTAGTCCACATACAAGAATGCATTTAGGTTTTGCATTCTTTCCCAACATCTTGTAATCGACTTCCCCATATTTTTCTTTGGGTTTTGCTACAATGTTTCCTTCACTGCCCATCGTAGTAGGAGTTAATGGTTTGTCATTGATTCTCACCCATAGTTCGTAGTCTTCAGCTTGAATGAAATCCTCCATCTGTGTCTTCGATCATGCATAGTATTGCCCATTGAAAAGATGTAGTCTGTTGATGTGTTGTCCTTGACCATGTCTAATAGGAGGTGCAAAACTCATATTGATCTTTATCTTAAGTTATTAAACTCTTGATTAAGATAACCTACTCTGATACTATTTGTTGGAATTCTATCATCCTGAATTCTTCAAAGGAACACGTACAAACAACGTGTTTCTATTTATCTGAAACTTAACAATAAACAATTCGTGCAACACCTTGTATTATTTATGAACTTTAAAATAACACACCTATTACAAAGATATGTAACCTAAGGAATTATAAACTGTAATTCCTATCTACCCAAGACACAAAACCCCCGGTTTTATATCTTTTAATGTTCTTCAAGTTCTTCGACTTGTCAAAGAACTCCTACTCACAAAACTCAGATTGTAAACAAGACTCTTGAATACAATCTTACAATTACTGACTCAACTCGCATTACTCCCCAAGAAAATATCAAAACTCTTGATTGTGTTTTGATCTTCTCTCTATGTAAGTGCAAAAATTTAATTGAAGAAGTTATTCCCCTATTTATAGAATAAACCTCCAGCAAGTCCTTGTTTGATTCAACTTTTTCTTCGCCAATACAAAACCTTGTCGAACTCAACTTTGGATTCCTATTTGACGTTATTTCTACAAATTAAGCTTCTGTAACAAAAAAAAAACTTGTTGATTGCATCTTAGATTAGGTAATAAACTCATTTCCTTTCCGAAAGCTTATTCCCATTCAAACTTGAATTCGTTGAAATGTGTATTCCTATTCAAACTTGAATACGCTGTTGTTACTACTTGTTTTATGCAACTTTGTCATATTTCAAAACAACAAGACTTTAACAATCTCAAAAAAAAGCTTGAGAGATTTTACAAAATTCTCTCCAAGTAGTTGAAAAAAATAAAAAATTCAAACTCTAAGGGCTGACTTTGAAGTTTTAAAAATGAATGAATTTAAATCCATTTCGGATTTAGGATTGATGGCTATCATGAATCAACTAAGAAGATCGGGAGGAACTAGATGATATGCATGTGGTAGAAAATATCCTTCATTCTTTAACGACGAAATGGTCTGATGGACCCTTATACTTGTATGAGTTTGTATTTTGAACCCTTTACTTAATTATTTGTCAACTGGACCCTTTAAACTCAATGAAAATCAACATTTTAAACCCTCGTGACTGTGTGAACTTCAAATGCTCAACAAAAGTGAAACGTCGTCATCCATGTCATATTTTAATGACACGTCATTAGTTATTAATTTTTTTAAAAAATATATTTTTTTCACTTCATTTCTCCTCATTCTTCCTTGATCTTCTCTCTCCTTTAATTAAATTAGATCTCATCCTCACAACTTTCATCTTCATCATTATCACCACTTTTCTAAAACTTAAAAATCACCATTCTCGTCTATATTTTCATTATTCATAACTTTCAGTCATAATTTATAACTTTATCCATCACTTGAAACACCATAAATCTCTGTCACCATTAATGCAAACAAATAACCATTAAAATATCTCAATATATCCTAAGATTTGTATAATTCTACCCAACACATTCTATAATATCACAAAAGACATCTAATAATTATTTCTTTCCCATAAAAATTATTTAATTTATCACCTCACAAATTATGTAATACATTTCATTTCTAATATGTAGAGGAAGAGAAAGTGAGAAAAAAAAAAGGAAACTGGAGAGTGTGGGAAGGGGAGAAAGAAAGAAATGGGGTATGGGGTAGGGGAAGAAATCAATATCCCTTTAACTTAAAAATAAATGTCTTTCTAAACCCTCTGTGTAGAAAAGATGGGTGATACTTTGTAAGAAGTTCAAAATGAAAGGGAACGACCCCCCTTACAACATCAAGAAAAGGAAAATTACGACCTCTTAATAACAGTTTGCAAAGACCCAACATGCATTTTTTTTTTGCATTGGTCTCACAATCTCCATGGATTGAAGAAATTAATTTCCCTCTATGTAATATTCTTTTTTGGTCAAAAACATGTTCACAAAACATAGAGACCCATTCAAATCCATAGAAATAGAGAAGAAAAAACTAAAAAACAACACCAAAATGGAAACTAAAGCAAAAAAATAAAAATAAAAGTTGAAATGTGGAAAAAGAAGAATTTGGAATTTGGGCTTTTCCATCTCCTTTTTTGAGCATTCATGGTGGATTTGAGCTTTATCAATTATCACTACAATTTTCCTCCCCGCTCTTCATCCTTAACTTTTTATTTTTCCTTAGAGTTTAGTATCTTATTCTTCAGATCTGTTGCTACCCACTTTAGAATTTGATATCTTGTTTAAAATCAATAGAGGGGAAAAAATGTTAAAAAGGAAGAAGAAATTGAAGAGTCACAGGGAAGTGAAAGAGAGAGAGAAGAAAATGGAGATTGTTCTGTTCACTTTTTTTATTTGAGTGAAATCATGCAATTATTCCACGTCAACATTTAAGTTGCCACATAAGATTAGTCAATGGTCAAAAGGGTTTAATATATTGAGTTCGGTTGAGTTTAAGGATTTAGTTGACAAAAAGTTAAGTAGAAGGTTTCATAATACAAACTCATACAAGTACAAGGGTTTATGAGACCATTTCGCCTTCTTTTAACACCTAAATTTGATTATGTGGAATGTTCTATTGAGGAGATATTTAAACTCTATAACAATAGAGCAATTGAACGGCTCATTACCCACTGATAAAAAAAGAACTAGCCCATGAAGAGAAAATGAAATGGAGTAAAAGAAGAACCACTAAATGGATAATGGCGAGGCCGTGGAGGTCGGGGAGGCCGTGAAAGAAGAAAAAGTTATACCAACAAATTCAACAATGAAGATAAAAGTCACATGTCATTTCAAAGGTCGTAGACGTGATCAACGAGGAGGTAAAGGAGTGGAGCCTATCAAGGTACAAATAAAAGAAGGTATGACAAACTTAAATTTGAGTGTTATAATTGTCATAAAATTGGACATTATTCTTGAAAATGTAATAGTAATATTGAAGAGACAATCAATATTATTTACAACAATAAAGACGAAGAAGGGTCAATGTTATTATTAGTACTCAAAGAAAAAGATACAAATGATTGCAGTTCATTGTATCTTGATAATGGAGAAAGCAATAATATGTGTGGCCATAAAGATAAGTTCGTGGAGATAAACAATATGGTGAATGTTAATGTGTCTTTTGTAGATATCTCAAAGATCCAAATTGAAGGGATACGTACGATTCTGATATCTTGTAAAGATGGTGGCCATAAATTGAATAACAATGTTTATTATGTCTCATAATTGAAAATTAATATCTTGAGTTTGTGTCACTTCTCGAAAAAGGATATTATATTTCTATGAAAAATATGCATCTTTCTCTTAGATATGCAAGTAACAACTTAATTGTTAAAGTGCATATGACAAAGAATAGGTTGATCCCTTTGAATGTTAAAACGATCAATGTAAAGTATTTGAAGGCTAATGTGCAAGATGACTTATGGTGTTGGCATATGCGATTTGAGCATTTAAACTTTGAAGCACTCAATCGATGATAGACAAGAACATGGTTGATGAGATTCTATCAATCAACCATCTAAATCCCTCGTGTGAAGCTTGTCTTCTTGAATGCAAAGAGGAGTTTTCCAAAGGAGACTACATCAAGAACAAGTAAGCCATTTCAACTTGTACACATCGATGTGTGTGGTCCAACCGATCCACCTTTATTTGATAAAATAAAATACTTTTTTCTCTTTATTGATAGTTTCAGTAGAAACATTTGGATCTAATTCTTGAAGAAAGAATCTAAAGTTTTTGTTGCCTTTAAAAATTTCAAAGCACTTGTATAAAAAAAGTGGTTATGAAATAAAAGTATTAAGGTCCAATTGAGGAGGCGAGTTCACTTCTAAGGAATTTATTGGCTTTTGTCAATCTCGTGAAATTCGTCGACCTCTAACGATACCTTACTCTCCCCAACAAAATGGATTTGTAGAAAGAAAGAATAGATCAATTCTTAATATGGACCGATGTATGTTGAAAGCTAAACATCTACCAAAAGAATTTGGACCGAGGTTGTTAATTTCTTGTGAAATTTATTTGAGTAACAGGTCTCCAACAAAATAATGTACCAGATCCAACGACTCAAGAAACATGGAGTGAAAGAAAGCCAAATTTCAAGAACTTAAGAATCTTTAGAAGCATAGCATATGCTCATGTCCCACATCAAGGGAGAGCTAAACTTGATGATCATGGTGTCGACTATGTCTTTGTTGTCTATGACGTGAGTTCAAAAAACTACAAATTGTACAATCCAAGCAACAACAAGGTGATGGTGAGTCATGGTGTTGAATTTGATGAAGACGCATCATGGAATTGGAAAGATCTGTAAGAAACAACGTACGATTTCTTTCGTATTTCTAAGATGATGAAGAACAAGAAACCATGGAACCTGCACATGATACAACCCCACCTCTTTCACCAGAAAATGTTTCATCTCCGTCTACTCAATAGAGTTATGTGAAAGACAACATATGATGAGGAGCATTTATGAACTCTGTGATGAAACAAAGGAAATTACTAATTTTGATCTTTTCTGTTGTCTCTTTGTTGATAGTGAGCCAACACATTTTGATGAAGTTGTTACTGACAAAAGGTTGAGATAAGCCATGAAGAAGGAGATCCAGTCAATAGAGAAGAACAACACTTGGGAGTTGACTACTCTTTTCAAGGATTATCGAGCAATTGGAGTCGAATAAATATACAAGACGAGGAAAAATGCCCACAGAGAGGTAGGGAGATACAAAGAAAACTTGTGGCTAAAGGCTATAAGAAAAGGCATGACGTCTACTGTCAGAAAGTCTATGCGCATGTTGCCTGCATGGAGGCGATCCATATATTGATCTATTTGATGGTGCAAATGAAGTGGAAAATTCATTAGCTAGATGTCAAATAAATATTCTTGAATTGATATCTTTAAAAAGAAGTCTATGTTGAGTAACTATTGGGCTTTGTGTTAAGATGTCACGAAGATAAGGTGTTGAAGTTGAAGAAAGCCTGACATGAATTGAAGCAAGCTCCACGAGTTTGGAATAGTCACATTGACAAATACTTTCAAGACAATCAATTTACTCGTTGTCTCCATGTATATGCTCTTTACATTAAAGTTCATACTAATGGAGATATTATGTTTGTTTGTCTTTATATTGAGGATCTCGTTCTAATGGGTAACAATCCATTTTTATTTGAATCTCTCAAGGAAGCTATGTCCCTTGAGTTTAAGATGACGGATATAAGGCTCATGTCATAATACTTGGGCCTAGACGTGAAGCAAATGAAGGAAGACATCTTCATATCTCAAGAAATTAAAGCTATAAAGAAGATATATTGAAGAAATTCAATATGTTTGATTGTAGCCTTGTGAACACCCCAATGGAATGTGGAATAAAATTTTCAAAGCTCGATGATGAAGAAATGGTGGACTCCACTCTATTCAAAAGTCTCGTAGGAAGTCTAAGGTACTTGACATATATGAGACGAGTATTAAGTTGCTACATGGAAGCTCCCACCTCCGTCGCTAAAAGAATTCTTTGTTACCTAAAAGCTACAATAGACCTTGGCTATTTTTTCTTCTTTTGATGATTTTAATCTTGTGGGATATTTTGATAGTGATTATGTGGGGGATGTTGATGATAGAAAAAGCACATCTTATTTTGTGTTTTTATTGGGTGATTACGTTATTTCTTAGAGTTCAAAGAAATAATCTATTGTTACTTTCTCAACTTGTGAAGCANCAGAAATTCAAAACTTTGTTTGTCCAATCATGAGTTGTGTCTTTTGAAAAGAGACTATATTCAAATGGACACATACCCTTCGGACAAGGCCATTGGCTAGGAGCCTCTAAGTCATATTCACTTGCCAAGGCATGACATAGATAGTAGACACTCAACTCTGTTACTGTGTACCAACCATGTAAGATGTGACAACTTTTAGACAGCTATATTTTGACTTTTTCATGTACGCATTCTATCCTCGACCAGATCCCTTGGTAGATCCGAAGTTTGTTAAATCATCAACACTTCAAATCAACTTAAAAGGATTCAGCTCCTTTCTATTTATCTTCTCTCCATTTTCCTCAAGTTCCTACCTAGATGTATGACACTTGTATTATTTAAATATCAGTGGTGCATATTTTTAAGCAATCAAATACCTATGATTAAAAGGATATAAATGACCATTTAAATCTATCTAATTATTGCTAAAAAATATCCATCTCACAATTTATTAGCACCATAGTTCAAATCATTTTCATTATGTATAGTTTTTCCATTCTAAAAAAAATGTTTCTTTATAGACCAAATTTCTGTTAATTCGAAATAAACATTTAAATAAGTTATTTTACCAAAAAAATATTATGAATCATAAAATAGAATTTTTAGCATTCAGATATTAAGTAAAAAGTATAGAAAATTACTTTGCCATAAAATATCAAAGAAAACTAAAAGTTAGACAAACTTTTCCAAGAAAATAGATATAATTTTTTTTAAAAACAATGTATATATATTTTTTATCGTGACTCAAGTTGTTAAACTATAGAAGAACTCTTTTAATATCAAAAGTTTAATGCTATTTAATTGAAGTAAATCCATTTTTTCTCAAAAAATTGGAAAATGAATATTTTCTTACTGAAATTGGGAATCTTAACTATCTTTTTTAATCATGGTTAATTAGTATACTTCTTTGAATAAGAAAACTTATTAATCTAAACCTTTAATATTTAAGTAACATATGTATCATACATCTAAGTAGGAACTCGAGAAAAATGAAAAGAAGAGAAATAAAAGTGGAGCCAGATCCAACTTAAAATAACACATTCCCAAGCAGAAACTATTATGTGTTATATGTGCAAGCAAGCACAACGGGGATATTGTCTTCCTATAGACATAGTTCTTTAAAATTAACATAACTTTTTATTTGTATGTATAAATATATATAAACTCCTTAAACCATTTGAAACTATGGCTAGGGTCCAATGGCTGTAATTTCACTCCAGTAATCATTGGCAGAATACACCTACAGTACTGGGAGTCACAAACCTTTTTCTAATTCACGTCACGTTTCACTAGCCATAATTCCTAACCCTTTTATTTTTTCTGAAGTTCTGATTTGACTCTTATACTGTGAAACACTTTGATTTCATTCCCAATTTATCAGAACATACTTTCGTCCTTTCAACACATAAAACTCGTCAATTTAGAAAATGTGGAATAAATAATAGAATTTAAAGTTAGAAAAAATCATTAGCATTTGGAATTTTGTAGGTATCATGAAGATAATGTCTATTCCGGTTCTCGTTCTAAAGGTGATGATGTTGGGTCAGGATCGCATGTACACGTCAGTTTGTCTAATAATGGAGAAAATGTTTTTATGGCATCTGGTGAACCGAATAGGTATGGGATGTCCGTGCTCGGAGAATCATTCATGGCTGGAGTGTTGAATCATCTTCGTTCCATATGTGCATTTACGATGCCTATCTCTAATAGGTAAACTTAATTTTATAACTCTTAATGTACTAATTCTTTTGTTTATGCTTCCTTTGGGTCTGAAACTAATTTCATGATAATAGAAAATACATGGCATTTCATTTCGGATATTATTCTGGATGTGATTATCATTTTGTCCAACAACATGGCATCAGAGTCATGAAAAATAATAGTTCGTTGTTCTTTCAATACCCCCATCTCAAAAGAGAAAAATATGAAAAATGATATCTACGAATGAAAGTCATTATTGGCTCTAAAGATATTTGGGACATTGTAGACAAAGGGTATACAAAATCCGTTAATGAGAAAACTTTGTCCTCAAATAAAAATGAGATATTGTTAAAGACAAGAAAAAAAGAACAATAGACCCTCATAATAGACCCTCATGCATCAATGTTTGGATGATGACATGTTTGAGAAGGTGGTTGATGCAACCATAACTGTTGGAATTCTATCCCCTGAATTCTTCAAAGGGACACGTACAAACAACATGTTTATATTTATCTGAAACTTAACAGTAAACAATTCGTACAACACCTTGTATTATTTATGAACTTTCAAATAACACACAGATTACAAAGCTATGTAACCTAAGGAATTATAAACTATAATTCTTATTTTACGCAAGACACAAAATCCCCGATTTTATATCTTCTAATGTTCTTCAAGTTTTTCAACTTGTCGAACAACTCTTACTCACAAAACTCAGATTGTAAACAAGACTCTTGAATGTAATCTTACAATTACTCATTAAACTCGCAACACTCCCCAAGTAAATTAAATATCAACTCTCTCAAAACTCTTGACTGTGTTTTGATATTCTTTCTAGGGAAAAGGGTCTGATATACCCCTCAACTTTGTCATTTAGAGCTGATATACCCCTCGTTATGAAAGTGGCTCATATATACCCTTACCGTTATACAAACGGCTCATATATACCCCTGCTGTTACAAAATGAGCTCACATATACCCTTCATTTAACGGAAGTGAAAAAATTAGTTTTAAATTTATATTTTTTACTTTTAATTTTTTTAAAAAAATTATTTAGGGGTATATATGTTTCTTTTATCAAAATTTAAGGTAGATTTCAATTTTTTTCATACATAAATTATTTTTTGACTTCTTTTATTATAATTATTTGAGTTTCTTATTCTTATATTTTTTTTTTCATTCCTTAGTGTAAAGAAAAAATATTTAAAACTATTTTTTATGTCTATATTGTAATTTAATTTTTGTATTCGAAGAAAAAAAATTGGTCATCTACATTAAGTTTTACAAGAATATTAGAGAAACTTTAATAAATTTGATCATTAAAATAATAATTCTAAATTAGTCATTTAAATAAAAAAAGTCAAAAAAAAGTATGTTTGACGAGGATTAAATCTACTCATATGAGATTATATTTTTTAGAAAAAATAATAAAAAATTAGATTAATATTATTATTTTTTCATTTTCCGTTAGAGGAAAAGGGTATATGTGAGCCATTTGTTTATAAGTAGGGGTATATATGAGTCACTTTCATAACAAGGGGTATATCAGCTCTAAATGACAAAGTTGAGGGGTATATCAGACCCTTTTCCCTTCTTTCTATGAAAGTGCGCAAACTTCATTGAAGAAGTTATTCCCCTATTTATAGAATAAACCTCCAACAATTCGTTGTTTGATTTAACTTTGTCTTCGCTGCTACAAAACCTTATTGAACTCAACTTTGGATTCCTATTTGACGTTACTTTTACAAATTAAGCTTTTGTAAAAACAAAAAAACTTGTTGAATTCAACTTGGATTAGGTAATAAACTCTTTTCCTTCCCGAAAGCTTAATTCCATTCAAACTTGAATTCACTGAAACGTGTATTCCTATTGAAACTTGAATTCGCCGAAACATGTTGTTACTACCTGTTTTATGCAACTTTGTCATATTTCAAAACAACAAGACTTTAACAAATTCCCCCTTTTTGACAATGTCAAATTTTATCTGCTTGCATTGAAGGTAAGTAACCATGTAACTCATACGCACTGCTGCTCCCCCCTTTTGACATTAGCAAAAGAAATATTCAATAGTTCCAATCACATAAAGCAATAATATCATAATAACTCCTAACAAAAAATAACTACTACCACATTCATTAGTTATACAATAAAACTGAGAAACAAAAGACAACATTATCCAGCAAAAGTAGAAATGCAAACTACATGCTGACATACAGAACACAAAAACACATCACCCTGCACATTGAGAGTTAAGCTTGATCAGAAGGAGGAATAGGATGAGAAGAGGAAGAAGAACCCTCATAGAGCAGCTTAAATATACTTTTCAGATATTTCGAATTGACATTCCTTTCATGTTCCAAAGCAATCTGAGTCTGAGTCCATTCTTCCTTCACTTGACAATTCTGAGCACACAACTTCTCACGTTCCTCCGCATGTGTACGACGAAGTTGATCCATTTCTGCAGAGTGAGCCTCTTTTAACCTGTATATCTCCTGATCCTTTGCAGTCAGGGATGATTTCAATCTTTGCATAGGCGCATTATTCCCTCTCTTAGTGTCAGGCATAGTAACAAGATCCACATCTCCCAAAACATCGTTGATAGTCTGAATTTTCCACTCATTAACCGGAACATTAAAATACTCAAACACCATACCTAACCAGAACCCATATGCCAATCCACACCCCTTTTTATCAAGCACACATAAGCCATGTATATGACTAAGAATCAAAGCAGGCAAATTGATTTGGATCTTAGATAGTAACAACTCCATAAGAGTAAGATCCAAGTAATTTGCTTTTGTCATCTTTTGATTTCTAGGTATTATTGTTTTATGAACCACATCAAACAACAATTTATGCAAGGATAACATAGCTCCCTTATCAACCTTGGTGTACTCAGTCAATGTGGGATCACTGCAGAATCGACAACATATGTTAATGGCAGAGGTATTTCCTTCCAATGGTGGTCAATCTCTCTTAACATAATGATCCCAACCCTTGTTTTGTACCCCGAGTATAGATGATAGATTTTTAGAAGTGAGGGTAAAGGACACACCACCAACAGTACTTGTAATGGAGGAGGCAGACCCTATTGCATTGATGTAAAACTCCCTTGTTTCTTTTCTACCCATTCTGCGCCTATGAGTACCTTGTAAGAACAGGTCAGTCAATCCTTGAACTTGTAACGAAACCACTAGTTCCCTCATGTCATCACCCCAAACCCCGAAGATCACTCTTCCCCTAATTACTCATTCTTCCTCTAAAGGATTTAACCCTATCAGAGTGTTTCTTGGAGACCGGATTCATTAAAGGTAGTTCTTTTCCTTTACCTACTCTTCTTGGATTCCACAACGTCATCATCAATATCAATAGAGTTAGAAGGAGGAAAAAACTTACGTTGTACATGACGAATCTTCTTAGTAGATTTTGCCAAAAGTTATGCATCCCTGATACGTTGTACTGAACTAGTTACTCAAACTGGTGCCTTGACTGATGGTCCAGGGATTGGGTTTTCTGGTTCTTCTAGTAGGATCATTACAATGGGTTGGCGAGAGGTTACACTACGGCGGGACCTAAGTCTCTTTTGCAGAAAAGTTACCAATGGAATGTCATCGTCCTCTGAAATAGATTCACGTTCCCCCTCACTCCATTAGTTAGTTTCCTTTTCGACGATCACTCTCACATCTTTGTTTCTTGGCTCCCCCTGACTTGATGCTTCTTCCATGAGAGGATATGAAAAATGAGTTACACAGTAAGATTCGATGTAAAGAACGAAAGGGAAGTAGGATGAGTCCTCTGGATCATCGAAAGGGATGATGGCCAGGTGAAAGTTAGTTGGGGAATCCATGATTGTTTATGCAAGAGGTATGGTGATGAAGGTGTTTTTAATGGAGATAAGGTTTTTTGGTGGACGAACAAAAACAGAGCTTAGAGAGAGAAGTAGAATGGCTAGGGAAGTTGAAGGATTTTTGGAGAAAGCAAAACAGATGGATTTGATGGTTTGAAAAAGGCGATTGGATGTTTGGCGGTTTTCATTCATGATTTCTGACACATTTTTAATGAGGGAACATGTAATGTGCATAAGCAAAATATTTTAGTATTCATTTAGTAAGTGTAGTATGCATACCTTCCTTTGTAGGATAGTTATCCTTGGAGACTTAATTCCTTGTGCTTCTAATTTCCTGAGAATAGTAGAATATTTAGTTACAAGTCAGTATGAATATTGCAAAAAATTTAATTTTTAGAACCCCATCAAATTTTTTGATCCGAGATGCTCATGGGAGTTTTAACATTCATAGTTCCAACATGTTCCTTTCAAAATGTTCCCTTGCTAGTGCCTTAGAAAAGATTTCCGCAATTTGTTGTTCAGTAGCGCAAAAGTTCATTGAAATTAATCCCTTTTCTACGTTGTCTCTTAGAAAGTGATGACAGATGTCGATGTGTTTAGTTCTCTTAAGTTGTACGGGATTCTTTGCAATGTTAATGTCACTTGTATTATCACAGAAAATAGGAACACGTACGTCCAATATTGAGACAAAAATCACGCAGTTGTTGCTTAATCCATAAAAGTTGAGGGCAACATGAGGTTGCTGCTACATATTCAGCCTCAGGAGTGGACAATGCGACCGAGTTTGTTTTCTTTAATCCTCACGAGATTAAACATCATCCTAAGAAGTGAG
Source organism: Solanum sitiens (assembly GCA_016801875.1). Classification (NCBI taxonomy): domain Eukaryota; kingdom Viridiplantae; phylum Streptophyta; class Magnoliopsida; order Solanales; family Solanaceae; genus Solanum; species Solanum sitiens. The sequence continues at coordinate 917,361 of JABWTJ010000168.1, forward strand.
CCATACATGTGGTACTTTTTCTATCTTCTAGATAACCCGCATAGTCTGCATCAACATATCCTACTAGTTCAAAATTACTCCCTTTTGGATACCATAGTCCTAAATCAGTGGTCCCTTTTCAAGTATCTGAGAATTCTTTTGACGGCTTGGAGATGTTTTTCCTTAGGATTGGTTTGAAAATGAGCACACAGACCCCACTAAACACAATATCAGGCCTACTGGCAGTAAGATTCAAAGGTGAACCGATTATACCTCTATAAAATTTTTGCTCTATAGTAGAACCTGTTCCTTCGAGGTCTAACTTAGTGACTGTGGCTATTGGAGTATCAATTTGTTTATTATCTTCCATCTTGAACCATTTAAGTAATTTCTTGACATACTTTGCTGATGAATGAACGTACCTACAAGTGTTTGCTTTATTTGAAGCCCTAGAAAGTAGTTTACTTCACCAATCATACTTTATTTGAAGCCCTAGAAAGTAGTTTAATTCACCAATCATACTCATCTCAAACTCATTGCTTATAAGGTTAGCAAATTCATTTGTGAGAGCCTTATTTGTTGCTCCAAAAATAATGTCGTCAATATAGACTTGCACAATCAAAAGATTCTTTCCTTTATTTCTAAGAAAAAGTGTGTTGTCAAATTTACCTCTTGAATAGCCACAGCTTAGAAGAAATTTTGACAATCTTTCATACCATGCCCTTGGAGCTTGTTTTAACCCATAAAGAGCCTTTTCAAGTCTATAAACATAGCAAGGAAGGTCATTGTTCTCATAGCCAGGAGGTTGTTTGACAAAGACTTCTTCTTGTAGTAGCCCATTGAGGAATGCACTGTTTATGTCCATTTGATATAGAGTGAAATAAGATGCAAATTCTATGAGTAATCTTATAGCCTCTAATCTCGCTACAGGTGCGAATGTTTGATCATAGTATATCCCTTCTTCTTGATTGTACTCCTGAATTACTAACCTAGCTTTGTTTCTTGTTATGGTACCATGTTCATATAACTTGTTTCTAAACACCCACTTCGTACCAATTATAGTTTTGTTTGATGGATTAGGTACTAGATGCCAAACTTTACTTCTTTCAAACGGATTTAGTTCTTCTTCCATGGCTATAATCCAAACTATCTAGGAGAGCTTCACTTATCTTTCTTGGTTCCACCTTGGATATGAATGCATTATGGGCACAATGATTCTTTATTCCTAATCTAGTGGTTATTCTAGAAGAGAGATCAGTAAGCAAATTGTCTAATGGGTCTGAGCCTTGGTATTTGTACTCCTTTAGAGCAAAACTTGATTGTTCCCTATCTTGACTTTCATTCATATCTGATTGATTTTCTTCAGTTATCTCATCAGAACCCTCACTTGTCTTATGTGTTTTAGTACACTCTTTATTGCCTGTATCAGAGGAACCTGTTTCTTGTACGTATTCCTGTTCAAAGACCGTATGCTCTTTCACAGGTACTTCAGTTTCCTTCACATCTTGGTTAGACATAGTGTTGCCTTCATCAAATATAACATGCACACTCTCTTCTACACACATTGTTCTTATATTAAGTACCTTATAAGCTTTACTATGTATAGAGTATCCTATAAAGATTCCTTTATCACTCCTAGCATCAAATTTTCCTAGCAGATTTTTCCCATTGTTGTGGAGAAAAATACTTACACCCAAACACTTGAAGATGAGACATGTTGGGTTTTCTACCTTTTAGTAATTCATAGGGAGTTTTATCAAACACATGTCTGGTTATACATCTATTTATAGTATAGCATACAGTATTTATAGCTTCTGCCCAGAATTGATTGGTGATTTTATTTGCAATCATCATGGTTTTAGCCATTTCTTGTAAGGTTATGTTCTTTATTTCAGCCACACCGTTTTGTTGGGGAATTCTAGGAGCAGAGAAATTATGATCAATTCCATGGACATCACAATAGTGGGCAAATTTTGAGTTTTCAGATTTAGTTCCATGATCAGATCTGATTGCCATTAATTGTTTCTCAATTTTCTTTTGAAGTTTCCTCGTTAATGAACAGAATGCTTCAAAAGCATCATATTTTGTTGTGAGAAATAATGTCCAAGTATACCTAGTATAGTCATCAACTAATATGAACATGTATCTTTTCCCTCCCCTACTTTTGACTCTCATTGGTCCACATAGATCCATGTGTATTAGTTCTAAGGGCCTGGTTGAGCTTATCACCTGTTTTGATTTGTAGGATGATTTTACTTATTCCCTAGAGTACAAGCTTCACACACGTTTTCTTCTTTAAATTTAGTTTTAGGCAGTCCTATTACTAAGTCCCTAGTGATAAGCTTATTTACTTGTACTTGGCTAGCGTGACCTAACCTTTTATGACATAGCAAGAGATCTTTGTCCACACACTTAGACATACTAGATTCTCATCAGAGGTGGTTGACATGTCTACAATGTAGACATGTTTATCCCTTTTTTTCCTGTTAAAACTACCTTTTGTGAGCATAAATCAATTACTTCAACACCACTGGATAGGAAGATTACCTTATTTCCTTTGTCGCATAGTTGGGATATACTAAGAAGATTGTGTTTTAGTCCTTCCATATAGTATACCTTTTCAATTGAGTGTTCATCAGATCTTCCAATCTTACCAATGCCTCTCATTTGTCCCCTTTTTCCACCACCAAAAGCTACCAATCCACCTTTTCTTTCTTCAAGTGAGAGAAACATTGTTTTGTCCCTAGTCATGTGTCTAGAGCAAGCACTGCCCAAGTACCACTGTTGCTTGCTTTCTCTCACTTTTTCCTGAAAAAAATAATAATTAAAGGTTAGATTTAGGAACCCAGATCAACTTGGGTCCTTTGTTTAGATCAAAAGGATGAATGAGATCTTTATGAATCCATTTGGGTATATTAATTTTCCTTTGAGTATACATGTTCCTTTTAACGGATTTATAAGTTCCTCTATTTTATTTTCTACAGTAGATCTGTATTTCAGACAATTTAGCTTAGAGTGACCTGAGTTAATAATACACAACAAAGGATTCTCAATCATAGACTGTTCATACCCTATTCTAGTTTTTATGTTCCAAGTATTGTTACCTAGATGATTCACTATATGGAAGATTTTGTTCATTTCTTAGCTCTTTCCAGATCAATTTTTATCCTAGATAATTTAAGATTCATTCTCCTAGAACTTTTTTTTCCAGCTTTAAGTCATTTTTTAGCTTGTTCACTTCAAGTTCAGTTTTACGTCGTTCACTTGCCTTTTCTTTATGAAGTACTTTCAGTTTTAGATTTTCTGATTTCAAAGCTAGATTGCATGTTTCAAATTGCTTGGTTTTCTCTTGTAGTTCACTGTTAGAGTTTTTTAAGATCAATATACTTAAACTTTAAACTAGTAATGGAAGAAAGTAATTGATTCTTGGTTTTCACTAGTTCTTGAATGATATCTATGGAAGTGAGTAGTAAGAAGGATAGCTTTTTCTTAGAGAACTTTGCTAGTTTATCTTTTAAATCAAAATACTTTACCTTCATTCATTCAGGGTGTGATTCAGGTTTAGGTTCTGATTCTTCTATGGTCATTAAAGCAATGTCCTCATCATCTCCATCATACATGTCCAAACCAGTTCCCCAAGCTGCATACATTGCTTGTTCCTTTTCTTTATTTTTCTTCTTGTTAAAGAGTTCCGTCTTTTGTTTTCAACTCTTTCCTTTTACCATTCTACTTCCCACATCGTACTATCCTTAATCTGGTGATCAGTTTTACCACACTTAAAACATCCTCCGCTTTGTGGTTTCTCAACAGTCTTTTCCTTAGTGCGTGGTGATCTCTTACTGGAGTTCAGTCCTCTTTTGAAGATTTTTTTGAAATTTATGCTAATTAGTGCTAGATCATCATCATCTATTTCTGATTCATCACTTTCTGTAGCTTTACGTCCAAGACTTTTCTCTTTGTTTCCTTCACCTCTTTTGTCAACATTTATCTCATAAGTTTTGAGATTTCCTACCAGATCATCCAAAGTCATATTGGTTAAATCCTTGGCTTCTCTGATTGCAGTAACTTTTATTTCCCATGATCTAGGCAGAGTTCTTAGTACTTTGTCTACCTGTTCCTCAGTGGTGTATACTTTATCCAAAGGAGATTAACTCTTTTACCATAGTTGTGAATCTGGTAATCATATCTTGAAGTGATTCTCCTAATTTCATCTTGAAGGGTTCATATTCAGAGCAAAGTCTTCCAATTCTGAATTTACGAACTTGAGTGTTCCTTTGTGAGAATTATGTAAGGTGTCCCATATTTGTTTTGCGGAGGTACAACTTGATATGCGATTAAACTCATCAAGTCCTAGTCCACATACAAGAATGCATTTAGGTTTTGCATTCTTTCCCAACATCTTGTAATCGACTTCCCCATATTTTTCTTTGGGTTTTGCTACAATGTTTCCTTCACTGCCCATCGTAGTAGGAGTTAATGGTTTGTCATTGATTCTCACCCATAGTTCGTAGTCTTCAGCTTGAATGAAATCCTCCATCTGTGTCTTCGATCATGCATAGTATTGCCCATTGAAAAGATGTAGTCTGTTGATGTGTTGTCCTTGACCATGTCTAATAGGAGGTGCAAAACTCATATTGATCTTTATCTTAAGTTATTAAACTCTTGATTAAGATAACCTACTCTGATACTATTTGTTGGAATTCTATCATCCTGAATTCTTCAAAGGAACACGTACAAACAACGTGTTTCTATTTATCTGAAACTTAACAATAAACAATTCGTGCAACACCTTGTATTATTTATGAACTTTAAAATAACACACCTATTACAAAGATATGTAACCTAAGGAATTATAAACTGTAATTCCTATCTACCCAAGACACAAAACCCCCGGTTTTATATCTTTTAATGTTCTTCAAGTTCTTCGACTTGTCAAAGAACTCCTACTCACAAAACTCAGATTGTAAACAAGACTCTTGAATACAATCTTACAATTACTGACTCAACTCGCATTACTCCCCAAGAAAATATCAAAACTCTTGATTGTGTTTTGATCTTCTCTCTATGTAAGTGCAAAAATTTAATTGAAGAAGTTATTCCCCTATTTATAGAATAAACCTCCAGCAAGTCCTTGTTTGATTCAACTTTTTCTTCGCCAATACAAAACCTTGTCGAACTCAACTTTGGATTCCTATTTGACGTTATTTCTACAAATTAAGCTTCTGTAACAAAAAAAAAACTTGTTGATTGCATCTTAGATTAGGTAATAAACTCATTTCCTTTCCGAAAGCTTATTCCCATTCAAACTTGAATTCGTTGAAATGTGTATTCCTATTCAAACTTGAATACGCTGTTGTTACTACTTGTTTTATGCAACTTTGTCATATTTCAAAACAACAAGACTTTAACAATCTCAAAAAAAAGCTTGAGAGATTTTACAAAATTCTCTCCAAGTAGTTGAAAAAAATAAAAAATTCAAACTCTAAGGGCTGACTTTGAAGTTTTAAAAATGAATGAATTTAAATCCATTTCGGATTTAGGATTGATGGCTATCATGAATCAACTAAGAAGATCGGGAGGAACTAGATGATATGCATGTGGTAGAAAATATCCTTCATTCTTTAACGACGAAATGGTCTGATGGACCCTTATACTTGTATGAGTTTGTATTTTGAACCCTTTACTTAATTATTTGTCAACTGGACCCTTTAAACTCAATGAAAATCAACATTTTAAACCCTCGTGACTGTGTGAACTTCAAATGCTCAACAAAAGTGAAACGTCGTCATCCATGTCATATTTTAATGACACGTCATTAGTTATTAATTTTTTTAAAAAATATATTTTTTTCACTTCATTTCTCCTCATTCTTCCTTGATCTTCTCTCTCCTTTAATTAAATTAGATCTCATCCTCACAACTTTCATCTTCATCATTATCACCACTTTTCTAAAACTTAAAAATCACCATTCTCGTCTATATTTTCATTATTCATAACTTTCAGTCATAATTTATAACTTTATCCATCACTTGAAACACCATAAATCTCTGTCACCATTAATGCAAACAAATAACCATTAAAATATCTCAATATATCCTAAGATTTGTATAATTCTACCCAACACATTCTATAATATCACAAAAGACATCTAATAATTATTTCTTTCCCATAAAAATTATTTAATTTATCACCTCACAAATTATGTAATACATTTCATTTCTAATATGTAGAGGAAGAGAAAGTGAGAAAAAAAAAAGGAAACTGGAGAGTGTGGGAAGGGGAGAAAGAAAGAAATGGGGTATGGGGTAGGGGAAGAAATCAATATCCCTTTAACTTAAAAATAAATGTCTTTCTAAACCCTCTGTGTAGAAAAGATGGGTGATACTTTGTAAGAAGTTCAAAATGAAAGGGAACGACCCCCCTTACAACATCAAGAAAAGGAAAATTACGACCTCTTAATAACAGTTTGCAAAGACCCAACATGCATTTTTTTTTTGCATTGGTCTCACAATCTCCATGGATTGAAGAAATTAATTTCCCTCTATGTAATATTCTTTTTTGGTCAAAAACATGTTCACAAAACATAGAGACCCATTCAAATCCATAGAAATAGAGAAGAAAAAACTAAAAAACAACACCAAAATGGAAACTAAAGCAAAAAAATAAAAATAAAAGTTGAAATGTGGAAAAAGAAGAATTTGGAATTTGGGCTTTTCCATCTCCTTTTTTGAGCATTCATGGTGGATTTGAGCTTTATCAATTATCACTACAATTTTCCTCCCCGCTCTTCATCCTTAACTTTTTATTTTTCCTTAGAGTTTAGTATCTTATTCTTCAGATCTGTTGCTACCCACTTTAGAATTTGATATCTTGTTTAAAATCAATAGAGGGGAAAAAATGTTAAAAAGGAAGAAGAAATTGAAGAGTCACAGGGAAGTGAAAGAGAGAGAGAAGAAAATGGAGATTGTTCTGTTCACTTTTTTTATTTGAGTGAAATCATGCAATTATTCCACGTCAACATTTAAGTTGCCACATAAGATTAGTCAATGGTCAAAAGGGTTTAATATATTGAGTTCGGTTGAGTTTAAGGATTTAGTTGACAAAAAGTTAAGTAGAAGGTTTCATAATACAAACTCATACAAGTACAAGGGTTTATGAGACCATTTCGCCTTCTTTTAACACCTAAATTTGATTATGTGGAATGTTCTATTGAGGAGATATTTAAACTCTATAACAATAGAGCAATTGAACGGCTCATTACCCACTGATAAAAAAAGAACTAGCCCATGAAGAGAAAATGAAATGGAGTAAAAGAAGAACCACTAAATGGATAATGGCGAGGCCGTGGAGGTCGGGGAGGCCGTGAAAGAAGAAAAAGTTATACCAACAAATTCAACAATGAAGATAAAAGTCACATGTCATTTCAAAGGTCGTAGACGTGATCAACGAGGAGGTAAAGGAGTGGAGCCTATCAAGGTACAAATAAAAGAAGGTATGACAAACTTAAATTTGAGTGTTATAATTGTCATAAAATTGGACATTATTCTTGAAAATGTAATAGTAATATTGAAGAGACAATCAATATTATTTACAACAATAAAGACGAAGAAGGGTCAATGTTATTATTAGTACTCAAAGAAAAAGATACAAATGATTGCAGTTCATTGTATCTTGATAATGGAGAAAGCAATAATATGTGTGGCCATAAAGATAAGTTCGTGGAGATAAACAATATGGTGAATGTTAATGTGTCTTTTGTAGATATCTCAAAGATCCAAATTGAAGGGATACGTACGATTCTGATATCTTGTAAAGATGGTGGCCATAAATTGAATAACAATGTTTATTATGTCTCATAATTGAAAATTAATATCTTGAGTTTGTGTCACTTCTCGAAAAAGGATATTATATTTCTATGAAAAATATGCATCTTTCTCTTAGATATGCAAGTAACAACTTAATTGTTAAAGTGCATATGACAAAGAATAGGTTGATCCCTTTGAATGTTAAAACGATCAATGTAAAGTATTTGAAGGCTAATGTGCAAGATGACTTATGGTGTTGGCATATGCGATTTGAGCATTTAAACTTTGAAGCACTCAATCGATGATAGACAAGAACATGGTTGATGAGATTCTATCAATCAACCATCTAAATCCCTCGTGTGAAGCTTGTCTTCTTGAATGCAAAGAGGAGTTTTCCAAAGGAGACTACATCAAGAACAAGTAAGCCATTTCAACTTGTACACATCGATGTGTGTGGTCCAACCGATCCACCTTTATTTGATAAAATAAAATACTTTTTTCTCTTTATTGATAGTTTCAGTAGAAACATTTGGATCTAATTCTTGAAGAAAGAATCTAAAGTTTTTGTTGCCTTTAAAAATTTCAAAGCACTTGTATAAAAAAAGTGGTTATGAAATAAAAGTATTAAGGTCCAATTGAGGAGGCGAGTTCACTTCTAAGGAATTTATTGGCTTTTGTCAATCTCGTGAAATTCGTCGACCTCTAACGATACCTTACTCTCCCCAACAAAATGGATTTGTAGAAAGAAAGAATAGATCAATTCTTAATATGGACCGATGTATGTTGAAAGCTAAACATCTACCAAAAGAATTTGGACCGAGGTTGTTAATTTCTTGTGAAATTTATTTGAGTAACAGGTCTCCAACAAAATAATGTACCAGATCCAACGACTCAAGAAACATGGAGTGAAAGAAAGCCAAATTTCAAGAACTTAAGAATCTTTAGAAGCATAGCATATGCTCATGTCCCACATCAAGGGAGAGCTAAACTTGATGATCATGGTGTCGACTATGTCTTTGTTGTCTATGACGTGAGTTCAAAAAACTACAAATTGTACAATCCAAGCAACAACAAGGTGATGGTGAGTCATGGTGTTGAATTTGATGAAGACGCATCATGGAATTGGAAAGATCTGTAAGAAACAACGTACGATTTCTTTCGTATTTCTAAGATGATGAAGAACAAGAAACCATGGAACCTGCACATGATACAACCCCACCTCTTTCACCAGAAAATGTTTCATCTCCGTCTACTCAATAGAGTTATGTGAAAGACAACATATGATGAGGAGCATTTATGAACTCTGTGATGAAACAAAGGAAATTACTAATTTTGATCTTTTCTGTTGTCTCTTTGTTGATAGTGAGCCAACACATTTTGATGAAGTTGTTACTGACAAAAGGTTGAGATAAGCCATGAAGAAGGAGATCCAGTCAATAGAGAAGAACAACACTTGGGAGTTGACTACTCTTTTCAAGGATTATCGAGCAATTGGAGTCGAATAAATATACAAGACGAGGAAAAATGCCCACAGAGAGGTAGGGAGATACAAAGAAAACTTGTGGCTAAAGGCTATAAGAAAAGGCATGACGTCTACTGTCAGAAAGTCTATGCGCATGTTGCCTGCATGGAGGCGATCCATATATTGATCTATTTGATGGTGCAAATGAAGTGGAAAATTCATTAGCTAGATGTCAAATAAATATTCTTGAATTGATATCTTTAAAAAGAAGTCTATGTTGAGTAACTATTGGGCTTTGTGTTAAGATGTCACGAAGATAAGGTGTTGAAGTTGAAGAAAGCCTGACATGAATTGAAGCAAGCTCCACGAGTTTGGAATAGTCACATTGACAAATACTTTCAAGACAATCAATTTACTCGTTGTCTCCATGTATATGCTCTTTACATTAAAGTTCATACTAATGGAGATATTATGTTTGTTTGTCTTTATATTGAGGATCTCGTTCTAATGGGTAACAATCCATTTTTATTTGAATCTCTCAAGGAAGCTATGTCCCTTGAGTTTAAGATGACGGATATAAGGCTCATGTCATAATACTTGGGCCTAGACGTGAAGCAAATGAAGGAAGACATCTTCATATCTCAAGAAATTAAAGCTATAAAGAAGATATATTGAAGAAATTCAATATGTTTGATTGTAGCCTTGTGAACACCCCAATGGAATGTGGAATAAAATTTTCAAAGCTCGATGATGAAGAAATGGTGGACTCCACTCTATTCAAAAGTCTCGTAGGAAGTCTAAGGTACTTGACATATATGAGACGAGTATTAAGTTGCTACATGGAAGCTCCCACCTCCGTCGCTAAAAGAATTCTTTGTTACCTAAAAGCTACAATAGACCTTGGCTATTTTTTCTTCTTTTGATGATTTTAATCTTGTGGGATATTTTGATAGTGATTATGTGGGGGATGTTGATGATAGAAAAAGCACATCTTATTTTGTGTTTTTATTGGGTGATTACGTTATTTCTTAGAGTTCAAAGAAATAATCTATTGTTACTTTCTCAACTTGTGAAGCAGAATACGTGGCAGCGACATCATGTACATGTCATGCTATTTGTGTGGTAGAGTTTCCTACTAATATATTTTAATTGTATTGACTTAAGGTTGATATATGATGTACAGTTATGAGCGCTCAATGTATAAGGCGCGGAATTCATCATTCATTTGTTGGGGGGTAGAATGCAAAGAGTTACCTGTAAGAGCTTGTTGTCCTCCTGGAGATGCTAATGGTGTAGTAACTAATTTTGAAATTAAAACATTTGATGGATCTGCAAATCCATACCTGGGTCTTGCTTCTATTATTATTGCTGGTATCCATGGTCTGCGAAGAAATCTATCAATTCCAGAACCAGTAGGTCAGCAATCTTTCATTAGTAATTTTGATTTTTTCAACATATTTGTGCACTTTTACTCATATTTCCTACAATTAAACAGAACCAGGGTCTTATGTTTTCGATTGGGACAACGATGATATATGTGTACCAGAGTCTCTAAGATGCGCTATTATCCATATGGATTCAGATAAATGGTTTAATGAAATGTTGGGTAAAGAGTTTTTGTACACCAGAAGAGGAGTTGTCGGCGTACGTTTGCTTCTTTTTAATGAGTTTCAATTTATTCACATAACAACTCATGATTATTGCTAGACATATAATATTTCCTCCGTTTAAAAAAGAATTCTCCTTTCCTTTTTAGTCGGTTTAAAAAGGAATGATCTCTTTCTATTTTTTATAACATTTTAATTTCACATTTCCACGTGGCATGTTTAAAGCCACAAGATTGAAGGATAATTTAGTACATTTTGCATAACTTTAATTTAGAATTACAAGATTCAAAAGTATTTTTTATTTTCTAAAACTTTATGTTAAGTCAAAGCAGATTACTCTTTGTGAAACGGTGGAAGTAACTTTTTAACTATTACTAACAATAATGAATAGTAAAGTAGTACACCATAAATTATTGAGCAAAGGATATATATTAATTTCTATATTACGCTGGGGCTGTAGGGTAATTTTTTCAATCATATATTGTGGAGATTCTAACTATGATTTCTTCTTTTGCAGGATGAGATTGGACACTATTTCGATGGTGGAGAGAAAAAATACATGCATGTTGTATTCAATTATTAGGTTTTGCCTTATCTATCAGTAAGATCATTAGCGGTCTATATTGTTTGAATTTCTTCGTTTTACCCTATTTCTCATTTGCTTGTCTTACAGACTTGTTTCGTAGTTCAACCTTCACATCGATAACTGTTTGAAAGAGATTAATCTTGGGATAACCCATCGGTGATTCCTTAAAATTGGTATTAACTTTCACTTGGACACTCCAACTAGGTTTTGTTCATTTAAACACCTCATGTCAAACCTCATTGTATCATTTTGACACTTTTTATGTTTTCAAAATCACATTTTAAGTGCGTACATCCAGACGCCTCCTATGTGAAAAAATTAACAAATCAGTATTTGACACGTGAAAATTTTATTTTATTTTTTTAAAAGATAGAGTTTTACTTTCTTTATTTCTTCCATATCCCAAATCTCATACCACCACCACTTTTCTTCTTTCATAAGTGGACCAAACCATACAAGAACAATTCCAATATAACAAGAGCATTAGGTCAACTTACCCTTTTGCCCAAGCCAAGATCACCATTACTCAAGTCTCCAAAAATTCATCATACTTTGGCATATATAACAATAGATATCAACAATACACTACAAACTACGAACAATTCTAACAATATGCAATTATAATCATAAAACCCACTTTATAAGCCAACTTTAGGAATTTAGTGAAATCATGGGTTCATAGAGTTTTTTGCCTTTAATCATCAATAAAAATTAAATTTAATCATATTTTATCAATTGAAAACGTTTGATGCAAGAATCCATGAGTTTGAGTGAAAATTGAAATTTTTCATAAACTTTGGAAACTTGAAAACCATTTGAAATTGGCTCTAAATTGATAGCTGACTTTAGATAAAGAACTCCCATACCTTATTAGATGAAAGCCCATGAAAATTGAAGAACAAAGCACTTGAAATCCTCAACCCTAGCTTGAAATTGACCTAGACCTTCAATGGAGTTCTTGAAAGAACTTTTTGGGAAGAGGGGTTTTGATTTTGAAGAATGAATTCTAAATGGAGGTTTAATTGATTTTAACATACTTAAAATACCCTAAAATACATAAAATAACCATCCATGCATTTGAAAAGAATTAGGGTGAATTTACTAATTCACCCTCACCAAGGCCGAAACTAGACAACAAACACAGAGGTGACTTACGGCCCTTACCTACGAATCATAGGTGGGGTTACGAGCCTTCCTTTACTTTATAGGTATGGTTAGAGACTTGTACATGGGATCTAAGGATTCCTAGGCTAAGTCTTGACCTACAGGTCTCACTTACGGGGCGTCAAACAAGTTAAGGGGCGTAAGCTGCCACCGTAACTCAAGTTGTCTTGACAGCTTTGAGGTTTAACTAAAGGTTCTCCTCAAGGACCCTTAGAGTAGTCCTTGGGGAGTCGTACCCAGAAGTTTAACCCCTACACATGCTTACCTATGTAATAGGGTATTCTTTACAAGTTTTAGACTCCAAACAACACACCAATTCAAAGATGACATACTAGAACACACTATCATCCAAACGACTAGTTTCCGAACGTCATGGACGTCTCTTGACTTTCACTTCTAAAACTACTAAACTAACTTCTAAAGTCATTTTAACCATTTATATAAGTTTACCAACTCATGAAACACATG